>JAQHUG010000022.1:954735-973470 GCA_028555095.1 Dicrostonyx torquatus | reverse complement strand
AATGGTTTTTATTTTATCTTCTTATATTTTATTTTGTCATATTTAGTTGTTATCTCTTAGAAGCCTGTTCTTTTCTCATTAGAGACAGAGAGTGGATCCAAATGGGAGGGAGGCAGGGGAGTAACCAAGAGGTGAAGAGGGAGAGTAAACTTTAGTATGGATATATTGTATGAGAAAATAATCAATTTTAATAAAAGGGAAAAATTAATAGGTAAATATCAAAACACCCAAATTCAAAACTGAAAATCTGGGAGACACACTCACAATGTCAAGGTTCAACAGGTTAGGTAAATCCAGTTCTGACAGAAACAGTTGAGTACAACTGCTCACACACCAACCAACAGCCTTTCCACAGTATAAGGACAAGACCTGTTCATATAGTGCCTCATGTGGACTGGTATCTAGCATACCCCACATTGACTCCTTGTGATGTCAAATGCAATGGAGCAACCAAAGCTCAGAACAAGACATAGAGCTTTTTTCTTTCATATTCTGTCCCTATCAACTCTACTACTAATTTTTCTCATGGCTTTGATCAAATAGCTTAGAATGATCTACTTGCTGGTTGAAGTATTTATTTAACCTCAGATGTATAAGGACATAAGGCAACATAATGGGACAACTCATGCCATGGACATCAGGTGTGTGATACAGGTGGTTGTATGGCATTTGCAATCTCCCATTCTTCTAAGCACCCAAGACTTTTCAGCAGGTTCAAGGGTTCCACAGCGTCTCCAACAGTATAGTCCTTTGGAGTCCCGATATTCAAACCTATGTGATGGTGGTAGACATTTCAAATCAAATCCATTTCATTGACTCCTGCCACTTTAATAATAATAATAATAAAAACAACAAAAATCTTTTTAAAAATCTGTCCTTAGAAGTGAGTTAACTTTGTAAATTGTGATTATATTGTATTTCTTCAACTCCTAAATATCAATGCAGCATTGTCAGAAAGATTCATCATAATAACTGTCAACAGCAGTCTGTAATCAGGTAAGATGAAGAATGACAGTTTTCCTACATGCAGGGATTCTCTTCTGTCATCCTGCGTATTTGTTATATATTTCTTTATAGCTATGTTTGTGTATTCCTAAATCATTGGTGGGTTTTGTTTCCTTTTTTTCTTGGTATGTCTAGATTTAGTGCTTTGCTATGAAAACATTTGAAGTGTTTGGCTACTAGTCTCATTGTGATGTGTAGATTAGATACACTAGACATCTTTCAAGCTCATGTAGAGACTTCCCAGTGAACTTTCTTGTGTTCTGAATAATTTTCAAATTTCTTTATTGCTAACAAATAATTGGATAAGATTAAAACACTTAATCATAAGTATGTTATTTTTTCTATATATGAAATATTTCTGATTTTCATAGACTTTAAACTTTTCAAAATTAAAATAATCCTGGAACTTAAGGAACAGTAGTTCGGTAAAAGTAAGAAGTTTATCAAAGCAGAATATTTTCCCCATGACAGTATTGGAGGTTGATTTTAAATAACAATATACTCTGATTCACAAAATCTGCATCTGTAGCTGAAGGCAGAAGTCACAAAATAATCCCATACCAGTTCAGAATTATGAATAATAAAGTGTTATTTATTTAGGGGTAGACTCACAGATCACAATCCTCTGCTGGAATGGAGAACAGCAATTGAATCCCACAGTTAGAAGTGAGAACAGGAAGCAAGAGAGCAAGTGCATGCTTTACAGCTGCATTTACATGCCCAAGTGGTCTGATATTTTTTTTTTGCATATTCTGATTTTTTTCATTTGAGGTGTATTATAAACAGTTTTGTTTATTAATACAGTGTTCTGAATGTCAGAAGAGGGCACCATATCTCATTGTAGATGGCACTGAGCCACCATGTGGTTGCTGGGAATTGAACTCAGGTCCTTGGAAGAGCAGCCTGTGCTCTTAACCTCTGAGCCATCTCCCCAGCCCCAGGAACTTTTTTTTTTTGGTTTTTTGAGACAGGGTTTCTCTGTAGCTTTTGGTCCCTGTCCTGGAACTAGCTGTTGTAGACCAGGCTGGCCTTGAACTCTCAGAGCTCTGCCTGCCTCTGCCTCCTGAGTGCTGGGATTAAAGGCATGTGCCACTACTGCCCAGCTGGTCTGGTATCTTAACTGCTATTGTCTCAAGGAACAGAATGTGCTTGAAGAACTTTGGATGACTGTCCAGGCAGTGAGGTGTCTCTGTTATTTCTAGAGCTTTGGAAGTTGCTTACAATTACCTGTTTACTTAGGTAATATTATATCCCTCTGAAGTCTTTGATGGAGTTGAAGAATTTAAATTGATAGTTATAGTTTTCCTTAGTTATGGTAAAAGAAAAAGTAGATATAAATATTGTAATTGTAATTCTTGCTTGATACCTGTTTTGTTATATGTAATTTTTACTATTAAAGCCTTCCTTTTTGTTTAAACAGAAAAGCAGAAATGGTGTGGGAGGTCCTTTTGTCTATGTGTTGCTTTTATTGGTTAATGAATAGAGAACTGCTCTGAGCCTATAGCAGAGCAGGGAGGGGCGGAGCAGAGCTAGACAGGACAGATTGTACTGAATGCTGGGAGAAAGAAGGGCAGAGTCAGAGAGATACTATGGAGCCACTACCAGAGTCAGACATGCTGAAACTTTACAGGTAAGCCACTGTTACATGGCGATACACAGATTAATGGAGATGGGCTAAATTAATATGTAAGAGTTAGCCAATAAGAAGCTAGAGCTAATGGGCTAAGCAGTGATTTAGTGAATAGAGTTCCTGTGTGGTTATTTTGGTTCTAAGATAGCTGGGGGCCCGGGAACCAACAAGTGGTCTCCTTACTACAAATTGATGCCCAACATGGGGCCCAAAACCATGACCCTGGGATTAACAGTCTCATGCTCTACCAACTGAGCTAGCCTGGTGTCCAGGAAGCAGAAAATAGCCTCTGACTACATGTAGCTATTGTGCTTACTAGTTCCCTATGTAGAAGATGAACACCAAATTATGTAGTCAATTTTCCTTGCTATGGTTATGTACCTTTGATGATTATTATCCAATTTTAATATTATAATGTCTAGAATCACTTAAGAGATAGATGTTTGGGATACCTATGAGGGATTTTATATGTGAAGGGGAATGGTCCTAGCCTATTAGGCTAATAGCCACACCCTGCCATTGGCCATTAGTTAATTATTCCGCCCCTAATTAGCTGTTAGCTAATTACTCGGGGTTCGACCATCAGGTCCCATTTAGGTATATAAGGGTAGATTCACGTGGTAAGCGCTCTCTCTGCAGATCGCGGGTCTGCCGGCGTCTTGGGAGAAGCACGGTTCCAGGGTCTGGTATTGTAAATCTGTGTGTGTTCCTTTTCTATTAAACTGTATGTCTTAAATATAGCTAGTTTGGGTGATAATTAATTAAAACAGTAACATATATGTTAGGCTAAGCTTTAGGCATACCTGTGAGAGAGTGGCTAGATTCACCTTAGAAGTGAGAAGATACACCTTAACTTTGGGTAGCACTAATAGGGGCTGCCAGACTGAATTGGATCAAAAGGACAAAGGCAGTTGAACATAAGCTTTCATTGTTCTGTGCTTCCTCCTGATTACAGACCCAATATGATAGGCTGCCTCTCTGTTGTCATCATGACTTCATTACCATTGTGGATTGTGCCACAGAACTATGAGCCAAAGTAAACTCTTAAGTTGATTTTGCTAAGTATATTGTTTTAGCAACAAGGTAAGTATCTAAGGCATTAACTGAGATACTCATTTTACAAGGTAAAAAGATTTACTTTGGCTTATTTCAGAGGTTTCAGTCCATTTTCATTGGTTCTTGTTTATTTGTGTCTATGGGAATTATTCTACACCATGGCAGAGCATGTTTCAGGGGTTAACTGACATCCTCATGGTAGCCAGGAATCAAAAGACTTAGAAGACACAAAAGACATAGTCCCAGTGGCTGACTAACTCTCCAACAACAATCTGCTCCTCTCAATAGCAACTGGGGATGGGCAAAAACTTTATCATCTGTTATGTACATATCATCTATCTATCTATCTATCCATCTGTCTATCTAGGTATCTATCAATCATCTATTTATCCCTCTGCATATCATCTATCTAATTTTTTATTGAAAATACAATACATTCAGACCATAATTTCCTCTCCTTCGACTCCTCCCAGCACTTGCCAACCTCCAAGTCTATCCCACGTCTGTTTTCTATTCAGAAAAGATCATGACTCAAAGAGACCAGTCAAACAAGTCAAAATGAAATACAGTAAGACAAGGCAAAAGCCCTTCAATCAAGGCAGGATAAGGTATCCTAATAGAAGGAAGAGTCCCAAGAGCAGGAAAAAAAAATTAAAGTTAGCTCCACTACAAATGTTAGTATTCTTACAAAAATACCAAGCTAACAGTTGTAACATGTACACAGAGGACTTAGTGCAGACCCAGATAGGCCCCATGTTTGCTGTTTAAGTTTCTGTGAGCCCATATAAGACCTGATTGGTGGATTTAGTGGACTTGGCTTTCCTAGTGTCCTCCACACCTTTTGACTCCTACAATCTTTCTTTCTCTTCTTTGGTGGTGTTCTCCAACCTCTAAGGGAAGGATCCAATGGAGATTCCATCCCTACAGAATGTCTAGCTGTGGATTTCTTCTCCCTGTCATGGCGTGATGTGGGTGCACTCCATGTTAATTCTACATTGGTTGGACATTCATTCAAGTTTTCTCCCACCATTGCTCCTGTACAACTTGCAGGCAAAACAGATTATAGATGAAGGATTTTGTGGCCGGTGGCATTCAGGTTTCTCTTCCCATTGCCTGCGGTGTATGTACCTTCAAGCACCAAAAAATTTAAACATAGATGTGAAGACACCAGGTCAACATCTCTATATTCAATGAGTTACAGAGATGAGGCAGTCACTCAGTCATTAAATATAGGCTCACACCCCAAAATATAAGGGCCAAAAACTTTAACATGGACTCTTGGACTGTATTTCAGATTCAGCATTTAGCACTGTCTTTGTTTTTCAGGTATCATCTTGATTTATAGTTCCACCTCCCCAAACCCACTCTTCAGATACTTATTATCTCACTTAGAAGAATTGATTTTTAGAAACATTTTAATGCTTCAAATAATTTCATGGTTAACATATTTCTTTGTGATTAGACCATGAACTTTATAGATAAAATTTCCATGACTTTTAACAACAAGTCTATTTCCAATTGTTACCCTAGTAGTTTCTCAAGTATTTGGACAATACATAAACAAACAATAAATGGGTACATAGTTTAATAAATAATTTTATCTATATGACACATGTATTACATAAATCCAGTATATGTTTAATCAAGCAATAGTTACATGCAAAATTAGAGTTTTTTTCTTTTTATTTCATTAAAACATTCTAATCATGAACAACTAATGGGTTGCAACCTGTGGTTTCTAAAACACTGTTATGACTGCTCTCTTGATGTGAAAATTGTTCTTAATTAATGATATTTTCAGTAATTATGTAAATTAATAGATGGTCACATCTTTTTGACTTTTTTCCTGTAAATGTTAAAATCTTTCTAGACTACTGTGATATTTTGTATCTCAATATAGCTGTTGTTTTTAAGCTTTAAATTATAAAAATAATGATTTATGCAATATGCCTATGGCTTTGTTTCATGTACAATTTATGTTTAAGACATAGATATTGAAACATTGAGGTTCAATTAGTCTAAACAAGATTGTAAATTTGTAATCCAGGAACAGAACTAAAAAGGGGTCTAGCTCTATCCAACAGAATAAAATTCCCTATAGATGTCTAGTCAAGCTTTATAAAGCATCAATATGATCAAATACCAGCTATGAAGTATTTTTCATCAACTCGCTCAGTTTTATGGAGAACCTATTGTAAGCTGTGCGTTCTACTTTATCCCTTTGAATTCACTGTGAGTTTAGTAGTCCGCATCCAGCGACTACATAAATAGATTGTGTGTTTAGTAGCCCTGGCCCTGTTACTCCAAGAACTCAGAAAATTAGGCTTTCCTAATATTCTGCATGCCTGTGTCTTCTTCCTTCTTCCCATGCTTTGGTCTAGGCAAAACTAGGAGGTAGCTACAACATTGATTTTCTGTTTTGTTTTTTTGAGACAAGGTTTCTCTTTGTACCCCTAACTGTCCTGGAACTCACTCTGTAGTCCAAGCTGGCCTTAAAATTATAAGTCTGCTTGACATTGAGTCTGGAGTTTTGGGATTAAGGTGTGTGCCAACACTCTTGGCTTTAACATTGCTTTTTAAAAGGGTCTTCACAAGATCCTTAAAGAAAATTCAGTCTGGTGTATTTTTAAATCTTTCAAACATTAACATCTGTCATGAGGGTAACATATGTTATCCACATTTTTGGTAACCCTACTCTCTGCTGAATGTCACTATTAATTTTATTTTTCCACCTGATTGATTAAGTTCTTCACACTAACTCTGTTTTAATCCTGGGTACTTCATTTTTCTAATGTTAATTTGCCTATAAACTAGTTTTACTCAGACCCATGAGCTATCTAATCCTAATTTTAGGATATTATTTCAGTGAGGCAGTGCTTTGGATATGCATTTCACAGGCCCCTTTATTTATTTGGAGATAAAATGATAATCTCTGACAGTTTCTTGATACATTTAGATCTGGGATGCTATCTATGGGCCTATACCTTAAAGTCTTCATCTTCTGACCATGAAGCATGAGAGACTAGTGAAGGCTTTAGGAGGGGAAACCTTTTATAGTGTTTAGTACGTTCCTGGGAGCATGCCTTATACAGGATCCCATTTCATTTGTCCTTCTCTTTCACAGCATTGATGCCAGTGAATGCCTTTCATGTCATGTGATCCTCCCATAATGTGCTGTGCTGCCCACTACAGTTCTAAGAGCAATGTGCCCGTGCAGTCACTGACTAGAATCTCCAAATATGAATAAAGACAAGCCTTTTCTTTAAGTCGATTCATCTCAAAAACTTCTTACAGTAATTGAAAGTTAATGCATTACTGTTCTTCAAATACTTATTATACCATTAATCTGGGGAGTAGTTTCAATGTAATTGGTCACATAATCTCATAGAGAGTGGCACTATTAGGAGGTGTGGCTTTGCTGGAGTGGGTATGACTATGTTGCAGGAAGTGTGTCACTTTGGGGGAAGCCTTTGAAGTTTCCAATGCTCAGAATATCACCCAGTGAGTCAGTCGACTTTCCTGTTGTCTGCAAGATATAGAACTCTCAGCTAATTTTTCAGTACCACATCTGCCTGCATGCCAGCATGCTCCTAGCCATGATGATAATGGACTGAACCTCTGAAACTGTAAGCAAGCCACAACAATTAAAAGTTTTCTTTGTGAGAGTTGCCATGGTCATGGTGTCTCTTCAAAGCAGTAAACCTTAATTAAGACAACCAGTCAGTACAAGATGATAAGGTCTCTTATAGAACCTTGCTCTGTTCTTCTTTGGGACATAACCCTCCTGAATATATGAAAATATATGAACATGAAATATATAAATATATAGTTTATGAATACAACCTGATATATCCATTTTATAATAGCAATTAAATAAATAGAGGCATGAATTTAAGATAGTACGGGAAAGTATATGAATGGGAAAAGGTCAGAAAGAATGTTGTAGGAGGCTACTTCTTTGTTCTCAGCTGCTCAGCCCCAAAATAATCACAGAGAAACTGTATTAATTAAATCACTGCTTGGCCCATTAGCTCTAGCTTCTTATTGGCTAGGTTTTACATCTTAATTTAACCCATTTCTATTAATCTGTGTAGTTCCACATGTCTGTGGCTTACCAGCAAGGTTTCTTCTGGCATCTGTCTCTGGTAGGGCTACATGGCTTCTCTCTGACTCCACCTTATTTCTCCTAGCATTCAGTTTAGTTTTCCCTGCCTACCTCTATTCTACCCTACCAGGCCCAAGACGGATTCTTCATTCACTAACCAATAAAAGCAGTATATATACAGAAGGACCTCCCACACCAAGGGAGGAAAGGGTAAGGAATAAGTGATGCAGTTTCATTTTAATTTCAAAAATAAAGTTGTATATATATATATGCTTATATATTATACATTTAGAAATGGCCAATATCTATCCAAAAGACATCCTATGTTACGCAAATGATCAAATCCTGGGCACACAAGATTCAAGGCTGGCATGCATTGGGAGTTGATGTTTTAGGTAGGATGAAGTCAGGATGAGACACAGAGGGAAGGGCAAGAGATGGAAATATTTCTTTTACACCATTTATTCATGGGTTGTACTTAATCTATTTATATTTGTTAGAAAGTAGCCAAGAGTATGAGGGCAAGTAAATTTTACTTATCAATTTGATAGTTTTGTTTGTAACTTCGTATGTACTTTTATGTACAGTCCTTAATTCCAATCACATTTTGATCGCTAGTGTTAGTCTTCTTCCATTTATTATATATGAATTTTTCTAAATAATGTTTTCTTAATAAAACTTTCTCAAAACAATACCAATTGCTTTAACTCAGTTCTTCACCTATTCTTATATTTTGAGTGATTTTCATAAAGTTTGAATCACAAATTGATTTTAGCCCAATTGTTCTTGATTTAATCTTGATTCCATCTCCAAGATCATGTTATATAGTGAGTGATATGTATATAATTGGACTTCAAGATATGAAATTCAGATGAGGCCCTGAGTCCAATTTGTTTTTTCACAAAATTAGATATTTTTATCAATGTGAAAAGTCTGACAAAGTTTTAAGATGGTGTATCTTACGATACATGAATAGCCAGAAGTATTTTGTATAATTTTTGAAGATTTATTACTAAATGGTCTCTAAACATCTAGTTTCTTCTATATCCATTCTCAAAACACATGACTATAATTCCCTCGTATGAAAGCATAGGATTGTCTTGTGTGTGTCAGTCAGCTTTTTATTACTATGCAACATACTTTACATCAGTTGTTTTCAACCATCATAATGCTGCAACTATTTGATACATTTTCTCATGTTCTTCCAATCACAAAATTATTTTCATTGCTACTTCATAACTGTAAATTTCCTACTGCTTTGAATCATAATGCAAATAGCTGATATGCAGGATATCAGACATGTGACCCAGGTGAAAAGGTTGTTCAAACCAAAGGCTGTCATGACCCACAGGTTGAGAACCACTGCCTTACATAACCAACTGAAAATGAAGAAATATTTATTTTTTAACACTTGCTTCTGAAGGTTTCCATCCACAATCTACTGGTTCTTATGTATGCCTATGAAAAAAAACATACCCTGACTGATCTAAAGAGATAATCAAACTATTATGACTTAAAAGTTTATTTATAAAATATATGAGCATAGATATGCACACATATATAGTTTAAATAAATGACAGGTAAGTTGGTAACAGTTTGAAAAAAATGGGGCATACATAAGTTTAGACTGGAACAACAGTGTTTGTTAAGTATATCTTTTAGCTGTATAAGGAACTATCAGGAGTTTTATTATTTCATTTTATGGAGGATATTTTTTACAGCACAACAAGGATAGATACAAAAATATTGAAAAAAATATTTTAACATTTAGAAATTGAAATATGCTAATTATTGGATTTTGGAAATGAAAAATCAGTATTTAGACTAACTGAATTTTAGTTAGTTAGTGCAATACTGAGATTACCAGGGAATAGCCTGCAAGGGCCTCAAAAATAAAGTAAAATTTTTATTGATAGAAAAATTACACAAAGTGCAAGGACACTGAAAAATAGAAAGTTTACCAGGTGGCGGCAGCACATGCATTTAATCCCAGCACTCGGGAGGCAGAGGCAGGCAGATCTCTGATCTCTGTGAGTTCCAGGCAAGCCTGGTCTACAAAAGCTAGTTACAGGACTGGCACCAAAGCTACATAGAGAAATCCTGTGTTGGAAATCAAAACCAAAACCAAAAAAGAAAGAAAGAAAATTCATAGGTAGACAAATTTTATAACAACTGGGAAAGGGTTCTAGATCAAAGCTCTTTTTTTTGTTTAATTACAAAGAAAATATAGATTATACTAAAGAGAGAAATGTTTCATCATGAGAACAGCTTTTAATAACTGCAGCCAGAAATAACAAAGAGATCCCAGATGCTGCATTTGGTTACAGAGGATCAACACGTGCTCCAGCATCTCACTTGTTCCCTAAGTGAAGATGAGGGAGAAAAGGGCTGTCCCTTTTGAGAGTATGCATGTGATGGGGAACAGGCGCAAGGATGACCTCAGCGCCAGAGTTTACAGTGTAATCTGAAAATTTCCATAGGTTCAGTTACTGGAGCCTTATTTTTCGAAAATCATAGAGTTAAATCAGAAAAAAATAAATTGTGGGATACAGTCAGTGTGCGTAGGTAAGTCATCTGTATGGATCAAGTACACAGGCTGTAGGTCTTCTGTTAAGCTTTATGGAGGGTTATAAAATTTATAAGGAAGGATCGGCTTTAATATTTCTGTTCCGCAGAGTTCTCAGGAAAGCAGAATGTGAAGTCCGTCATGAAGGTGTGGGAAAAATATGACCAAGTCTCAAAGAGGAAACAAACCGACAAAGTGAAGTCACTGCTGGACCACGACCAATTAGCAGCAGCATGTGTGGTGCCTTGTTCTTCTCTGCCCACAGAGAAAGTTATCACATGTGGATCCATGTTCACATGTACACATGGATTCTGAGACACAGGCTCTCCACTTGCTGCCTGGATGAGAGGAAAACAAAACAAACAAACACCAAAGCGTTTTAAAAGTGAGAACGAAAATACAATACAGCTTTATAAACTTTAGATTTTCTCTTCTCTTTGCTTCTCTTTAAAAAAAAAACAACAAAGAAAAACCTCTCTGCCTCTCCTTTTTTTCCTTCTTTCCCTCCTTTCCTATCTCCTCTCTCTATTTTCTTGAATGATTTTTTTTTTTACAATTTGGAGATTAAAATACAATTGCTTCATTCCCCTCTTCCTTTCAAACACCCTCTTTTGCATACATCCTTCCCCATATATCCTCCTTGCTTTCTCAAATTCCAAACTCTCTATCTCCATTTCTACTGCCAAAGTGCTCTTCAGATCTCCGACTCTTTTCAGATTTGTTGACTGAAACATACATCTTTCCCTTGGGCTCACTCTATGATGGCAGCTCTCCTTGGCAGATATCCCACAGTTCTGGCATCTCCAGCGTCTTGGGGTCTCAAAGGCAATTCAAAGATCACTTTTACAGCTTTCCCCAATAAACCCTGTAAGCCTCCATGCAGGGACACTCCTGACCCATACCTGGCCTCAGAAGCTTTCTTTAGTCACAGAGGGAGATTCCATAACCCCTTTCTTCTATCCTTGGCCCTAAAGCCAGAACGATGTGCTTACTGACACTGGAATATGATCCCCTCATTCAATTATAGCGTGATTAGTTTTCTGTTTTTGATGCTTTCCTTCACTGTTTAAGCTTGGATATCCTGGAACTTGCACTGTAGACCAAGCTTGCCTTGAACTCAGAGATCCTCCTGCCTCTGCAAGGTGTGGCCCACCATACTTGACTCTGAACTTTTCTTTGATTCCTTATCCTAAGTTGGATGCTTAGCTGGGTTGGAAGCCCTGAAGTCACACTCCCTTTATTCTACTTTATATCAGGCTTTCCTTTAACCTGTTTTATCTTGAACAAAGAATCTAGCTCCATTCTACTTCCTGGTATCCCTTTTCTCCTTGTAATGTAAAAATCCACTAGACTGGCATCATATGTCTTGCCCTGACACTGGTCTGTTGAGAGGCTCTAATCACAAGTATTAGCCTTGTGTTTAGGATCCAGAATATCCTCTTGGTTATGCTTTATTAGCCTGGCTTAAATTCCAATACCAAGGTTTGTATTAACAACCAAACCTATCTTCAACTAATGTATTTCTCCACTTGCTGCGTTTCCCAAAGCTGGGGGTCATACTTTTAAGAGGCTGTACAGTCATAATTGTGCATGGAGAGCCACGGTACAGCTGGTGGCTATGTAGACTGAAACATATGTTCATTCTACTAATTACAAGATGTGGTGCCAGGCAGATATAAAGGCTCTGTCTGTGGTCTTGTGTCTGTGTCTTGTGAGCCTTGCTTGAAAATGGAGAAATGGATATTGAAGACAGACCACTGTCTTTCAAGACTATACTAAACTGTATCATAGCTGCGTCTTACAGACACAGGACCTTGCATTTATTTGTGGGAGTGTGTGCCTTGGGGTTTCTCCAAGTCTGTCAGTGATGTTTGTTCAAACTCAAATCTATTCTGCTCTTTTCAGGTCCCTAGCAGATTCTAAGAAAGGCTTAGAACTTGGTTTGATCCAAGAATTTGATTTTATCTTTGGAGGTCTAGATTTGAAAGGGAAGATAAGTCTCATGTTAGTTTTTGTGCCCTAAATGCCAGTGGATGGACTCTTATTTCCCTTTTGTGTGTCCCTAAATGGGGAGGGTTGACAAAGAATGTTAAGCCAAGTAATGCAGTTCTAAAGGTTAGTCCACAGTTGTTTGTCCCTAGAAATAGATGTCAAGGGTTCAGGATCTCCTCCTGACAGTAGTTTTACCTGTGGTCGGTCTATTTTAGGTTTGGGGTCTAAGGTGTCCATTTGAAAACTTCTCCCCTCACTAAGCAGAAGAAGATTCTTTTTTTAAAAAAATGTAGTTTAATGTTTGCCTAGTAATGAGATAAAAACACTTTGTTTCCTATTTTTTTTTTCCTCTACTCCCCCACACTCAGTTTACCCAGGAGATCTTATCTATTTGTCCTTCCTAGGGCGATTCTTGCCTGTCCCTCTTGGGTCCTCCCTCTTACTTAGTTTCTCTAGGACTGTTGGTTGCAACCTGGTTATCCTTTGGTTTACATCTATTCACTTATGAGTGAGTACATACCGTGTTTGTCTTTCTGGGTCTGGGTTACTCTAGTCAAGATTATTTCTTCCATTTCCATCCATTTGCAGGCAAATTTCATGATATCATTTTTTTACACCTAAATACTACTCCATTGTGTAGATTTACCACATTTTCTTGACCCATTCTTTAGTTGAGGGACATCTAGGTTGTTTCCAGAACAGGTTCTGGCTGTTTTGAATAATGCTGCTACAAATGTAGTTGAGCAAGTGTCCTTGTGGTATGATTGACTGAATGTCCTTTGGGTATATGCCCAAGGGTGGCCATTCTGTGTCTTGAAGTAGATTGATTTCCAATTTTCTGAAAAACTGTCATACTGATTTCCAAAGTGGCTGTACAAGTTTGCGCTCCCATCACATATGGGAGGAGTGTTCCCTTGATCTGTTGAGAATTCTCTGTTTAGATCTGTATCCCATTTTTTTTTAAAATTGGATTGTTTGGTATTTTGATGTCTACTTTCTTGAGTTCTTTGTATGTTCTAGAGATCATCCCTCTGTTTTATGTGGAGTTGGTGAAGATCTTTTCCCTTTCCGTAGGCTGCTGTTTTGTCTTATTTACTATGTTCTTCAATTCTCCGTTTCAGGAGGTCCCATTTATTAAATATTGCTCTCTGTGTCTGTGCTACTGGTGTTATATTTAGGAAGTGGTCTCCTATGCTGATGCATCTTTCTTTATTTAGTTCTTTTAAATCTTATGAAGGCAGTTAGGTGCATGAATAACTGTTCATACTGGTATATCTCTGGTGATATTATCACTGGAAATCTTCCTTAGTTTATGTCATTCTCTGTTTACCAGATTACAAAATTTTATTCCTCTCACTCTTTTTAAATTCGGTTGATGAAAAAATATCACATTTTCTCATGCTCAAATAGCATTGAGGAAAAGCGCCAGAATAGTAAATTAAATGTAATTTTCTATGAGCATCTGCTTCCTAAAATTTAGTTTAGTCTATGTTATAAAAAAGCACTTTGATATCTTTAACTTACTCTGTTTGAATGCAGAATTTGGTGAATTGAATCTTTTAAGCAGACAACCAGGAAAGGGACATGCTATGCACCTTAGTGGTGATTTCATTGCCAGCTGCCTCCTCCGTGATAGGTGTCTGCTTTGTACATTTGATATGCTTTTGAGTTCTTATCCTTCGCATGTTCAGATGACTGCATGAATGCGGGCAGATGAAGGAACATTGTAGAGATGATGTAGGTTAGTTATGGACAATTGACTATAACCAGCTGCAATGACAAACATTCTTTTTTAATTTGAAGGATTAAAGCAAAATAAATGGTATCCTTTTCTTCTACCTTTCCAAATATTATGCACATGTCAGTCATTCTTCAGCATAGCTTTAAATTTGACACGTTAAAGCTATGCTGAAGATGATTGGCATGTACATGATATATTACATTGCAGATAAGAACCACAGCAATTCACATACAGAAATGTTCTATATTCACTGTAAGAACCACTGTAGGAAATGAGAGAAGTTATGGTTCTGCTGTACCTCTCTTAATTACATCTCATACAGAAAAATTTTGCTGAGTATCAGGCTTCGCAAGGAGTATCAACAGTCTTAAAGATACTCAGAATGATGGGACCAAAACTGTAAAGGAAAATGAAAAATGAAAAGAAAATGAAAGCATGTAAATCTGAACATGTTAGGGCATTTAGGTGGGTTATGAATATTGAGCCTTGGGTTCTCTGAGCAAGCACTTATTCTCCATTGTCTTAAAAGACTATTTGGGGTTAGTTACTTTTGTCAGTCAGCAAAGTACCTGCTCAACAAATGTAGAATTTGAGTTTGGATCTCCAGAGCAAATTAAAATACTGGATATCAAGATTTTTTGGTTGATTAGAAATCATGTTTTTGCCAGGCAGTGGTGGCGCATGCCTTTAACCGCAGCATTCAGGAGGCAGAGGCAGGTGGATGTCTATGAATTCAAGACCAGCCTGGTCTATAAGAGCTAGTTCCATGACAGGCTCCAAAGCTACAGAGAACCCCTGTCTTGAAACCCCTCCCCCCAAAAAAATCATGTTTTTTTTTTTGTTCCCTCATTGAATGAAGGTCTCATTTTCTGTCATTAATTTCCACTATGTATATCATTAATATCCATGACACTGGTATAATTTTTTTATGTGTCTATGTTTTATATTTTCTTAATTACATATTTTTATATACATATACACACTGCAAAATACAGAATATATGTTGTGAAGCTGATGCTTTCTAGGTGTCATTGATAATTTTTAAGTATAATTATCATTATATTTTCAATTTCTTCACTTCATTATAAGAACTAAATTTAATAGCATTTACTTTGTCAACTTAAAAATAGCGTGTTAATGATGTGATTGAATTTAATTATGGTCATTTCATATTATGAAACTACCAATATTATATTATGTGTAATGTTTTCACACCAAATTTTTTCATCTAATAAGATTATGATATTATAATATTGCATTTCATAAAAGGTAGTATTTTATATGATTATCCATATATGCAACCATCTAAAGTATTAAATGATTATGCTATTTTTTGGTAGATACTATATATTAACAGTAAAGGTTTTAAAAGCTATCCATATCTATAGTGTACAGGAAACACATAGCTCGTTAGTGCCAAGTGTAGACTGCGGAAGTCAACACTACATGGATTAAAAGGCAAGTAAAATCATTGTGTGAAGTGAAATTATGACCAAGGAGGACACATATCACACTGAAAGTGAAATAGAGACTCCAGGGCGGTGAACTTGCAAACACAGGGGATTATTGGAGAAAGAAAGGATACTATCAGGAATGGCAAGGATAGAAAAAAAGAGAATAATACATGGTGAATAAGTGAATAATGATATAATGCAGTAGAATGCCTTAATAAAACTTACTATTTTGTAGATACCAAGCATATTTGTTTTCCTTATGTCATATTTGTATTCTGTAGAGCCCACATAATTTTCAATGAAATACCATGTGAAAAGCAAAAGCAATAGATTTATTTTGTTTCGTTTTCTAATATGAAAAAGTATATCAATTGATGAAGACCTACTGTGCTTTTTGTTTCTGTTGGCATGGTAAAAACACTGTCCAAAAACAACTTGGGAAAGAAAGGGTTTATTTCAGCTTATCGTCCACCATGAATGGAAATCAGGGAAGGAACTCGGCAGGAGCTCGGAGGCATATACTGAAATTAAAACTACCGGGAAATTCTTTTTTCTGGCTTTTTTTCCATGACCCTCTTAGTCTTTTTTCTTACATAAATAAGGACAGGGGTGGTATCACTTACAGTATGCTGATCCCTATCACAACAATCATTAATCAAGAAAATATCTCACAGATATGCCCACAGGCCAGTATGATGGAGAAATTTTTCTTAATTGGGATTCTCACTTTCCAGATGATCCTTGCTTATGTTTAATTCACAAAAACAAAACAGAACAAAACTACCCAGCATACTTAGTGCTTACATTGTATTTATTATAATTTATTCAAGTGAAATGTATTATCTCCACTGAGTATTATTATGTATATTGTCTCCAATAAGTATCTTAGGGTCCGTCTCATCTATTTAAGATGGAACTTACATTCATTTTAAACTTTAATTAATGATCCCTTATTCCAATTGTTGGCATATTTTAGAAATATATTTTAGTTTCCTCCCTCCCTCTATCTCTCATGTGTGTGTGTATGCATATCTCAATATTATCTGTAAAATGTCAGTTCATGGAAAGCCATTCAGGAAATGGAGCACCCTTCTAGTTTCTAAATTGATTCGCTCAAGACTTTTAAAATATGTGTAATTCTTTGGGGCTGCGTGTTCTTTCTCATTAATACCTACAAATACATCCAATAGAGACATGAAGCTTGAAAGGATCAAAATAAAGTCACAGCAGGGGAAAAGGTTTTGCCAGAAAAGCTTTGATGGCTACTTTTTATTTCAAGAAAGCTCTTCTTTTTGTTAGATAATGGTCATTTTAAAAAGGAATACAGAAACATCCCCAAAGGCTATATTACTTTTGAGTATTAACCTTATTATCAATCTAGATGCTGCTCTCATTTTTAAGTGAATCCCTCTGAAAGGTAACTGTGTAAGCATTGGAGTTGGTAGGTAAAGCAAGAGGAATTTAACGATAAAACACATTGGGAAAAATACGAAATGTAAGACAACTACACGTTCTTTTACCCTCAATATTTGAATTTAGTTTAGGGCAAAGTTCAATGGAGTGAGAGTCCTATGTTCATTTTGTGAAAAATAATTTAAAATCATACAGTATATACTTTTGAACTTTTGCATTATAACTCAGCATCAAGTAGTGAATCTCAATTTGAGGATTTAATGATTTAAGTTTGAGTAAACTTTAGTAATGAGGGTCATTCCATAGGTTACATAGAAGGAGTCATATTTAATCCTAAGTAGTTAAGCAGATAGAAATAGGAATGGAGGCATTAAAGACTTTCAATGTGAATTAGATGTCTGCTCTTTAAATACAGAACCAAAACAGCCATTACTTATGAAAATAATCTCACTTGACCATTCCCTAGGAGTTACAAGAAGCAGAAATGCCAAGTATCCTAAGAAAAATATTTTAATTGGATATTATAAAATACCTAGATCAGCATTTTGAAATAGAGATGAGCTGTGTCTTTGAACATGCCTTGGAAACAAATTTATTCTTGGGTAGGTAAGAAACATACAATCTAATCCAAGTAGATTAAAAGATGATCTGCTTACTTCATCTTTATCCTTTCCTGCCACATGAGCTGGGAACGCATTGGAACCACACAGGCTATCCTGATCACGTGTTACTCCTACATAACACTTACAGCCATAACACTTACATACTTATATATTACATAACACTTACAGCCATGTATATAGCCTGGGGAATATATGAATATATGAACTGCAATTACTCAACCTTAGAAGGTGGGAAGTCAACAGAGACATGCCCACTTTGAAGTCCAGTGAGAGTACAGCTTTTTAATTCCTCTTCCCATTTATTTGAAGCTACTTTATAATACTGAGATTGCTTATTTCTATAAATTGGTACAAGCAGCTGTAACTTACAACTCAAGACATTAAAGTATATGAACCATGAACCTCTATTGCATTATTTATCTATCTTTCTCACACTATCACTGCAGGGTATATAAGCACAAGCTAACAAAAGAGGTGGTTAAAAAACCTATTATATAGTGAGGCTGGGAGATATTTGCCAAGATGCCTACTACCTTATATTTACCAATATGACCACCCATAAAATTTTAGGCAAATAGGCTGAATTTCCTAGGGGAATTAATATCATTCCTACAGCATTTATGTTGCCTGCAGTATGTATGTACACACACACACACACACACACACACACACACACACACACACATATATATATATATATATAAAATTTTACAGGGTTTCCTGAAGGAAAAGTTTATGATATTACCAGTATAAACCTTTATAACTATTCTTGCCTAGGATACTTATACTTATTTTCTTCTGGTCATTTAAAACAAACATTAGAGTGCTATAAAAACTTAAAATGGCTCGGACAATTGCAGTGATTTCAATGAAAATCAATGTACGTAGCGTTGAATTTTACCCAACAGAAAACTAGTAATTTAATACTTAATTGTACAATTGTACACAAAGCACAAATCAGGTAGGAAAAAGGAATGTGAATTGTTCTAGCTATTTTTTTAACAGGACAGAAAATAACTTCATTGGAGGCATTCCATCTGTTAGAGTTACAGAAGCCAGTGTGTAGCTTATATTTGAAATCACTAGTCCCTCCCAAGTTTCCATTTTAAAATCTCTTTCAGTGATCATTTCTTTTTTAATTTAAAATATC
>JAQHUG010000022.1:931113-946164 GCA_028555095.1 Dicrostonyx torquatus | reverse complement strand
AAATAGAAATTGAAAGAAAGGAAATAAAGAATATTTATTTCCAAAGATTTTTCTAACAAAAATCTATCTCTTTTACAACTTTTCCAATGTTTAAAGAACAATTATTCATAAATATTTATACATGCTTCAGAAAGTTCTATTGACTTTGCCAATTTTCTAGGTCTCCAAAAGGAAAAAAGAAAATAACCATCTATGTTAGCTAAATACAGTCTTTTTCAGTTTATTTATTTTTATATTTTATGTCTTACAGGACTTTATTATGGAAAGATGATATGCCCACTGCTCACAGCAGCTGCAATCCATTAGCCTAATGGATTGGAATTATAGGTTGCCTTAGGAGTTGTCTATTGTGTGCTCAAATAAAATGTAAAGCCTACTGTGAAAAGTCCTGACACTATTAAATGTGAAAAATACAATGTGTTCAAGAAGATGTTAAGAGATGTAGGGCATTTGACTAACCAACTAGAAAGTAATATGAAGTTTATGCCAAAATAGAAAGTACTTATGTTTTCCTGTTGCTCTTGTTTAGTACAGCAACCATACACTGTCATTCACTACCTAATAATACTGAAGGAATAATCAGAATCAAGTGATTAATTATTGTACTTTTCTTACTCCATAATGGTCATAGACTAGTCACATATGCTTCTTGTACCACTGAGCTGTACTTCACTCAGGCTTTCATTCATTCAACAATTACACTAGAGTTTCTATTGCACATCACACGCTAAAATGGTACCAGGCTTGCAGATGTGTCAAAATCAATAAATAATTAACAAGGAATCTTAGCACTCACTTGCAGATGGAAGTTATAAAATAATCCCACACTAGCTCATTGAGTATAATAATGGTATTGTTTATTTAGGGGTAGACTCACAGATCACAGTCCTCTGCATGAATGAGGAGCAGGAACTGAAACTGAATGCCGGGAGAGAGTGAGTGTGCACTTACATAGTCATTTATAGTGTAAGAAGACACACCCAAATGGGCTGGCATCTTAAAGGCTACTGGCTGAAGGAGTTCCTACAACACATCCTCCTTTATTTAAATAAAAGAGTTATAAGACTAATACAAAACTATATAAGATATAGGTATATATAATAAGCATATCAAGTATAAAAATTAGAATTACAGCCAGCATAGACCATATTAAACAAAAACATATGCTAAATGTTTCAATAATCATTTTATCCTAAGGAGTCTAAGTCTTATATTGGAAATGACTTGGATAAATCATAATAGTAAAGTAACTACAGCTATCTAATCTTCAACCCCATTGAAGGCCTGAGAAGGAAGATAATATTTGAGTAGGCAGGAAATATAATCAAGTAGCTTCCAAAATGTGCAGTAGATGACAGAGACAACTGGGTACCTGGGCAATCACCCAAAGTCTTACTTGCAGTGTTGAAACAACCAACTTTGGCTAAGGCCTATAGTAACTGACAGACCATTTTCTGAGGCAGGAAAGTTTTCAGAATTGTCTTGCCCTGTCTTGGAAAGTCTCAGCAGTCTTTTTCCTTATATCCTTCTTGCCCTGTCCAGACATCGTGCATTTTGTCAATGGTTGAGCCATGGACAGTTCCTTGCCCAAAGGCCAGTTTTGCCAAGAAGAAAATAAGCTCCAAGTGGAGTGCCTTTGGTGCTCAATATTTTCTCAGAAATAGATCAATGCTGCCAGGAACAATTGTGTCTCACATCAACAGAACGCTAAATTATTGAAATGCCATATTCTACAGTTCTTTGAAGTGGTTCAAGATTGCCTAGCTATGTGAAATACAACCTCTATGTATCTACAGAACTGATTAGTCTAACTCTAAGTATGACAAATATGAATGATTATAAACCCATAATAGTTAATGCCTATGTACCTAAAGACTAAGACTTTATATTAGAATATTTAAAAATCTTTAAACAACTGTGCAGCAAATGAGGACAATGACCTCAACTTGTAAACAATGTATAAGTATCTTGATCAGAGGTAGAAATGTATAGTGCAATATGATAAACATATTCTAAAATTGTATTAATATACAAAATGTCTTAAGCAGATGCAGAAACAGGCATGTATATAATATGAAAAATAAATTTGCCTAGGTGTACAAATACTGTAAACAGAAATAGGAGTATATTCAATATAGTTAGAATTTGTATCAATATACAGCAATATATACCAATGTAAATTGTCTATAAATAATAGTTCACAAGTATTCACTCTATTACTCACTATTATTACTAGTGTAAGTAAGCTCACACTAATCTACCTATTATCCTATTCAGTTTCTCTTTTTATTTTTCTTTTTTATTACTTTATAAATAATACCAATCAAAATTTCCACTTCCTCCCCTCTTTCCACTTCCCTCCCACTTCCCCATTCACCGAACTTCCTCCCACTCCAGTCCTAAGAACTTTACAGAAGCTTCTCAGATTCAGGAGGTCCCATTTATTCATTGTTGCTCTTATTGTCTGTGCTACTAGGGTTATACGTAGGAAGTGGTCTCCTGTGCCCATGTATTGCAGGCTACTTCCCACTTTCTCTTCTATCAGGTTCAATGTGGTAATATTTATATTGAGGTCTTTAATTCATTTGGATTTGAGTTTTGTGCATGGTGATAGATATGGATCTATTTTCATTCTTCTATAGGCAGACATCCAGTTATGCTAGCACCAGTTGTTAAAGATGCTTTCTTTCTTCCATTGTACAATTTTAGCTTCTTTGTTAAAAATCAGGTGTTCATAAGTTTGTGGATTAATATCTCTTTCTTCAATTTGATTCCATTGGTCAACATCTCTGTTTTTATGCCAATACCAAGCTGTTTTCATTACTGTAGCTCTGTAATGAGTTTGATGTCCTGGATGGTAATGGCTCCAGAAGTTCCTTTATTGTGTAGGATTGTTTTGGCTATCCTGGGTTTTTGTTTTCCATATAAAGTTGATTTATTAGAACTTAACAACAATTCCACCCCCAGAAAGCCTACAAACTCATGGAAACTGAGTAGTCAACTACTGAACCACCCTTGGGTCAAGGAAGAAATGAAGAAAGAAATTAATTTCTTCCTTGAATTCAATGAAAATGAAGACACAACATACCCAAACCTATGGGATACTATGAAAGCAGTGCTAAGAGAAAAGTTCATAGTGCTAAGTGCCCACATAAAGAAATGGAGAAAGCTCATATTAGAGACTTAATAGCACAGCTGAGAGCTCTAGAAAAAAAAAAAGCAGACTCACCCAGGAGGAGTAAAGACTGGAAATAATCAAACTGAGGGCTAAAATCAACAAAATAGAAACAGAAAACAGTCCAAAGAATCAATGAAACAAAGACCTGATTCTTTGAGAAAATCAACAAGATTGATAAACCCCTATCCAAATTAATCAAAAGGCAGAGAGAGAACACTCAAATTAACAAGATCAGAAATGAAAAGGGGGACATAAAAACAGACACTGAGGAAATTCAGAGAATCATTAGGTCTTTCTACAAAAGCCTGTATGCCATAAAATTGGAAAACAATTTAGTCAGAAAACCACATTCAAAGGTTCTGTCTCCCACAGGAGCCAGAGGTCAGGCTGGTGGCACAGACCATAAACTGGTATTTCAAAACCGCCAGTCTCTAGTAGACCTGATCCCACCACCTTCCCAGTCAGGAAGAGCTGTGTCATTGGTCATGGTCTCAGCTCCTTACTCCCAACCCCAATGGGCACAGAAACATCCGAGCCCACAGAAAGCCCTGTTTCAAAACCGCCACAGTGTTGCTTTGTTGAATCAGGAAATCTCTCTGTGTCACACCATGCACAAACAGGAAAAAGCTCTGTTAAATTCTCTTTCATTTTTAAGCCCTCTCAGGTTTTTAAATGGATTTCGCTGGCCATGTTGGAGTGCCAAACTGTAGTAAAAGGTGCGGGCTGTGTCCTGCCACTGCCCAGCTCCCAGCCCCTGGCTAGCTTATACCCAAAATAAACACATGAAAATTGTATTAATTAAATACTGCATTGCCCATTATCTCTATCCTTTTCTTGGCTAACTCTTACATCGGATTCAGCCCATTTCTAATAGTCTGTGTGTCACCACGAGGTAGTGGTCTTACCGGGAATCATTCAGCATGTCTGACCCTGGTGGCTTCATGGTGGCAGCTCTCTCTGACTCAGTCTTCTTCCCAGCATACTGTTCTCTTTTCCCCACCTATCTAAATCCTGTCCTATTAAAAGGCCAAGGCAGTTTCTTAACCAATGAAGGCAACAAAAAATACAGAAGATCCCTCCTACACCAGGTATGTTTCTTGTAGTCATGCTCTCCAAAATCTTGATCATAAAGGGGTATTGCATTTTGTCAAAGGATTTTTCAGGATCTAATAAGATGATCATGTGTCTTTTTTATTTCAGTTTGTTTATATGGTGGATTGCATTGACAGATTTTTGTATGTTGAACCATTCCTGCATCTCTGGGATGAAGTCTATTTGGTCATAGTAGATGATTTTTCTGATGTATTCTTGAATTCGGTTTGCCAGTGTTTTATTGAGTATTTTTGTGACAATGTCCATGAGTGAGATTGGTCTGAACTTCTCTTTCTCAGTAATGTCTTTGGTGATTTGGATGCCAGACTAACTGTAGTCTTGTAAAAAGAGTTTAATAATGTTCCTTATGTTTCTATGTGTGGAACAATTTGAGTAGTGTTGTAGGAGACTGCTTCTCTGTTCCCAGATGCTCAGCCCTGAAATAATGACACAGAAACCATATTATTTGTAATACTGTTTGGCCAATAACACAAGAGTATTTCTGGATAACTCATGTAACTTAATTTAAACCATTTTTAGTCATCTGTGTATTGCAATGAGGCTGTGGCTTACAGGGTAAAGTTCTATCCAGCTCTTGCAGGGCTACATGGATTTACTGACTCTGCCTTCTCTCTCCCAGCATTCAGTTTACTTTCCCTCCTCTAGTTCTACTCTGTTATATCAACATGCCAAGTCAGTTTCTTTAGTAACCAATGGTATTCACAGTATACAAAGGGGAATCCCACCTCACCTCCCCTTTTCTGTTTAAATAAAAATAAAGGTTTTAACTTTAACATAGTAAAATTACATATAACAAAACAAGTGTCAAGCAAGAATTACAGTTATAATATTTATATCTACTTTATCTTTTATCATAACTTTAATTATAACTATTTATTCTTCAACTCCATCAAGGAATCCAGAATTATACATTATTACCTAAGTAAACAGGAAGTACATTGTAAGCAACTTCCAAAACTCTAGAATTGACAGAGACATCTCGCCACCTGGACAGTCATCCAAAGGTCTTCTGTAACATTGAGGCATCAAATATTTAGCCTACAAGCCCATAGTGTCCAGCAGACTTTTTTTCCCATGAAGCAGGAAATTTCAAAGAAAGTTCTGCCTATATTGGCAGTTTGTCAGTCACTTTCTTCTGTGATCAGCAGAATGACTGTCAGACTCTTTCATGAAACAGAAACTCTGAAGGATTGTCTCACATTTAGGCAAGTTCAGCAGTCATTTCTCTGTGGGTCCTGCATGTCCAGTTCATCTAGCAGTCCAGGCAAGGGCAATCCCTTTCCCAAATGGCTAATCAACTCCATAAGGAGGCTCTTCAATGTCCATCTTTCTCTTGAAGTAATTGGTGCTGCTAGGAGCAGATGTGTCTCCCTATCATAAAAAGTCTTAAGCTATTAAAACAATTTAAATGTCATATTCTGAAGGTCTAAGAAAATTTAGAGAATACCTATCTAACTGAAATCTTTTATCTAGAAAACCTAACTAACATGGCTACAAGCTTGACTATTATAGATGACTATCTATTAACCTATATTTGTTATTTATACATTACATTTTTAGATAAAATGCACAAACCTATTACCTTAATCAAGAGCAGAAATACATATGATAAGATTGTCCTAAAATTTGTATCAATGAACCAACATCCATACCAATGCAAAGTATCCATCTCTAAAGCATATCCCCCTTTAAATGTAAATAAATACTTATAAACAGCAATCATTTAGGGAATTTGGGCATAGTCCTCTTCAAACTTCTTCCTGCTTTTTAATTGGGCAAAGTATTTTTTAGGGCTGTTCATGGCAACCTTCCAGGGGCTCTTGGTCCATCAAACCACATTCATCTGGAAGAAATCCACAGGTTCTCATCTTCTCTGTAAATAAAAGAAGAACTTATTTTCCAAAACAACATATCCTTAGACTCAAATTCAGAAGTCAAGATACCTTTATGTTTTTTTAACTCAGCAGTCTTTATATGACTTTTATTTTCTTACTCTATTACTTTTTCTATAAGTTTCTTTAGTCCTTTAGCCTATGATTTCAGTACTCTTTTCTATTACATTGACTGTCTCTACTTTTTTTTTCTTCTCTCTCCCTAAGTCTATGTACATTTATCCAACTCTGTGACCCATTTAGAGGTCTTTTTCTTTCTGAATCTGTCCTTATTGCATATCTTTAATTATTTTCTGACCAGAAGCACTCACCCCCCATTTTTTAATGATAAGTGGGCATAATTAGGACCAACTTGTCCCTGCCTGCATGTTCCATCCAATACAACGTGGTGGAAGCATGTTTGCTGCCTCTGAGAGCCATGCATATTGTCACATTTTTAGGCACACGGTGAATCAATGTTGCCATTAAGCAAATCATAGCACTCTGCTCACAAAACCCATTTGAATGCTCCGTAGTGGATCTCCTGAAAGAATTAGAGCCATTTGTGCTGGTGAACCAGGTAGTTGCTGCTTTTTTTTATTTTAAAGAAGCCACACAGTTTTTACTGCACCTTCCTTGCAAACAGAGCATATCTGAAAATTTGCTGTTACCAAGAAGCTGCCCTTGTTTCCCACTTTTGTCTGTCTAGAAGTCTTTTTTTTAAACTTTTTTAGATTTTATGTGGAAATTCTTGCCCCATGCTGGCATGTCAATCTGTTATAGGAGGCTAATTCCTTGTTCCCAGGTGCTCAGCCCCAAAATAATCACAGAGAAACCATATTATTCGCAATACTGTTTGGCCAATAGCTTACGCGTATTTCTGGCTAACTTGTACATCTTAATTTAACCCATTTTTAGTAATCTGTGTATTGCCACATGGCTGTCATTTTCCAGGTAAAGTTCTGTCTGGCTCTGGTGGGGCTACATGGCTTTTCCTACCTCTGCCTATAAATAAATGATATTTATTCAGAAAATTGTCAATTTCTTTAAGTTTTCCAGTTTTGTGGAGTACCAGAATTTGAAGTATAACCTGACAATTTTCTGAATTTACTCTGTGTCTGTTATACCCCTTTTTCATTTCTGATTTTTCTCAATTTGGATATTTTCTCTCTGCCTTTTGGTTTTGCTCCCTTGTACCTCTTCCTGTGCAGATCTTCTACTGACTATTTTATATGCAAATATTCTCTGCATGAATATTCTGTGGCTTCCTCCAATCCATTTCCAAATAGTAATATTTTATCTTCCATTGTTGTGGGAAGTTTGCTGTATTTTCTGTTCTTCATTTTCTAAAAGTTTTTCTTTGTATCTGTGATTTTTTTAGCCTACTTGATTCATGTTGTTTGTTTGTTCTTGTAGTGTCATTTTACAACTTGAACCTTCATCTCATTGAACATTTTATATATTCATTTTTGACCTATTTCTTATCTACTCCTATCTAAGACTTGAGACTAAGCTTCTTATTTCTTTTTTTCTTCTGATTCTTATATATTGTGTTTTATCTCCTTCTATTTGATGTATATATACACTCAGATTCAAACAAATACACTCATAATCATAAATGTGTAATGTATATATAAAATAATATGGAAGTGACATGTGTATGCTTTTATTTCAGTGTAATACATAGCATTACAAAATTTTATTTATTTATTCACTCATGTGTTTATATGAATGGTGTGTGTGTGTGTGTGTGTGTATTTTGGTATGTGTGAACAGGCTTGCATGTGCCACAGTCTGGGTGGAAATTGCAGGACAACTTACAGAGGTCCATTATCTCCTCCTATCATGTGGGTCCTGGAGACTGAACTCAGATCAACAGGATTAACAGCTAGTGCCTTTAACTGAACCATCTTGTCTGTCTGGTATTCAACAACTTTGAGGGATAAAGTTGTAAATTCCTTTGCCAGAGGAACATCTGAGCTTGTATGTGCCAGAGCTAGAAAACTGCTGTTTTCCCAAGGCCTGGTTAGCTTCTTCCAGTGGTATTGTTCTCTCTCCAAAGTGGCATTGTTACCCTCCAAAGATTTATTTGATTTGAAGTTATAATTTTTCACATTTATTTTAACTTATTTTTCTCTTATATATATATGTCCATTTTGACCAGTTTCTCCTCTCTCCACTCCTCCCATCTCTCCCCATATTCCCTCTTTTCCAGATCTAATTCTCCTCCCTTCTACTTCTTTTGGTCCTTACTTGTCCCTCAAGTTTTTATTATTATCAGACAAAAAATTTGCTGTTGTCTCCCTATGAGAGATTCCTATTCTATTCTTTTAAAGATAGAACTGTATCAAAATTTTTATTTGCTGTAATTATTTCATGAGTATTAAGCTGCATTTAATTGGTATGCAAGTAGTCAATTAGTTCAGACACATAAATGTTCCATAGAACACTTATACTCATTGCATTTTAATCTAATGTATATGCAGTGCCTTAATTAGTAAATTCAATCACTATCACTGCTTTCTATTGGAAAGAAATGATAAAATGTGATTTTTCCATTAAGAGCAGAACAAGCTTTTTGTATCTTTAATATCATTTAGTTTATCATATTAGAAAAATTAGTTCTCAGAAATAGAATGACATTATATTTTTTCATTATATCTGTGTTTATGTTTTTGTTCAACAATTTACACAATGAGTTTTATTTGACAAATTACTAATATATGAACTATTATCTATTCTGCACTTTATATTACAAGGCAAACCTTTAAATGGTTCAAGAATCAAACAAACTTAATTGGTTAAAAATTCAGTTATGAGTCTGATTAGGCAATAAGCATTCTAAATATAAATTATTTTGTGTAGCTGGGATTCACTTAGGGCATCTCACTGAGAATCATAAATGAATATTGAAGTTTCAGCATTGCAGCACTTTGCCAGCCCATTAGCCAACAAGAAAAACAATTTTTAGACCATGTATAAAGACAGAGAAACAATTTCTTAGAGAAAACTTCCAGTCTTAAAACACTGGATAGACATTGGTGTAGATAGATAATTGATAAATAGATAAACAATATTTTGGGCAAGACCTAATAATTATCTTGTAGGGAATTGAAGAAAGTATACAATAAGATTGAAAGGTTTATTTGTAATCTTATCTTCTGATTTTTCTAATTTCTAAGAATATTCAAATTGGACAAATTTGGGAACCAGATGATACTTGAAGAAAGAGAAAATTATGGCATTTTCAAACCAAGGACATGTCTAGTGAGGAAGAACAAGGTTCAAGATCTTCTGAGAATGGTATCGGTTGTTCCTCTAGTCACGTGCAGTTTGTGACTATTCTGTCTTCCTAATGGGTTGCTAACACTGAACAAGCTGCAAGGGCTAGCTCCTCTAGGTGACCCAGTTCATTGAGATTCCTGATTTTTTTCTTACTGCTTTCAGCTCTGAGCTTTTTAGTTGACCACTGATAGCTCTAAAGTTGTTCATCTGACAAGATACTGTTAACAGGACATTTTTATCAAAAGTTTCTTTCAGAATCTCTCCAGGGAACAGTCTAAAACTCTATCAGCATAAGTGTTGTAATTATATGGTACACTGGGCTAAAAGCATAGGAATGATAGAAGTACTTTTAATACTAGGAGATAAAATTAATATTGATCATTTTATTTATTATATACATATATATATACATATATATGTGATTTGAAAACATAGCATAAATACATAATGCTTTTACAGCTGAAAGTACACCTCTCCACACACACACACATGGTTGGAGACCTAATTGCTTTTTTCTGCATTATTACTTCTCACTTTTACAACTAACTATTCAAGGTAAATTTTTAAGAAAAAATCATAAAAATCTTTATGCTGACAGGAAGTGATTTCCGTTTCCCTTTCAGATATTCTTCAAAATTCAAGCAAACAACCAAAGACAGACAAACAAACAAAAATGTGGATGAGTTAGAATGCTTTGCCAAAACAAGAAATATTTTTCATAGATATTGGGGAAGAAAGCAATGCCTCAAAATGACCATGTTGATAGCCATGACTCAACTCCTATGTGATCTAGGTTTCGTTAGGAAGCAGAAACCTAAGGTATTTCTCTAAAACCCTTAAGGGCATGCTGAATGCTGCTAACCCCAAGGTCATTACTTCATCTGTCTGGAAACCATGCTATGTACATGGTTGTCCCAGCTCTGGAGCAGCCTCCCCCTGCTGTATACCCATTAAAGACCCAACAAGCTTTTACAAATTCTTGCCATACTCTACTCTTAAGCCTTCCTAGCAACAATTTAATAAACAGTTCTATACACAGAGTGGCAGTGTTTAGTGGTTTCTTGTTCCACCTACTTATATTTGGTGCCAAAACTCAGCAGAGATGCGTAGGCCTTCTTCTGAGGATATTGTTCCTCTTTTAATAGAACCAAAACTACAGACAAGGTCCTCCTGTAGTATGATCATTTATCTCTGCTGATATTTGCCATCTATTATATTTCATTTCAGATTCTGAGTCATTCTGTCTTACTACTTCTCTCTCCTACACACCTATGCATCCCTCGTTACCAGCATGGACAAAAACATTACTCTTGGAGTTGTTTACAGTTGACTGCTCTATATATATCCATGCAAGTACACTAGGCACCCTCCTTAGGTCCTCTAGCGTATTTGTCAATTGGTTAGGGGTATCTATCCCTTGTAATTTGGGCATTTTCTTGACAAACTTCAATCCAATTGAGGAAGCCTTTAAGATAGCTTGTCCAAGGAAATTTATTCCATTCTGTGTTGCACTGTTTACTCCTTCTGCATCCGTATGATCTGTTTATGTGTATGTTATTGGTTTCCTCCTTTTAGAAGATCTTCTATCAGAGTCCCCAGTGGCTGTACCTGGAAGGAAAACCTTTTCCTAAATGTCTCCTACCTACTTTTTGCCCTAGTCCTGGGATTCTCTTTCTGGCCACTTATTATTATTCAGGGCTCCTTCTTCTTATTAACTGTAGGATACTCCTATTTTAAGCCAATGTTACTACTACTTTTGACTGTATCCTCTATCTTTCTTCCCTTGGGCTTTGTTGTTACTATTTTGTCTCCATGTCCAGAGAATAGCAATATGATTTCCAAATTTTCACTGATCTTGACAACTTCTGCTGATTCCCAGGCAAATAGTTCACCCTTACATCCAAGCCTTATTTGATCTTCTTTCCTGTCTGCCTCTTTGTGTTTCTTGACATACATATTAAACAAACCTGGGAAAAGTCAATCCTCCTCACAAAGCTGACCATCGTCTTGAGTCCAGGGGTTCCTCTTCATTTGACTTAGGCAAAAAAATTGACTTGGTCATAGGCACCTCCACAACCATCTATTCTTATGTTACCAAAACCTTTTAAATCTCTTTTTTAGCCTCCTCAATCCTCTTCTTATCAACAACCTCCTCCTCTTTTACCCATCCTTACTTGGGTTACCAACCTCATCATCCACAAGTGCCACCACCTCTATTGCCTGCTTCTAGAGCTCCACTTGCACTACCACCTTCCTCATCCCATTGGTGGCTTACTCCAGGTCTTACATTGATTGATGTTTCCTCAGGGAGATGACATGTGCTCATGGGCCTCTCTATTCTATCTTCTATTTTCTTTGTCTTGTCTTTCTCAAGTAGAAAAAAAGCTTGGCCATCTCTTAAATGACCCCATTATTTCATTGAAGAATTTACATACCTTACTCATGAATATAACTTTACTTGGCAGGATCTCTATGTCATTATTTTCTTAACTCTCATCTCAGAAGAGCAGGAAAGAATCTGGATGAATATTTTGGCCTATACATATGTAGATAAAGTCCAATACAATGCAAATTAATCATATCTATATCATATCCCACTTTAAATGTAAACAAATGTTTATAGACAATATTTGGAAATATGGGCATAGTTGTTTTCTCTTCAAACTGCTTTCTGCTCTTTATTGGGTGAAGTAATTTTTTGTGGGTGTTCACAGTGACCTTTCAGAGGGACATGGTCTATCAAACCATATTGGTCTAGAAGCAATCCACAGGTTCTCATCTTCTGTGAAAACAAAAGAAGAATCTCTTTTCCAATGCAACATATCCTTAGACCCAAATTTGGAAGTCATGATACCTTTAGAACATATATGCTGGTTTAGCTTAGCAGCCTATACACCATACAATAAAATTTCTCTCTGTGCTTAGCTCCTGTACAATCAAAAGATTCAAAGAAAACACAATAATATGCATAATCCAGACTCTTTGTGTATTCTCCATCTTTATGTGGCTTATTTTACTTTACTCCTTTTAATCTACAACTGTCTAAACTGTTTCTTGAAAGACATTTTTAAGCAATTACCTCTTTTCCAACTCTCTATACTCTTTTTATTCTCTCTCCCAAGCCTATATACATTTATCCAACACTGACCCATTTAGAGTTCTTTAATGTCTGAATCTGTTCTTATTGTATTATCTATACTTTATTGTTTAGAAGAGCTTTTAAAATGCTAAGCAGCTTGGTTGCAGCTGCTTTAGATGCTGGCTTCGCCTCTCTGCAATTTTAAAATGGTGGAAGCACTACCAGTGGTAGCTCTGGGGCCGCCAGGCAGGAGGAGTGCTTAGCACTCCAACCTTGAGAATGAGTGTGCAGCACATAAACCTTTTTCTCTGAGTTACAACCAGATCTGCCAAGCAGAGCACTGCACAGCCTGTAAACATCTTTGTGTATGGCAGTGGAAATCTACCATGCTCTCCTACCTTTTGCAAGCCTAATAGCCCTGATCATGCCACCTGTCCAGGCATGGAGCATCAAAGCATGGGCATGGTCTCAGCTACTTTCCTCCTGAACTCCAAGTGGGCACACAAACACCCGGGCCCACAAATGCCATTGAAATGCTTTACAGACAGAGTTCGCACTGGTGGCACAACCCAGGAAGCCATGTTTTAAAACTGCTCAGCTTTTTTTTTCTGCTATGGCTAAATCAGGACTATCTCTTTCAAAGCAGCTGCAGCATGCCAACAGCAAACAGAAAGAAGCTGTGTTAAATTCTGTATTTTTGTTTCAGAATTCCTTTTCAAACTCTCTCAGGTTTTGTGTGGATATAGTCGACCATGTTGGAGTGCCAATTATAGTAAGGAGGGCCCAGGGCCACTTGTTTGTCCCGACTATCCAGAACTGAAATAACCACATAAAACTATATTAATTAAAACACTGCATGACCCATTAGCTCCCTCTTCTTATTGGCCAACTCTTATATTTATTTGACCCATTTCTATTAATTTGTATATTGCCATGTGGCAAAGATTTTAACCAGCGTCTGTCTCAGGTGGAAGATAAATGGTGTCTCTCTGACTCTGCCTTCTTCCTCCCAGCGTTTCATTTAATTTTCCACACCTACCTAAGTTCCACCCTATCAACAGGCCCAAAGCTGTTTCTTTATTAACAAATGAAAGTAACACATAGACAGAAGAACCTCCTACACTATATCTCAGTCTCCAATCCCTTACTGTCTCCAGACAGGACCCTCTTCTGATATTATTTTGAGCTCTATCTCTGCATAAATATATCCACTCCTGGTTATTGTTTACCTATTTTATTAGTTCCTTAGCTCACATTATACCTTGGAGGAGAATGTATACTCTCTTTTGATGCACAGAACAGACACACAAACAGACATACACAGAAACACACACACAATACACACAACACAACACACTCCACAGTCTGGTGAGTAGTGACTCTTTTGCTCATGACTGGAATAAGTCTAGTGACTTCTGTGAGTTCATTTCCAATTAAATTACTGTTGAGTTAATGGAATATGTCAGGGTGACTATGTGTCAAGAAACTGTGGTTCTCATTTCATCAGTTTAATCAAGTTCCAAGGTGGTTTTCATGGTTAGAATACAAGGTGTTCGATTCAAGACCTTTACCTTATGTTCTACACATTAACTGAAGGCACTTCTACACTGTAGTATTGTCAAGGGGTTAATTCAGAATTAATATAATAGACATACTTCTTCTATGTTGGGGGAGCCTAAATGCATCTGTTTTGGTAGAAAGAACCATACATTCAAATATAGTTATGACAACTAAGGAATTGTGTAGTATGTCTCACACTATCATATCCTTTCTTCCCTTTCCTCTAAAAATCAAATTATGTGAGCCATCAAAAATGAGGTGAGTATTTTCATGGTTTTATTTACATAAGGTTTACTAAATATGTTTCTTCTTTTTAAATCAAAAAGCTCCAGGATATTCTGAATGGTAATTGAGACAGTAACATGACCACCATTGCTGGCTTATTATTAATCTTACCACTCATAAACAAAAAGTAGTTAATTAGTATTCATCAATACAAATCTAAAAGTAAAAGAGTGGAAATTATCCAAACCATCAGGTTAACTTTCTGTACTAGAAAACCTAGCCTCTAAATTTCCTTCTATTACTTCATTTACAGAAACAGTAAACTTGATTTCTCAACACTAGTGGTTGAATATTTTAGTGGCTAAGAAACAGTTGGCAAAATCTCCAAATACTTGGATCATCAACAAAATCTTTAAATGGTAATGGCCTAAATTAGATTTTTTTTTAATTTTTGAGACTAAAATTCAAATACAAAAATTTTCCCTTACTGTCTCTGTAGAAGGAGACTGCTCATTCATTTCCCAGATGCCCAAACCCAAATAAATACACAGAAACTTTATTAATTATAATACTGCTTGGCCTTTTAGCTCAGGCTTCTTATTAACTAACTCTTATATCTTAACCCATTTCTATTAATCTGGATATTGGCATAAGGGTGTGACTTACTGGTAAAGGTCCGTCGTCTGTCTCCTTTGGCAGCTTTACACATCTCCTTGACTCCACCTACTATATATATCTTT
>JAQHUG010000022.1:906346-917819 GCA_028555095.1 Dicrostonyx torquatus | reverse complement strand
TCACACCAGAGCAAGGGATTGTGCTACCAAGGTCCAGTGGAAGGGCAGAAGGAGGGAGAAGATGAGCAAGGACGTCAGGACAGATCCCACAGAAAGAATATTTGTTCTTATAGCCACATGGAAACATAGTTCTCAGTCCTTATCAAGGAAATTTCTTTTTGTAACACATAGATAGCATTACAGAAAAACACAGCTAATCAAAATGCAGAGTATGAGAGATCACATGGTGCTGATTCCAAACGGATTTGTTTACAACAGAACTCCTGCACCAAAGGCCTAGAGAATCTGTTGTAAAATTATGGTTCCTAGAAATGCCAGAGAGGCGATACCCTTGAAATCTTATCAAAATGGCTGCCTAACACAAGATTTAAACAATGACATCAATGGATGTGCTAACATAGACAGGGAAAGATAGGGGATCTCAACCCTAGATAACGAAGTATATGTAACAAGCATACTGAGAGCGAGAAAAGGCCTTCTGCGGGTCAGAAACCCCCAATTAGTAATTAGTTACTTGTTTTTTTTGTTTTTTTTTTTTTGAGACAGGATACTTCATTGAACCTAGAGTTTGCTAGATTGACTGGTTAGTAAGGCCCAAGGACCCTCCTCTGTACAAATCCCCAGCATTGACGTTACACCTGGGTGTGTACCTTCTGATTTTTTTTTATGTGAGTGTTGGAGATTATAGTCAGGTTCTCATTTTGCATAGCCAGTGCACCACTCATTGAGCCATATCTCTAGTCCAAAACACCTTTAAAATAATTTAAAATAAAATACATTATATATATATATATATTTTTTTACTTAGTATATGTTTGAAGAATTAAAGAAGACAAATTTCACAATCCTGATTTAACAGTTGTGAGTGGCAATGAACTTGTGACTGTATGTATAATACTTCTAAACATTTCTGGAGAATTGATGATATTGGCTGGGGGCTTCGAGTGTCTCTCGGTAAACTAACAAAGGCAAAATATGAGATCAGAGATTCAATTTCCCAGCTCCAGATGTGCATAAACAATTTAAGTCTTGTAACTGTGCCCTAAGAGAGAATCGTCTTTTCTACAGTCAGAGAACTGAAACTCTGAAAAACAAATGCAAACTCTGATCCTAAGACTAGCTAATTTACAATGCAAGTTTAGATCTTAGCCTTGAAGGGGTTCTGTGGTGTAGAGGAAATGGAGAGCAGGTGGATCTGGAGGAGAGGAGAGGTGGTGCAGGAGAGATGGGAGGAGTGGAGGAAGGGAAAACTGTGGTTGGGATGTCTTGTATAAGAGAAGATTCCTTTTAAAAACAAAATAAAACAAATAACAATACAAACAAAACAAGACAAAAACAACTACAGCACTGATTGGAGAAGTCTCAGACAAGAAGAGATGTTCTCTGGAGTTGGAAGAATATGCCTCTGTTCCCTGACCTGTGAATCGAGGGCTTTTAAGAATGGAAAGGCTGAATGGAAGACACCGGAGCTGCATCAGCCTGGAAATATAATGACCCAAAACCTGTATCACTTCTTTGGAGAACTTGCTAGTAGATCCCACCACACCTCTATTTAACTCTCCTATCTGGCTTGTGCTGAAGACACATGAATCTTTGAGGATCACACTTGACTACTGCAAATTTAAGATGACACCACATGCAGTTGGTGTGTAGACGTGGTTTCCTTCCTTATCCAGTTTATCATGTCTCCTGGTATGCAGCTCTCTATGTAGCACATAACCATAAGGCCCAATTGGAGCATTTTCCTTTTAGTTGCAAGGTTAGTATATGCTCACAGTTCTTCCTTGAGGGTATATTATAACCTTTCAGTCCTGTGTTTGCAGAATCTTGATCACCTGCCACTTTTGCAGAGTATATTGTTGATTCATGACATTGATAAAATACTTATTAGACCAAGGAATAGTCACCACCTGGATTTTTGAAGACCATTTTTGAGTGCATCTGAGGTTAGAAAATAAATTGAATAAAAGTCGATGTCTGATGTGGGAGTGGGAGTGTTCTTCTGTATTTTATATTACTCTTATTGGTTGAATAAAGAGCTGCCTGGCTTATAAGATAGGTCAGCCCTTAGGTGGGTGGAGTAGACAGAACGGAAGTTCTGAGGAGAAGAAAGGAAGTGAGAGAGTCAGTTGCCATGAGGCTTCCGTAGAAGATGGAGGAAGTACCATAGATCCGTCCGGTAAGTCACCCACCTCGTGGTGACCTACAGACTTTCATAATGGGTTAGTTTATGATGGTGAGGACTAGCTGGGAAGAGGCTAGAGATAATGGGCAAGGCAGTGTTTAAATGAATACCGTTCTCATGTTCTCATTTCGGGCATAAGCAAGCAACCAGCAGCTGAGCGGGCCAGCGGCTGGGGGCTTGGGAGCCAGGCGGCTGGGGAACACAACACACACCTCTCCTCCTCTATTTACAACAGATGTCCTTCTACTTCAGTGCAGTTTCAGTCCTTCAATGAGGAGTGGCACATATAGATATTTATTAAGGAAAAAGGATAACTTACGTGATTCTCAAGAAAAGAAGAAAACACGTTGTGTTTATTCAATTTTTGGAGGAAGTACATTCCTCACTTTGGTGTGTTACTGTGACCCATAAATAAAGTGACCCTGAGAACTTGTAGTTTTGAGGCTGTCTGAAGCTGGGTAAGGCTCTTCAACAGGTTCAAGCTACAGGGCAGGCTGAGCTGCCACTTGGGTTACATGATCCAACGGACCCAGTAGCATTTTGAGGGTAGATATTAATGCTACATTTAGCCATCCTTAGGTTTCCATTAGTGATCCATGGAAGAGGTCCTTAGAATTTTGAAGTAAAGGTTTGACATCATTTGGGAAGAACTACACTCTCTTTGGCAGACAGTTCTTGACTTTCTATAACTTCTTGGAAATGTGCCACCAAGTTACTCTGTAACCTATGTCTCCCCAAGCTAGTAGTGCAGAATATATTTCCACCATTAAATGTAAAAGATACAAACACACACACACAAGATTCCGAAGACGCAGTAAGTAATAAAACTAAGTAACCCCAAATGCCTGTGTTCATTTTCTCTCCACAATTCTCTCAGCAGCTGCTTTAGGTAGGTTGCTTAAGCAGGGTTCCCAGTAATTCAGTGCCTGGCTCCACTTCCTTGGGAGGATGCTCAATGCACACCTCATTGTGACCTTCATGGTAGGGACTGCTTCCCCATCTTTATAACCTGTATTTCTTTTATTACTTGAGATTATAATTTAATTACATCATGTCTTCATTTTTTCCTTCCCTAACTTGTAGCAATAAATTCTTAAAAATTTTGTTTGTGGTGTGCCAAGCTTTGAAAATAATTATATTTAGCTTAGATGTAAAAAAAATTAAAGAATTGGGCTGGAGAGATGGCTCAGAGGTTAAGAGCACTGCCTGCTCTTCCAGAGGACCTGAGTTCCTTTCCCAGCAACCACATGGTGGCTCACAACCATCTGTAATGAGATCTGGCGCCCTCTTCTGGCGTGTGGGCATACATATATGTTGTATACAAAATAAATAAACAAATTTTTAAGAAAAAATTAAAGAATTATAAAAGTAATTAAAAATTCCTGGAAAATAGGAAAGAAAACCCCTGTAGTGGTTTTTTAAAGTCACTAAAATAAAATCTTTTTCTCTTATCATTATAATTTTCAGAAATCATCTTATATCTTCCCATAATGCTACCATTGCTTGAGCTACCACAAGAACAATTTCTATCTATCTATGTTGCCAAATGACTTATTTGTAAAAAGCAACTTAAGATTTAATTTACGCGTTTATATTGCACTCCTGTCCCAAGGTATGATGCTTTTACTACCTCCTGTTGCTTGCACTGACATACGAAGGTGACACGTTTGACTGCAGTGCTGGAGAAACAGAAAAGGAAAACTGTCTCATGTCACGACTATGGTCTAGGATTAGAGAATGTGTGTCAGATAAGTTATCTTTCTCTGAAGCCCAATGTAGGTCTCCGCTCTGCACGGGGACCTGAGGCAACTGTTCATTTTCAGTAGCAGGAAAATCCAAACCTAGTCTTTTTATATTACCTCATTATTCCTGTTCATAAATGAAAATTTAATTTCTGTTATGGTTCTTAGTGCAGTCAACTGTTATATTATTAATTATCCAAGTGCTGCTAATGCCCAGGAATGATATTTTAATAAGGTTTAATCTCTTTTCCACATTCTAGTGTCTTCCATAATCATGTCTTTGTTTTCCTCCTTGCTTTTGTTTTATTTGCAAACATACCCAGCAGAGAAAACTGTAGTTTCAAGTTGGCTTCTGTTTCTGAGACATCCACATTACTCAGAATCCAGGCTGTGTGCAGTTTTTCAAAGGAAAAAAAATAAGAAATCAAAGAAAAGCCACTTTATTTCAAACACTAACCATAGTCTTGAACCGCCTCTCAGACTTGCCTTAAGATTTAGTGTCTGTACAGTTGCCAGAGGGTCTTTTATGCATTTGGTGATCACTCTGGAAGTCTCTTTGGAAGGGAATTGTTTTGTGTATGACAAGAAACATAATTTTTGTTTTACGTTATACTCTAAGTAAGAAGATTCTTTAAGAAGAATATATGGAAGAAAGAGGGTGGCAATTGGGCTCTCCTATTAATACACATTTCAATGCTGTGCTGTGTTCCCTCATTAAACAGAGGAACTGAGGTCTACACAGTTTCGATTAGTGTTTCTTTTTGTTTAGGATGGAGAATATATGTGATTTAATTCTCATTTGCCAGCCCATGGTGATTCATTCTGATCTCCCACCCCTTCTCTCCTAGGATTCTTTTCAGTGAGTCTCATCTTGTAGCCCCAGATGGCCAGAAATTCACTTTACAGCTCAGGTTGATTTTGAGTTCACAGTAATAACCCTGCCTCAGCCTTCCAAGTACTAATGACTAGCACATTTTAGCTTCACTTCTGATTAAGGTACTTGTACATCCTCACATGAGCAAGACTCTCAGTTGTATCTGTACCCTGGCTCTTCAGTGGCTTACTCGGGACATTTTTATTTACTTCCTGACATTGGACACTGATAGGAACTCAAAGAAGAAGAAAGAGAAGACTATGGATTCCATGAGGCTGAAGACAAGAATATATGCTCTGATTCTAGTTTCAAAGCAAGAAATGTATTCAAGTTTTACAAAAAGTATCCAGCACAGAGAGAATACTTTGTATCCTGCAGACTTTGCGGTCTGTTTATACTTATGACCTCTGTCACTCTAGGGTATAAGAAGTTAAGAAGAATCCACAGATGGATGACTTGTCATGTTCCAGAAGAACTTCTTAGGTTCTCAGCAGAGGAGTTGTCTTAATCTTGGGCTATGGGTTTGTGTTTGACAACTATGCGAAAATGAGTCATAGAATGTAAGTATTGTGAGACTGGCCAGTAAGGAGCTGAGGCAAAACTGGCTTTACTCTATGGCTGATGATTTTAATATTGAATGCAAAGTAGAGAAACTGGTCAAGTCAGGACCAAAATTATGTGAATTAATTTCTCATAACCCATGTGCATTCTTTCTCTTGATGAGTTTATTGGGTTTTATGTGTGACATGTTTACAGTAGTCTTACAACTAGCCTTGCTGTTGGTGGCAGCAATGGCTTCTTGTTGCTTACTTTGTAGGCAATCTACCCTCTGAAATATTGTCTCTTAAAAATTGTAGAGCACCTGACTGTCTTCCTTTAAGGATTCTCTCTCTCTCTCTCTCTCTCTCTGTCTGTCTCTCTGTCTCTCTGTCTCTCTGTCTCTCTGTCTCTCTGTCTCTCTCTCTCTCTCTCTCTCTCTCTCTCTCCACACATAGGACTGGCTGCCCACATACTTGCTATATAGCCCAGACTATCCTCCGACTCATAAAAGCCCTGGTTGCCTCTTTCTCCTGCATGCTAGGATTAAAGATATGTGACATCATATCTAATATGAATGTCTTTTAAGATGTGTCCATTTTGTGTCATTTAATCTTGCTCATTAATTAGATCAAATCTGAAATTAACTAACAGAAACACCTTTGGGTGAGTATGTAATTGATTAGAAACATTAATTGAGATTTGAAATACTTTTACAGAGTTGTCAGTACATTTCAAGGGAAAGAAAAAGGAATTTGCTTTTCCTTATTGGTTTTACACCTTGAACTTTAACGCATCTACTCTATTGCTGCTACTGCTGCTATCATTTTTCACCAGTGCTGCAACCCAGTTTCCTCAAACTTCAATGCAAGTTGAAGACCAGTGGCCTGAAGTTGAAGATTCCTTCAAGCCTTCAGAGATAGATTGAGATGGCCAAGACATCCAAGTTTTGTGGCCTGAACAGTTTTTGGAATCTCACTTTGTTGAGTGTAGAGATAGCTGTTATTAGACTACCCAATGCATAATCCATAAGCTTGTATGATTCATAACCTTTGAAATAGTCTCATTATTTTGGTGTGGCCCTCTAAAGAGTCCTGGCTAATTCAAGCTTCTGTAATAAACTTTACTAGTGTCCTAATTAAATGTGAATTTATATCAGATATTTTTCATACAATGCTCCAAACTGAGAGACAAATGGTGTTCAAGAGAATTAGAAACAAAGATAAAAGATAGTGATGGAAATTTTTCATTGTGATAAATGTCTGAGGATTTTAGTAGACATTTCATATGTGAAAATATTATACCTTCCGTATGAAGATATGTGAAATGTCTACAGAAAAAATATTTTTAATGAATCTTCATCTTAGTTCTAGTGCAAATTATTCTAACCACGTTAAATAAGAGCACATCTTCAACGAATTACGAGCTTGGCATTCTCATAAAATCTAAATAAAATATTTTCCCCATTTTACCAAGTTCTTCAAGAGAGGCTAAGGAAGTGTATTATATTTATAATTGTCATGTGTGAATGCAAAGTTAAAGAATGACAGAATGCACAAATTCTTTAATCATTGATTTCAGAAGGTCATAGGGTACAGCCTGTTTTCTCTAAAAATCTCACTCACAGACAGTAATCATATTTTCTATAGGGAGACAAACCAGATAAGACTGCTAGTTAGGAGCAGCATTTTGTAATGTTGATGGAACATTACAGAGCAGTGGGGACCCCCAGGCGGCTTTCACCGCATAACATCTTCTGTATTGAAAGCAGCAGGGGAATCCTATTCCACACTATTTCCCAACTCATTTCTCTTCTTTAGAAGAATGACTATCAAGTGTGAAGGAAAATTGAAGTTGCAGTAAACCAAAAAGGAGGTGATTATGACACAAAATCCTAGGAAACACACAAGCCAAAGTGACTTCAAGATAATGAAGGCATTTTATAAAATTTACTACACATGTATGTGCTGTCTGTAGTGGGATTTGTAATTACTTAGGGTTTTAGATAAATGATTTGATTTGTATATGTTCAATCATAAAACAAAATCTTTTTTTTTATAATTTTTGAGTTCATATAAAGCAAATTCTTACCAGATTTAAGGAAATATTTCTGGTGATTCTTCATTTGTATCTAATAGAGAAACTAATAATTGAATTTTGGGGGGAGTTCAGCAAATTGTGGTTTTCAACATGTTTGTGAGTCCTGCTCCTCTGAGCTACTCTGTTAGAGGATGCAGAAAAAGGGTTCCATCTGTTGTGCCTGTTTTGTTGCTGTGCTGTGTCCTTCTTCTACTGTAGTCTGACTGCATTACAACAGGGATTATAAATTGAATGGGTTTAAAGCATTAAAAAAATCCTAATTGGGAACCAAGACAACAAGCAGCAGTTTGCTGGGTTAGCTGCCCATTTCTTTCATTCAGAATGAATAACTACCCTCTGAGCTCATTTTGAACTTGAACTGTTTTGGACAAAGAGGAAGTACATAAAATCCACAGTGTCAAAGGAAATTACATTTAGCATGATTTATTTAAAATAACCAAGAACCTATACTGTTATTTCAAGGGTCTAATCTAAAATAATATGAAAGTCTTGACATGGAAAACAGATTCGCAGAAACAAAAGAAACGTTTAGCTCCAAAAATACCTGGATTGGTGTTGTCAATAGGCGTCTTCTTTTAAAATGAATCTTCTTTTTTTCAAGTATCAAAATTTCTTTCCATATTATCACTTTTGTCTGGTTATCCTTTTTTTTTTTTTTTTTTTTGGTTTTTCGAGACAGGGTTTCTCTGTGGCTTTGGAGCCTGTCGTGGAATTAGCTCTTGTAGACCGGGCTGGTCTTGAACTCACAGTAATCCTCCTGTCTCTGCCTCCTGAGTGCTGGGATTAAAGGCATGCACCACCACTGCCCAGCTTTGTCTGGTTATCTTAATACCACTGTTTAATCCATTTAGATTAAACTTCAACTTTAGTCACTGGAAGATGATTGATGAGTAATTGATTAGTCAGAGTAGAGATCATGGCACAGAGCCTGGCCTCAGTCAAGATTTGTCCCATGTCAGCCACTAATATAATTTCTTACTGGGATACAGATAACATTTTAGATTTAATACCCAGGGACTGAATAATTGATGTGGAATCTGCTTCAGAGTGCCTTAATCATAGATGTAGAGAAGATTCTTTATGTAAATAATTTTTTAAAAAATTGAAAGGTAATTACCACTATGCTTTTAGTGAGAAATAAGTTAACAGTAATTGAAAAAAAATATGGGAAAGTAAGACATGTGAAATGATACTTCAAAAGTTCTTTGTAAGCTAATTAGGAACTTAAAGATGCTGTCAAAATGTATTTTGCATGATTTGAGATGAAACCTTTTAAAAGAGCGATAATATCCCTTAAATTATCTTATCAACTGCTGTACATTATCCTGTTATTTCAGGCAAGATAATTGCATGGTAAACAGCATTAGCTATTCATTAGTTGTAGCTGTTTTCACTGATTCTTTCTCATCTGGGTAGATTTAATTTAGTGACAAGAAAAATAGAGCAAATCAATTCTGTCATATGAGCTAAGTAAATACAAGAATAAGTAAGTAGGAAGTAACTTGTACATACATGAAGACAGCCTATGTTTAAAGAATAAAATTTCTCACATTAGCTTGCTGCAACCTTACGTTAGAGAGGCATAAATTCAAATGAACTAACATTAGTAGCAAGTAGTACTGTTGATGCCAGTGACTCAAATGTCAGATGGTAGCAACAGCCCACTGACTGTGTGAACCATTCTCTGTAGTATTTTTGTGTCTTCATCTCAACTTTCTTGCTCACGTTTTCCTCTTAAGCATATGGTCTACAAGTAAAATGTGTCATTGAGGCCGGGCGGTGGTGGCGTACGCCTTTAATCCCAGCACTCGGGAGGCAGAGGCAGGCGGATCTTTGTGAGTTCGAGACCAGCCTGGTCTACAAGAGCTAGTTCCAGCATAGGCTCCAAAGCCACAGAGAAACCCTGTCTCGAAAAACCAAAAAAAAAAAAAGTGTCATTGAGCTGTCCATGAATATTTAAACTTTATTAGACATTCTTGAGAAGGATTTAAGTTTGCTTGATATTTACACAAAACATTTTGAAATTGAAATAGGAATTTTTCTTGAAATAATATATATTTCCCTTTCAAATGGCTAGATCAAGGTCCTTTATAGTAATGTGGTTAATCGCTCATGTATATGTTTTAACGTTGAAGTTTTTCTTTTAAATATATACTTAAATAGTTACTTTATGAATTTGCCTTTTATATTGAGTATTTTCTTGATGATGACTATGAAAAATTGAACACTACAGTAGGAAGTAAGTAGAGTGTGGGGCATAGCCAATAATGCAAATTTCTGTGGGGTTTTGCACTTTAATTTTTACATTTTTTTGTCCCGTGTAAGCTCACATGTTTTCTGATAGATGGTGCCTCTGAACAAACAGATCAGCAGACATCCAGAATCTCCAAAATTTCAGGGAACTTGAACAAATTAGCATTTAGGTGGGCAAGAAAATTTTCATTATTACTTTGAAACAGAAAAACGTGGGATATAAATTATATCTTATATTGTAGAATCATTTCATGGAAAATGCATTAAATTTTCTATTTATTCCTGAAAAATAAGCAATTATATTAGAAGAAAACAATCTTTCAACTAATTTTCTTTATTGTAGGAATAAATAATTTATTCTTAAAACAAACTAAATCAAATACAGGGATAGCTATTCATTCTAGTGCTAAAAAAAATCTTAAGAGTAGAAATAATTAGACTAAAAAAAGACATATCGGGGATAAAAATAGAAAATGAAGAAATGAAATCATCCCTATTTGTAGATGACATGATTCTATACTTGAAAGGCCTGACAGAAGCTACCAGAAAACTCTTAGATCTAATAATCAAAGTAAAGCTTCAGGATATGAAATCAATATTAAAAAGAAAGTAGCTTTTATATATGTCAAAATGCACTCTCATAGAAAGAAATTAAGAAAAATGTTCCATTAATAATAGTCCTTTCTACAAAATTAGGTTCCCAGGAACACAAATAATGAAAGAAATGAAAGGCCTTTATGACAGAAACTTTAAGATATTGAAAAGGGAAGCTAAACGGGAAAGGAGAAGAAGAGAGGGGAATGGAGAAAAATGTATAACTCAGTTAAAAACAATGACAAAACAAAAACAAAAGGGAAATATAAAAGATAACAAATGATGGAAATAACTCATGTAATCTCAAACTGGCCCAATTAATATTGTGAAAATGGCTATAATACCAAAATTAGCATATCGATTTAATGCAATATCCATCAAAATCCCTTTATCACATTTACAAGTTATGAAAGAAAAAAAAAACCCTAGAATTTCTATGGAACTACAAAAGACCACAAATATCCAAAGCAATTCTGAGGAGTGAGAACAATGCCACAGGTATCACAAGACATGACTGAAACTATACTACCAAGCTACAAGGATAAAGACAGCCAGGTAGTGGGATAAACAAGAATGTTTGATCAATGGAACAGAAGAGAATACCAAGAAACAAGCCAATGTTATGATAACCTAATTTTTAAAAATTCAGGAAAAACACAGTGGTAAAAAAAAAAAAGGCCTGTTTTGTCGGGAGCCATGTGACTTCTTTGGGGTACAAGGCCTGAGAATAGCATGAATAAGTTCTCCTTTCAGAAAAGCCTGGGAGAATTTAATCCATTTTTGGCAAGGCCAAAGGATAGTTTGCTGTGTAGTTCTGGGCATGACTCCAGGAGCGTGTGTGCTGCCTGCTCTCCTTGCTTTCCTTACACAACTTATTGTTAAAGGCATTTAATTTTACTTCCTTAGAGCCCTAGATAAAAATGGCTATTCTATTAGGAAAACTTTCCCATGATGATTCTCTTCTGGGTGAGCCATAGATGATGTTTTTAAAAAATTTACAGAGGATCTGATTCAGTTCTTAAAGTCTTTGATGTTTGAAATGTGACCATGAATTCAGGATTTTCAATACTAGGATGCTGCCTTTCCAGCTCTGGTGTAGGAGGGATCTTCTGTATTTTGTGTTGCTTTCATTGGTTAATAAAGAGACTGCCTTGGCCTGTAAGATAGGTCAGCCCTTAGGTGGGCAGA
>JAQHUG010000022.1:883019-895179 GCA_028555095.1 Dicrostonyx torquatus | reverse complement strand
GAGACCAACCTGGTCTACAAGAGCTAGTTCCAGGACAGGCTCCAAAGCCACAGAGAAACCCTGTCTCGAAAACAAAACAAAACAACAAAAAAAATCAACACTAATCCATAAAAAACTAAAAATTACAACTTACTTTTCCTTAAACTTCCATTTACTTTTACTTTTGAACAGAAAGCAATTGTAAGCAACTTTGGTGTAAGTTACTTTCTATCAACAGTGACTCAGAGACTTAGGCAGGCCCTGTGCATGCTGTCACTGTGACTGTGTACCAGCCCCATTGTGTCTAGAAGACCTTGTTTCTTTGGTGTCCTTCATTCCCATTGGTTCTTACATTCTTTCTGCCACACCCCCAGGGTCTCCTGAGCTTTGAATGGACATATTTGATGGAGAAATACTGCTTAGAACTGAGGGTACCAAGGCCTCCTGCTTTCTTCACTTTAACCAATTATAGATCTCTGTGTTTTTTCTCTTCTCCTGCAGGAGGAATCTTCTTTAATGATTGGCTTTAAAGCAGAATGTCAGTAGGAGTCATTTTATTGTTATGTTTCCTTAGCAGAAGAGTAGCATTTGACTTTCCTCTAGTTTCATGGCCTATCACGTCTGATGTTCTTGGACACCTGAACAGTGCTGGGCATGGTCAAGCTCGATGGAGTCTCAGTGCTCAGAGGGGAAGTAGAAGTAGGGAGGACCCATCCCTAACCTACAAGGTATCTCCAATTGACATATGTATTAGAATATCAAGATTTTGTTGGAAAAAACAAATGGTAAACTTTGAGGGGAATAGGGCACTTTATAATTGCAGTGGGGAGGTAAATGTTTTGGAAGTTTCAGATGTAGAAGAAATATTTGATAATCCACTCCTCTATATTTTGTCAAACATTCACTATTTGGAGGGAGGAGTTATCTTAAGAGTTAGCATTTCACCTGTTATAAAAATGGGGAATGATTACCTGGGATGAGTGAATGATTGGTAGAAATGACTTAGTTTAAGTCCTCTGGGACCTTTTATCTATGCAGTGTTTGGCTCTATATTACTGGAAATATCATTAAAATGCTGTGACAAAATCAAACAGATAATGGTAGTAGGCACAGAAGGAGTCGAGTCAATGTGATAGTCCTCTTACATTCATGTGCAATATATGCTGACCACAGATTTATATGGGATTTTAGGTTTTACATGCATATTTTCAAAATTTCAAGTATGCTTTATGTCAGCTTCAGAAGTAGTATGTCATAATAGGGTATGTTGGCATGCTGAATACTCAAATCTGAAGCAGCTTGGGGCCTCAGAGGGAGAGGTTCTGTCTTCTCTCCACTCCTGTTTCTTACCATTTTTCCTAAAAGAGGCAGACATAGTAAGAGAAATTCCTTTTCTCCAATGTAAGTCATAAAATCTATAAATATTACTGTGATCATCTTAGTCTGCCTTTCTGTAGGATCTTGTTATAAGCCAGACTGAGAGAGACAAATATCCCATCTTCTGTCATATGAGGCCTCTAGGGTTTTTTTTTGTGTGTGTTTGTGTGTGTGTGTTTGGTGTTGTTCTATGAGTAGGTAATGAAAGGAGAAAGGGGACCAAGAGAGGAATCTTTAAGTATGTGATAAAGGCCTTCTTCCTGATTACAAACTGTGTGCTCTCCATTGTGTAGAGACAGAACTGTGACTAGTGAACTCTTTAGACTTATTCAGGTTGATCCTGAGACCTCTTCCTCCCAAAGACCTCGATATCATCCCATGGGAAGGAAGTACTGTTTCAACACATGAAGTTTGAGAAGGATGCAATCATTCAGCCCACTGCATTTGGCATGACCTTGAGATGCAGTCAGTCTCAGCTTGTTTTTCCAGCCAAATATTTAATGCTTCCATACTTGCATTTTATCCAATCTCTACATTTTTCACATTTTTTTTCTTTTGTTTTATTTTTTTTTCGAGACAAAGTTTCTCTTTAGCTTTGGTGCTTGTCCTGGCACTAGCTCTTGTAGACCAGGCTGGCCTCGAACTCACAGAGATCCACCCACCTCTGTCTCCTGAGTGCTGGGATTAAAGGCGTGTGCCATCACTGCCCAGCTATATATTTTTTTTCTAAAAATGGTGTAAGGGACAGACCTCAGGGCTCTGCACATGCTAGAGTATCACTCTATTTAGGAGGTACATTCCTGCTCTTCTCTGGAGTATTGTTTATTTTGTCTCCCATGTGTAGAGTTCTCTACACAGTAACTTCTCTTGATTGGTGTTTTATGTATTCATCACATCTTAGTTTACAGTTCACAGCTTAATTTCCTCTACATATCCTCAAATACTGAGTTATGTCTTTCCTATCCAGGAACCATGCAAACCATGCAGTGTTGTCACTACAATACATCTGTAGGCAGAAGTTTCTATCCTGTCTGGTTCTACAGCCATTCAGCCCCAAAGAAGCACTAGTTTGTCATAGAAACTAGGCAGTAGTGGTGGTATCTTTAATCCCAGAAATAGAGAGGAATATAAGATGAGAGGAGACAGCTCTCATTATGAGGATCCCTGGAGGCAGGATCACACTTCGGACTGAGGTAGAGGTAAGAGCTAGAGGCTGGCTGTTTTGCTTTTCTGACCTTCAGACTAAACTTTATTTATTAAAATATGAATGAAACATCACTACAAATATCATTATAATGACAAGACCTCTTCATTGACTTCCTTTGCAGGCATTTTCTGCTTACTCTTGGATGCTTGCTACTTCATATTCATATGGGTTTACAGTGACAAGTTAAAATAGATACATAACCATGCTGTAAAAAAATTGATTTCAGCAGTCCTAAAGTTAAACTCCAAACTTTGTAGAATTAGTATTTAAAAATATTATTTCTACTTATTTAGGAAAGTAGGTTAACATTCAATGAAATGAATAATCTTAAGAAGTTTCTGAAATTTTATCAGTTCTCCTACAACCCTTATAAAATATTGTGATTTAAAAATTTTTGTATTGTTTTACTCATTTTTCTCATTGCTCTTTGAAGATAAGGTTAAACACATACCTTCTTTGTACTACATGCCTATATTTGAATTTAGGATAATATCCATTTAATTATCTGTATTTGGCACTAAGATAGATAAAATATCTCCATGTGTTTTTGCCTCTAATGTCTTAGAGTCTAGAATAGTTAGGGATATGAAGTCTTTTATAGGAAATACTCATTTTATGTATGAAAGAAGGAAAGGGGAGGGGAGAGAGGGAAAGGGGAACAAATGAAGGAACTACACAACATTGTGTTGATTAAGCTGTATGTGAAGCTGCTCATTAATTTTCAAACAGCTGATCATTTTAGGCTCAATATAAACCTTTTTCATTTGGCTTGTCTTTGCATGTACTTATGAAGTTATATAATTTTCTTTTCAAGTTCTTAACACCTTGATTATTTCTGTGTTAAATATTTCTTTCTCTATGTCATGATTTTATATATTTTTGTGTAACATTTCAAAGAAAATATGTGCAATATTTTTGTCATCACACTAATTATTTCATATTCTTTTTATATTACTTTGTATAAATTTAGAATAAAGCTGAAAAAATATTCCATGAATTGAAGATTAGGTTTTAGCATAGAAATTCTGTGTGATGTAAACATTTAGGATTTACCATTCTTTAGTAACATTCACCACTTTGAGTAATTTAAGTAAAGTCAAACCTTTTTGTTAGTGATGCTTTGCTCTCAGCTTATGAGGTATTGAGGAAAGGAAAATAATGGGAAAGACAGATATGGCTTTTCATTATTATTCTTCACATTAACAGAGTTAGTTAATTGGGAGATGTCATTTTTATGTAGCTTTTGCTTTAAACTTTTATAAATGAAACTTACCTTGTAATAATTGCATTAATAAAACAACAAAAATTTAAGAGTCATCCTTCTTTAGCTCGGCAGAAACTCTGTTTATGAGACAAGATGTGTGAGAAGAGTCAGCTTTGTTCAACTGAGTGAAACTATGATTGAATTTCTGTAAAATTTTATTATTTCTTTCATCCGTAACCTATACAATTTTATGTTGCCAAGTTAATAAGATCTTAGGTAATAAAATTATTAGTATATAATATTTCATTCATAGACTTCCATTTAAAGTTATTGTTATAAAATTGAGACATAGTCCACTTGAGGAATTTGAATTCTGTCATAGAGCTATGCATTGTACCGCTGTACCTTAGTTATCAGCCCCTAGAAATGGTTACCATGGCACAAACTGAAAATGATGGGATGGAGATATATAAGCTGAGTTTTGAGAAATTTAGGAGGCAAAAATCAGAAAGAAACAAGTGAATGCTAATAGATAAATCCAAGCTTCTGATTTAGATATTGAAATGGATGCAGTGGCCAATTCTTTTTATTATTTGATTTTTTTTGTTTGTTTTCAAGACAGAGTTTCTCTGTGTAATAATTCTGGCTTTCCTGGAACTCACTCTGTAGAGCAGACTGGCTTTGAACTCACAGAGATCTACCTGCCTCTGTCTCCAAAAGGCTTGGGTTAAAAACATGCACCACCACCACGCAATGACCAATTCTTTTTATGTAAAATATAAAATATGTTCTTTCAAAAGCTTGTAGTTCATTTATATTTTCTAAATTATGATAAAAAACATCCCCAAACTACCAAACCTCCAATTTTTAAAAGAAGATTTTTAAAATTAGCAATTTATATGTATGAATGTGTCTATATAAATGCATATCAATCATGTGCAGATGCCCTGTTGGCAAGAAGAGGGTGTTGCATTCTTTGGAGATGGAACTGTGAGTCTTTCAATGTGGATAGTGGTAACTGAACTCAAGTCATGAGCAGGGTATGTCTTTAACCAGTGAGCCATCTTTCTAGTCCCTCAAACATCATTTTTTTTAAAAAAAAATAATGGCATAAATTTCAGTGCAAAGCACTACATTGGATACAATTTTATTAATAAAAGCTAGACATGATATTAATTTTTACATTGTTCATATCCTGTATCGTAAGATGGCTCAGGATGCCATAGCTGAGAAAAAGGCATGCAGTTTTTCTTGCTCTTTATCTCAACAGTCTAGAGAATTTATGTTAGAATAAGAGTCTGAGTTTAATGAATAAAATAACAGGCCCTGGAGACAAATAAAACTCCTAGTCAAATTTTAAAACTACAGCTTTTTAATGGAATGGCTAGTTTGAAAACGTAACACTCTAGGTGACCTGTATTCAGGAATCTGACAGATTCCTCTGTTCTCTTACTGGGTATGGGTTGAATTTATAACACCTGCTACCACTGTTTTCTCTTTTATGAGCTGTTGTAATAATTAGATAAGATTTTAGCAAGTCTTGACAAATCCTAAGGTAAAACATATGACTTGATTTTTAAAATTTTGGTATATTGAGCAGTTTTCACCTTGTCTTTAATATCAGTGAAGTCTGAAGAATGGCATATCTGTTCATCCATCCATCCACTCATCATCCATCTAACTATCATCTCTCTACATACTATCGCTGTCTGCATCTCTATTTGTCTTCATTTTATAAAGTCTTAGAAGTCATTTTTATAGAGTTCAACATACATTTCAATTACTACCATTGTTAAAAAACCATTACTACTTTTTGGGATAATTTTATCTATTTTGTGAAAGCTATGGAACTTGGTTGGTAGACCAAAATGGCTTCAAACGGAATGATCTACCTGCATCTGCATTCTGAGTGCTGGGATTAAAAGTGGGTGCCAACCACATATGGTTCAACACACATTTTGATTCTTTAGTAATTCATTTATATGTGAAGATTAGAGTAAGGAAGTAAAAAAATTCATTCTAAATATTCAATAATCTTCAAAGTTTTACATCTCCAGTAATAACTAAATATTAAAAAAAACAAAACAATTTTTTCTGAATATCAAAAGCAGACACATGCTTATTGCTGTTGGTTTAGAGTGGTATATTTAAAGCAAGTAGTTTCTCATATTTTGTTTTTACTCTATGAGCTATGGTGCTGTGAAATGCAAAGGATTTCAACATAAACAATGTTAATCGAATATATTGCTTTAAGTTAATTAGCATATTCAGAATAATGTCTTATAATTTTGTTGCCACTTAGCAATGATACATAAAACTTCTCTGTATGATTTAGTCTAACAATGATGACGAGATGACAACTCTTTAATTAACTTAGGACTTGGTGACTTCATCCACCTAATGCTTGTCATAGCTTACATAGTCACATAGCTGATTATATGTTAACGCTTGAGAACTTGACATTTTCTAGGTATGTTGACAGGTGGAAATTGAAAACAAATTTTTAAAAGGTTAGTTAATTACAGACAATAAATTTTGATATGCAAATGTGGAAATGATTTAATTTTCTAGATAATCATATTAAAGCAATAAATTAGAGTGTACCTTTTATTTGCTCTGTTAAATTGCCAGTCAAACTGAAGGTTGCTCAGTTACAAGAAATTTTATGTCAACAAGTGTTTTGATGTTTGTCCCCCCCCTTGGAAAAAGTGAGTTTAACTGTTTTTATTTTCTTTGTAGCTGTGTCAATATTATATCCTACTTGTATCATTAGTTCAATTCTTGAATATTTCTGTCTTTGTTACCTATATAAATATATTTAGTGTATAAAAATCTATTACTGTTTCACTAATTCATTTAAGACTAAATTGCTTATTTTATCTGGAAAAAAAAGGTTAATTTTGATTACTTTTATTTTCTCTTAAAGAATAAATTATAGTGACAGATTCAATTGAAGGTAATATATGTGTTGATGACGTAACAGGATCATATATTATACCTGGCTTTTTGTTCTTCTTTCCTGATGCCTGTTTTCTATTTGTTCTCATTTCTTCTTCTTTAACCTTGCCTTTTCTCCTGACTAGTCTGTCAACTTGAAACAAACTAGGATCACTGGAAAGGAGGGATGCCTCCATTAGTTGAGGCTGTTGGCAAGTCTATAGGGAATTTTCTTAATTAGCGCTTGATGGGAGAGTGCACAGAACATTGTGGGTTAGACTATCTTCGGGGTAGGATTCCTGGGTTCTGTAAGAAAACAAGCTGAGAAAGTCATGTGTCAAAAGCCAGTAAACAGCACTCATCCATAGTGTCTCTATCATCTCCTGCACCATCTCCTGCATCTAGCTTCGTGCCTGTTTGAATCCCTGTCATGGCTTCCTATGATGATGGACTATAATCTGGAAGTGCAAACCAAATAAATAAATAAATAGCAACAGTTTTGTTGACTGAGACTACTCTTTTGTTTCTTGATTGCCAGGATGGGAATATTCACACAGAAACTCTATTAATTTCAACACTGTTTGACCAATAGCTTATGCATATTTCTAGCTAATTTTTACATATTAAATTAACCCATTTCTGTTAATCTGTGAGTCACCAAGAGGCTGTGGTCTACCAATAAGTTTCTGACTGGCAGCTGGTGTCTTTCTCCTTCAACCACTACATGGCGTCTCTTTGACTGTGCCTACTCTCTTTATATAAATCTCTGGTCAGACTTCCTGCCTGCCCTTTCTCTGCTAAATCATTGGCCAAACCAACTTTGTTCATTAACCAATTAAAATAAACATATTCACAACATACAGAGGGCACTCCCACATCATAACAGCAAAAATCCTTTCTTATTCAACTTGCCTTGGGTAATACTGTTTCATCCCAGGAATGATAATACTAAGATGCTTTTCATTCATATATTTTCTTATTTGTTCTCTTTTGGCCAAAGGGAAATGAAGGTGACTTTTTAAAATCTAACTTAATTATATTAATTTAATATCTAGGACCATGAACAAACCTCCAAACCTACAGAGACTTAGATCCCTCCTATATAATGGAACAGTATTGGTATATAATCTGTACACATGTCCCTGTGTATTGTCACCTCTATTTTACTTAAAAATGTCTAATCAATTTAAATGATATGTTAATATTTTACACACACACACATATATTGTTTTATCATTACCCTGTCCTTCAGATTATTGCTCAACAAGGGTAACTGTATAGGGAAATTCATAGCAAATCTACAAAGATTAAGAATAGTGTAAATACCTCAAAGGGATTGGCTCACATCACTACAATTGGGTAAAATTTTTTAATTAACTTAGTGCTCTCCTTGTAGCCCTAGATGTCTTAGACTGTCTTTGAAATCACAACAATCTCCTGCTTCGTGTTTCCAAGTGCTTGAATTAAAGGCATATGCATCACACACGGCTCTTACCACTAAATTAAATCTCAGGTTCTCTGTAAATGAGTAGGTGTACACACAAGCAGATTTCATGCAAACACACCAAAACATGTTGACTTGTAGAATTTTCCATTTTATAACTTCCTTTCAAGTCTCCAAACAATCATTCCCTCTCTATCACAGTACTTGTCACCTTCCTTAAAGTGAATTTTGCCTTTCTCTTAGTGTCCTGGGTACTTGGTACTCTTCCAACCCACTCACCTTCTAGTGCTCAGGTCCAGGTCAGTCGTGCCTATTACACATTCTATTATTTATTTTATAGCTCTTTCATAGCTTTGTTTTTAAAGCACACAGCGATTTTGTAGTGTCTGTTGCTCTAGTAGGAGGTGAGCTGCTTTGAAATGAAAATGACTGTTTCTATTTTGCAATTTGCTTTTCATGCTGAGGAGCTTTGTAAAGCCAGTATTTAACAGATGCTCAAGTAATAGTCACTTGGTGAATGAAAAGGAGCATGCTGCATGTATTCTCCTGATTGCGAAGCTGGAAAACATTTTAATGTTGTTTGTCAACTGACTTGAAGAGGCATACATCTTCCTATGAATGTATTTCTTATGACTTATAACAAAAGCTTACATGAACTAACATCACAATAAAATCTAACAGGAGACAGTTTTTCAAGAGTTTCTCAAAGACATACAAAGTCAAGGTATATATCCAATTCAATTATCAAAGTGTTAAGATTGATTTGGATTACAAAATGCAAGGAGTGATCATTGGAACAAATATAGTTGATAACCATGGAAACTACTGAGAGCCATGGTGGAGAGTGTTCAGTTAATTTTCAAAGTGGAAGACTGACATAATAATGTAAGTGACTACACATTCTCACTGACATTTCATTTAATTTTTATTATTTTTCTCCTGTCATATATTACATCCTGACTGCAGTTTCCCCTCCTACTCTCCTCCTAGTCCTCCCCCGCACCATTCCTGTTTCCCAAGATACACTTCTCTATTTCCCTTCTGAAAAGAGCAGGATTCCTAGGAATATAAGTGAAACACATAACATGTTACAAAAAGACTAGCAAATACCATCATATCAAGACTGGATGAATCAGCCCAGTAGGAGGGAAAGGGTCCCAAAAGCAGGCCAAATGGTCAGAGTCAGCCCCCGCTCCCACTGTTAGGAGTCATAGAAGAACACAAAGCTAAAACACCGTATCATATAGGTACAGAATCTACATAGGACACATATGGACTCCTAGATTTTCGATTCAGTTTCTGTTAGTTCCTTAGGCCCTAGTTAATTGATTCTGTGGGCCAGAAGTGTCCTTGACTGCTCTGACTCCTACAATCCTTCCTTTATCCACCCGATGTTTGTGGATCTCTGCATTTGGTCCTATCAGTTGCTGGATGAAGTCTCTTTGATGATGATTATACTAGGCTCTGGTCTATGAGTATAGCAGAATATCATTAGGAATCATTTCATTGACCTTTTTCCCAGTTGTGTTTTGTTTTTTCCTACATCTTTAGATTATATAGCCTCTGGTTACTGGCCCTCCAGGCAAAGGAGTACAGAACTTGTGGGAGCTGCAAACCAATGACTGGTACAGCTTCAGACCTACACAATGAAAGGAAAGGGCACTTTTATGGCCCAAATACCTGTAATTGAACACATATACTTAATATACTGCTGGAGCTGCTAAACTGTGTTTTGAAACACAAAATTGACTTTCAGTTAATTTAAAACATCATATAGTTAACGAGCAGCTGGGACTCCATAAAAAAGGAGAAATGTAGTTAAATTTCACTTTAAAAACAAAACCCCCTATAAATTGCACCTTGACACTCTGGGTATTTTAAAGACTTTTGTGGATCTGTAGATGGTGGATGGGGTTTTTTTCTGATCATCCCCTCGCTAAAATGGTACTTCCCCTGAAGAGTTCTGTAGTGCCTTAGTAGCTTTGTTTAAATGTCGTTAGTCAAGGAAGAGTAAATGAGTCAAGGAAGAATAAATCTCAAAGGTAGAAAATAAAAATGAACAGTATGTCTAGAATGCAGACAATTTTGTCCAGGACACTGTCATTTCTTTTAATAATTGACTTTCATAGAAGTAACTCTTGATGGACTAATCCTTTCATTTCCTTCCTGCTCTTAAGAAGGACACAGTTTCTGAAGCTCACTTGGTGTTAGATCACTCACCTTTCTTTCTTCCCATAAAGAGACTGGTATAGACTTTCTCCTATCAAGCTGCCTATGACCAAACAACTCAGTAGATATGGGGACTTAGCATTCCAAGTGGGAGGGGAATATCCTCTTTGCACCTATCAACAACCCCCACATTATGTTAAACTTGGTCCATCAATTCTGCCCTCTGTGACAGTTCTATAACTTAGTCTCTTTTCAGTCATAAAAGTTCTACATAAAAATTCTAAGACATCTCAATCTTTTTGTCTGGCTTGGGTTTTCTAACAATCTAAGATGTTATTATTTGCATATGAACCCAAATTCAAACACCCAGTATCCATGAAAACTAGGTGCAGTGGTGTGCTCTTACTGGAGCTAGTGGAGGCAGACAGAGAACCATACTCTGGAATTCCACAGCTAGAGAAGAAGCTAACCTAGGCTAGGAGGTGAGCTCTAGATCCCAATGAGAGGCCCTGTCTCAATGGCATCTCAGAAATGACACAAGAAGTTGACCTCTTACTTTTATTTACATAGGAATATATGTGAGCATACACACAAACACAAATACACACATGAAAACAAACACAGAGGAGCATTCATACTCTTACAAACACACCCTTTCCATGTTGTTATGAATATTTCTCTAGTCATAGGAATAGAAGTCAGACTAAGTCTTATTGCAGAAGGATCAAGATTGCTGAGACTGTTATGATTGGTAAGAAAAAGTTATTTAAAAAATTAACTTTTAATTCAATTTTCACGTATCTTGTGATTCCTTTTTTGTTACCATTTTTTAGAGCCCTGCTCACAATCCATCCCCACTCTCTACTGATGACAGCTCAAGTGACTTATCTATCATTCATGGAAGGAAGATTTATGTGATGTAATTTTTTTCTCACATGGGAGTTTTCTCAAGTTGGTCTGTAAAAGAGTTTGGGAGAAAGAATAGGATAAAGGGATGAGTCAGAGTAGATGGGATGGATAGAGCATTCATTGTGGGGTAGGCAAGCGCCTTTCAATCTTTGTGGTACTGTGAAAATAAAAGCCGAGTTTTGCTTTGAATTTTCTCATATGAGGAGCTGGGAAAAAAAAGAAGAGACAAGGAAGAATACAGTTTGATTCTTTCTCAACTTTTTATTCCTCTCTTCCTATTCCTCCCTTACTCCCATCTATTTCTTGTGTAAGCATTTTCACTGTCTATTCTGTCTTTTTTGTTGTTGTTTTGTTCCTAGTAACCAATATAGTTTATTTCTTGGGAAATCATATTACTTGGGAGAGAAATCACAGCCTTTTTGTTAGGGCTTCTAGGGACAGAGCTCTCTTAGGGACCGCATATTTTATACATTTGTGGCTCAGAGAAATTTTGCTTAGTAAGCTTTTAAAATTTATGAACATCCTCAAAAAGGATTCAGTGCATGTGTCTTGCACATAGAGAAGCAGATTCAACTGATTAACTTTAACATACCTCTGCCATCTACATCTGAGTTATTGAATCTTATAGAAAACTGAAGGATAATGAATCATGAGCCAAATATTGTGTAACATATTAAAATCAACATTTTCCATAATATTGTGGGCTTAATCATAGTGCATAACTGATGTGTAATTGTGTATTAAGAAATAAGTGAATTTAGCTTCTAACATTCAAGTGATAGCACAAAGTGCTCACACATATGACTGATTCTCTTTCAATCTTTATGACTTTTATCAATCAGAATTTCAATATTGTTTCTCCTTCCCATAATTTTAATTATGAATTTGTAGACAAATTGTAATTTTACTACAGTAAGAATACAGTCTCCAGCTA
>JAQHUG010000022.1:840329-862594 GCA_028555095.1 Dicrostonyx torquatus | reverse complement strand
TGTTTACCTTTCTTCTCTGGTAGTGTGCTGAATACCTTCCAGTCCATAAACAGCAGTCAATAGGAGTGAAGACCCTAGGTAGGTACCATCTCAACTTTTTCATATTCAATTAACTGTGCAGGTGTTTACTTCTGTGATAAGGCCTTATCATTAGTTTGCGGAGAATAACCAACAGCCTTGGAAATAGCCTGGGGTCGTTTGGGGGTTCTGATGAGGCTCCTTTGGCTAACAACTCCATTAGATGTAACCCAATCCTCACATCAGGCATTTTAGCTTGTAGAAGATTTTTAGTTGGGGTGTTTGTCTCTCCTACTGTTTGGTAATTTTTGTCATTTTGTTTTATCATCCCACATGTAATGCTTCATATTTTGTGCTAGCCATATTCAAGGTGTGCCTTTAAACCAGAGTTCAGATCTAAAGCATATAAATTAAATATAGAATCAACCCCAGTATGATGGTTTGAAAGAAAATAGCCCCCTCAAGTGAGTTTCACTATCAGGAAGTGTTACCTTATTGGATGAAGTGTTTCACTGTCGGGGGCAGGCTTTGAGATTTTTCCATGCTCAAGATACTATCCAGTGTCTGATTTCACTTCACACATTGCCATACTATCAGCCACTATGCCTCCTGCTGTTGGGGAAAGCTGCTTGTTCATTCCTGGCTGCTCAGAATCAAACTAATCACACTGAAACTGTGTTATTTGCAGTAGTTTGGCCAATAGCTTAAGCATATTTCTGGCTAACTCCTGTATCCTAAACTAACTCATCTCCATTAATGTGTATTGTCAAGTGGTTGTGGCTTACTGAGCAAAGTTCTGTCTCAGGCATCTGTCTCCTGGGGCTACATGGCATCTCTCTGACACTGCCTATTCTCTTCTCCTCTATCTGCTTGGGACTCTTGCCTTGCCCTATTCTGCTAAGCCACTGGTGAAAACAGATTTATTCATTAACCAATAAAAGCAACCCATAGACAGAAGGACTGCCCATACCACCCTGTCATAATGATGAGGGACTAAATCTCTGAAACTGTAAGTTTCCACTTCAATTAAATGTTCTTCTTTATAGGAGTTGCCATGATCATGATGTCTCTTTATAATAGAAATGCTTATTAAGTCAGATTGATGCCAGGGACTGGGGTATTGCTCTGATAGGCCTGACAATATTTTTGCTTGAAGACATATGAACTTGATACTGTGTCTTAGAAAAACTATTGAACAATTTAATTGCTGCTTAATTGGCCTTACTAGTAGGAACATGGAAAACAGTAGTGGTGGGCTGGCTCAAGAGGTTTCAAAGAAGAATTTTAGTATGTTGCCTAGAAATTGTGCTTATAATATTTTGATGAAGACCATAGTTGCTTTTTGCATTTGTCTGAAGATTCTGCCTAAGGTTAAAGTGAAAAGATTTGAAATAATTCTATTGACAGTGGAAATCTGAAAACAGCCTAGCATAGATCTTGTGGTTGCTAGTGTTCATGATTATAAAGATTTATAACAAAAAGGAACAATTTTGGAAGAAATATCATGCCAGGAATTGGAATAGAGCTAAGTCCTGCAGTCAAGAAGATAAATAGATTGCAAAAATGGAATAGAGGGAGTGCTGATCTATGAAAAGGAACTAAAGAAAAGCTTAGAGCAGGGTGTGATGGTGCACACCTTTTATGCCAGCACTTGAAAAGCAGAGACTGATGGATCTTTTGAGTTTCAGGCCAGTATGTTCTAAAGAGCAAGTTTTAGGACAGCCAAACTTAGGCAGTCAAGAAAATCATTGAAGAAACAAAGCTGATGAAGAAGTAATTGAATGAGGGGCTTTGTTTAGCCTCACCAAACAGCATAACTTTACTTCTTCAGTCACGTGGTCCTTGCTTATGTGCCAAGGAGGAACTAAGGATAGTTGCTGAAGCCTGGCATGTGCCAGAGGTATCCCTGAATGGAAGCCTAGAAAAGCCATTTTATGAGGTTGTGAAGGTGAAGCCTGGTATACCTTGGAAACGCCAAGATCTGGCAGCAAACTGTACTAATACACCACTGAGATCAAATACATGAGGGCAATATATCTCATATTGAGGCATAAGGGGTAATACTTGACATGAACAACAGGGAAGTTAAGGGACTGCTCTTAAAAACAGTTGATGCTTTGGGAAAAGGTTGTCAAAGAGCAACAGTAAATGAACAGAAATTAAAACCAGTGTGCATACTAGAAGGCTTCCTGGCAGTGTAGCTAGTCTTAGTAACATCTATAGAACATGCAAACTGAGAACAAGCCAAAGGTTTAATGATTAGAGGACCAGAGCTCTGAAGACTAAAGAGAATCAAGGAATGCATTCTGTGTAAAAACTGAAGGCTCAGACTGAGAAATGAAAGGAATTGCTCATGGGATGAGGACATCTGAGTTGATTCCCTAAACATCTTGAACTCACAGATTCCCATAGATTTTGCATTCCTGATAAAATACCGGACTCCTTTCTAGTAAATGGAAACATACCCCCTGCCTATAAGACTGGATAGAAATCTCACAGCTGTAAGTCTTCATATTTTTTTATCCTCAGGATTTTCAGTTATATCTCTTCTTGTTGACAGGAACCACTCCTAAGATTAAGCGCCAACAGATATTGGCTAGAGGAATCCTTTTTATCAGATAAGGAGTTAAATAAGTGATTAGTCTCTTTTATCTCTGACTAGATTAAGCCTCATCCTTTAGAGAAGGTTGTGAAAGAAGAGAACATGTCTGACACACAATTACCACTAATAATACTCACTTTGAAACGAGCAAATGTATGAGTCAGGGGTTGCAGCATATTTGATCACACTGTGAAATCTGAGACTGTGTTTATAAAATCAACCTTGGATCAGGGGGTGGAGACAGCAACTGGAGCCAGTTGACAGGAATTAGCCATAGAGAGTATGGAGGAACCAGGATTATGGATAGAGAGACATACCTGAAGCAGTAGGGAGGGACTTGGTTTGGGATGGCTAGAGAGAGACTCTCTTGCTAGGTCTCTGATGGAAAGGAAGAGGTCAGCTGGTTGCTTCTTGGCCTCTCTGAGCTAGAAGGTTTTCATATTAGCATCTAAATAGAATGCTAGAGACTCAGTTAAGAACTACATTTGGTGGCAGTTACAGAGCCAGTGCCGGCCTGACCGGAAATTCCACCAGGCTGTGGCTGTGGGTCTACAGATGGTAGTTAATATATCAGTAGACTCAGAGACAGCTGCTAAGCTGATGGAAAAGCAACACTTAGCTATGTCTTCTTCCTGAAGTGTGGTCTGTTTTCTACGAAGACAGAAAAGACAGGCTGGTACCTGCCAATGACTTCTTATGCTTATCTCTGTTAATTGTGTTACTGGGAATCCTGGTTCCTCTACTGCAGGAGAAAGTGCTCCACAGTAGTGAGAATGTTTGACTCTTCTCTGAATATTTGTATATGATAGCCAGCCTGTATGGTTTGGATAGAAACACTAGGGCCTGCATTGCTATTGACGTACTTTTCAGGCTTTATCCTTGACTCAACCTTTTCTTGAGATGATACATATTTTTCTCAAGTAGATGGCCAACAATAATGTATAATAATTTTTATTAAATTCAGTTGAGATTTGGGGATATCTCACTCCAAGGTACTTGGCCATGAAAATGCCCTGACACAGCAGACACCTGGTTGTTTAATTTCAATTTGCATGATTATAGAAAATGATAAAACTAGTGGACTTTCTTCATAAGCATAAATCAGCTAATATTTATGAGAGGAATTTATCTTTGGTTAACCAAATCACATGGAATTTGAGAAAATACAAAATTTTAACCAATTTGACATTTTTAATACAAAATTTTAACCAATTTGACATTTTTTTGTAGGACTTTTTGTCTAACCCTAAAGAATCAGGTCACCATTGCCTGCTGTGCACAAAACTGACAATTTGAAACTTAATGTAAGGTTTTGGAAATCTGTATCTCTAAGTGAGCTAAAATCAAGTAGCTTAAAACCACTTAAAAGACAGTTCCTTGACATCTAAATTAGGAAATGTAGCACTACCATCAAGTTCCGATTTTTGAGAATGGTGGTGAACCTTCGTGTTACTCAATTCCAAGTGACAGATGCAAATACTTGGAAGCTAGGCTAGTGGAGAATGACACTAACAAACTGAATGTATGAGAAGAAAACACTGCACTGTGGCAGGACATTTGTGAGAAATATGGATTCTGCAAATGTTTCCACAACAGGGAAAATATTTCTGTGCTAAATCCAATCTGTGATGTCTCTCAGTGAGAGCATGTGGCACTCACTAATCTGCTATCAAGGCTGATCTCCTTGCTCACAAAAAGAGTGATAGGAAGAAAGAGGGATTAGCTTTTCCATTTTATTTCCTTCTCTGAATGTTATCTTGAAGGATTAAGGGTGACTGAAGCTGATACACTCAAATAACCGGTTTACACCAAGTAGTCTTGAGAGATGGAGCTGGCAGATGCATTTAGCTGTGTATCTGAACACTACAAAAGTACTAACGAAAGTTCTCTTATAATTGCATAGTAGGTGATTTGATATGTATACAAAATATGAGTCACAAACATGTGCACGTTAAAATACATAGTTATATACATATATTCACAAACATGCACATATAGTTCACGTAGGAAAGAGAAATAGGTAAATTCTATAGTAAAGGGTGCATTTGTTCTAATTGATACTTTTTTTGAGTAGTCTCCTTACTCAGGACTATAATTAAACCAGTTTGTACATAATGCTATGAACATTTGTGCTTTCCAAAAATTGATGTGTTGAAATTATAACCTTAAAAGAGATTGACTTTGTAATTCAGTCACCAGGTTGGGCCCCTCAGGACTAAGATTTCTCTTATACAATGCATATCCAGCCCTTTCTATTATGTACGAACACAGAAGGTGCTGTTTATGAAGAAACAGATATTGATTCTATCAGGGACATTATTTCCTAACCTCTAGAGCTGTGAGGGAAAAAAATCATTATCTATCTTTCATCACCAGAATGCTATTTTTCCCTAAGTTTTGGGTTGATCATCTATTTTAATGAACTTGAACAGAGACATTAAATAAAAATTTATATAATTTGACTGCCTATTGCTCACATTTCTTTTTCTTGTATATCTAAATTTGAACTTCCCTGAGTAAACACACACACACACACACACACACACACACTACCATGTTTTTTATTAATGGTACTCATTCATTGCTAGGATGTTGAAAAGAGCTGGTCTGGTCTGCTGCAGTGGGAGTGTCAACACACCAGCAATCACCCACCTTCACATTTCTTGAATTTCATGAAAGCCTGAACAGTTATATGGATTGAAGATGACATATAGTTCCAGAAAGGCAAAAAAATGTTGAAAAAGTACAGGTATCACTGTAAATATTTTATTGAATTCTAGAACAGCACGTTAAACATTAAATTTCATTTTTATTACTAGCATTAAATATGTTCACTTCTATATAACCACTCACAAAAAGATTTTCTCAAACTTTTACCCCACAACAGGATAAGTCAATAGGCATGAACCGACTTCAATGTGACCTCGATTACACCATGATAGATCTGTTCAGTAAACCATCATGATATGACTCTAGAATTCTACTTAATAATATATTGTACATTAAATTGATGTATTGGTTGCATGACTTAGTACAAGGAAAAAATGATCTCACTTGAAGAATTGATATATGACTTTTATCAGATCACGACAATTGGATAATCTGTCATGTTTCCATTTTTATCTTGCCAGGATGCCAAGAACTAAATTTAATGCTCAATCAATGTGCCTAGTTAGGCATATGCTGATATATTTTTCTTAACATATTTTTATTTTCTCTTTCCAGTCTGATATTTGTAGATAGAACCTAAAGAAACCAATGAATATATAATATGTGATAGGTACATATTATATATTATATATATATAATATATACAGACCAGTTATTTGTCATTACAAATACATTACATCAAAGCAACCTTAAAAAATATTAAATAGATTAGACAAACAAGACTAGGGAACCCATGCCAAATGAGATGGAGGTTATGACCTTCAAAGAAGACAATTTCATTGTTCTTGTCACATCAAAACATTACGTTCTAAAGTATGTTATATCCCCAGAAATTGGTCTTTTTCTTTAATTTTGAAAATAAAGATTAAATAAGTATTTAATGTAGCTTACAACCTTTTAGATCCAGAAGAATTAAAGATCCTTAATATTTGCTTTTGTTTATATAAACATAATTTAAATATTATTTGAACTGAACAACATTTTACTTTCATAATTATAACCATATGTGTTTACTCAAGTTGGATTGTGTTTCTTCATATTTTCTTCCATAACAAATTTTATGATGATTATAACACAATATATGTATTATGTATATACATATTCATTAGTATATGAAATGAAGTATGTCGAAGTCATTTATTTTCAAAGAATCAAAAGAAAGTTTGACTTGATAATATTTTCAAAAACTTCTAACAATATTTTCCAGATGATGACTTTTTTGGAAATCTCATATTATATAAAAATAGAGAAGAAATATCTTTTTAAAATGAAATATTAAGGTCAGGCATCCTTACTGTTGTGCTGATAGTTGGAATCAAGTATGGAAGGTGAATGTGTCTTTTCAAGTCAGACATCAAATGTCTCATAAACATCATAGCTTTCTAGGACAATTAACATTCTAGAAAGTGATAGAAATATTCAGTGGATGGAATCTTGGAGGAGGTCCTTTGAAACTACGTATGTGCACTCTAGGGGAATATGAGATCACTGTACCTTTTTTGACCTCTGACTTTGCTTAGTGGGTAAAAAGTTGAGGAATTTTGCTCCATCATAAACACTCACATTAATATGGTTCCTTGTCACAGGCAAGGATTAGTGGTTAAATGTGGACCAGAACCTCTAACTCAGTAAGCCTAAAATGAGCCTCTTCTCTTAATATTTTCTCAAGAATTTTAATATAGCCAAATGGGCACACTGGAGAGTTTTCTTTATTATAAAATTGTCAAAACTAGAGGCCTAAAGCTACATATGCACTTGTTAGATGAGTTTATCTTATATTATTTGAATTTTAATAATATAATATAGTGGAATCTTCTGTTAAATGAAGTTTATACATAGTTTTGCTGGCATACTATATGAAAGGTTTATAACTATATAGCTTGTCCCACATTTATTCATATGAGAATCTATAACCATGAATAATTCTGACAAATCAAAAAAATTAGGATTATTATAATCAATATTTTAAGACAGTAGTTTGCAAACTTCCTACTGCTGTGACCCTTTACTATAATTCGTCATGTTATGGTGACCCTCAACCAAATTTTTTGTTGCTACTTTATAACTATAATTTTGCTACCATTATGAGTCATAAATGTCTGTGTTTTCTGAAAGTTTTAGGCAATCCTTGTGAAGGCATCCCTTGACCCCCAGAGGGCTAACAACCTACAGGTTGAAAACTGCTGTCTTGTTGGGAGGCCCTGCTGGTCTCAAAGCAATCTACCATGGACTCTCTCCGTGCTCAGTGCAACATGGAGGACTCCCTGCCCACCCCCAAGCAGAGGCTTTCTCCTCTCTACCTGGCCTTATTTGGAGAATGTCTGGGTGCCTGGATGCCTCACTCATCTCTAGTGTGACTGATTCTTCATACTTCTTCCTGCTGCCCACATGATAGTTAGACATCATGTTTGCAGCTTTGCTACAGGATCCTGTTGCCACATACGGGCCCGTATGGAAAGTGCATGCTGTTTAATGCAAATTAAGTGAAGCACCAGCCCCTTGTCCCCAGCTTTTATATCCCTTCTCCCTCTGAAATAAAGTTGAGCTGTAACACAGAAGCAGTATCCTGAAAAGCTATTTCCATCATACTGCAGGCTGGATATGGCCCTGCTTGAAGCTTCTGCCTTTTCTGTCCTTATGGCCCAGTGAGCAAAGACTGTCTTAGGCCAATATGCTAAATATGTTATTAAACAACTACACAAGGAGATGTCATAAAAAGTACTAATAGTTTTAATGAACTTGTATGGCTATAATGTATTTAGTGCAAAGGTATTGTCATGAAAACTGCTTGGTTATAAATATTCAATTAAGCAATGAATAATTTATACTACTTTTGAGGTTTTTTTTTACAGGTTTTAATTTTAGAGTTAATAGCTAATTATTTTGTCAATTTTCTTGTGTTTTTTTCTTTTACTTTCTCGAGAGCATCCTAATGCTGATGATGTCTTCACCTCACTGTCTCTACAACCTGGGACCTCAGGGTGTTTATAATGTGGTGGTGGCTTGTGTCAATTGGAACTCCTATAGGCAGGCAGTCGCAGACTGTAAACACCTGGGAAGCAGAAGAAGTTGTAGCTGCTAATTTTTGGACACTCTGATCAATCACTTACAAAAAGTCATTTTGGACCAGCAACAAGAAGTGTTAGCAGCTTTGAACCTACTTCATGTAGGGAATAGTTTTGCCAATTTCTCATGGGTTCAAACCTTGGGCTCTGTCATGGCTATGATCACGCCAACAATACATATTCACTCAGGGTTTCACTCACTCCTGGATTCCTCTTCTCCCTACACATATAATAAGATAATATGATATACATGTAGTTTAGTGTTTAAATCAGGTTAAAAAGACACAGACATTTGTAATCTCACTATAGTTAAAGCACGCCACATAAACAGTGGATAAATATTATTAGTAGATGTCCCACTGGACACTAGCACTCAGGAATTGCATCTGTAACTTGATACCTTTCCTTGTCCAAACCCACTGATTTATTCTCAACTTCTGTTGCTGTGTGTGCACGCAGGTGATGCCATCCTATACTTGTGTGTGTCTGTACCCTTTCATTGTCATGATCTCTAACCCCATCTTCATGGTCATAAATGAATGAATTTTGTTATTTTTATGCCTGAGTAGTACTCTATTATATATATGAACAACATGTTTGTTATCTTCTCATTATTCAATAAACACAAAGTGTTTTTTTTCCCTTTGTCTTGGCTGCTGTGAAGAGTACTACAATGAACATAGGAATGAAGATTCCCCAGGGACATACTGAGTTCATTGTCTCTGGATACACTCCCAGTAGTGGAATTGCTGCATCGTATGTTCTATTTTCACATTTTTAAGGAAGTTCCATAATGTTTCCATAATTGCTTTCCAATTTACATTTTCTACTAACATATTTTCCCACCTCCTAGTCAGTACTGTCTGTTTTAGGACTCTTCTTAAAATCTGCCCTTAAGGGGCCGGAGAGATGGCTCAGTGGTTAAGAGCATTGCCTGCTCTTCCAAAGGTCCTGAGTTCAATTCCCGGCAACCACATAGTGGCTCACAACCATCTGTAATGAGGTCTGGTGCCCTCTTCTGACCTGCAGACATACGCACAAACAGAATATTGTAAACATAATAAATAAATATTAAAAAAAATCTGCCCTTAATGAAAAAAAAATTATGTCTCATTGTGACCTAGATTCACAGTTCTTTTGCAACCTGTTGTTCACCTTTTAAGTACATGCTGTCAACCACTTTCTTGTATTCTGAAAAATTGTGCTTGCCACCAGCCAGTTTTTAATCCATTGTTTTCTGTATTGAATGTTTAGAGTTTCCTATGTGTCCTGTGTATTAACACTGTATCAGTTGTGTAGTTTGTGAATTTTTCTTTTGTTCTGTCTTTTTTTTCCAGTTAGATTTAGTCTATTTTTAGTTTGGGTTCTTCTATGTTTGCCCTTAGTCCAAGAATACTTGCCAAATCTAATTCCAAATGTGTTCTCACTCTGGTTTCTACATGTAATTTTAAATGATTAAACAGAGACCTCAAGTATAAAAGTCCTTCAGCTCATGTAAATGTCAAGACAGTTTTGTAGACACTAATCCAAATCCTGCTGAATGCTGAATTGAGTATATACAAATGAAAACAGGAAAAACATTTTTTATGACTTCCAGTTAGTTCAATGAAGGAAATTTATTCTAAGAATAATAGATATAAGAACATATTCTAAATTTATATTCATATATATGTTCTTATATGAATGTGTCGTTGGGACCATAGGACTAGGCAAATGAAAAGCTCGTCCATAGGAGAACAAAAGGCTGGAGATATATCTGTAAGTAATATACTTGCCTAACATGAACAGCGTTCTGGCTTTAGTTCCCAACACTGTCAAAAATACATCTCTACAGATAAACACATTATGATAAACCTAAGCACTGAATGCTACCAGGCAATCTACTGCTGAGTCAGAGCACATAAACAAGCCTCACAGACACTAATGGCAAAAAGACAGATAGTCAAAGAGAAGAATATGCATCAGTAGAGGCAGAAACTGGCCATATCTGGAGGTCAAAATCAGGAAAGACATGTGGGACTTTATGCGATAACACTGAATTGCTATATCTTGTGTTGTTCGGATATTTTGAAAAGCATAAGTACCTATAAATGTCAAATACAATGTACTAAACACCAACAATATATGTTTCTGGTAAGAATGGCAATTGTTAAAAATTACAATTATTAAAAGAAAAGGGAAATTTTCACAGACTTACCAAAACTTTTACTCACATTTCAAAGAATCTCATGTCACAGTCTTTGGATATTATTGCACTCAAATTTCTGGAGAGATAGACATGAAAAAATCTTTTGTATAGTGAATGATATTTAGTAGACTAGTGAGCAAGAGAATTTGGACTGAAAGTAAATGGGCAGTGAGTTTGTGAAAAGAAATTTTATATATTTTAAGAGTAAGAAAATATGTAGCCCCAATATATACAACATACAGGCATGCATGATGAAAATGTAAATGCATTTGCCTTAGAATGATTTTAGAATCACATATATATGTCAGTTTGGTTTGTCAGGCTTTAGCCAGGCAAATATGTGTGTTTTTCCTAGGGAGATGTGAATAAATGTCTGTTCATCTCAAGAAGTGACCACACCAAATTTACCTGGGAGAATGAACAACAGGGACACCTTAAATAGACCTGCCCTGCAACCCTCAGACGCCACTTCTACATGGGCTTGCTACTGCCCAGCTTGATGGCAGCTCCATGGAAGGAAGAGAATGTCTTCTCCCCAGCCATCACTCCTACATTTATGGTCTTGCAATATTGTGAGCTTCTTGAGTACTCTAATCATCTGCACTTCCTGAGTCTTATGTTTATTTCTCCTCCCTACAGCTGAGAACTCAATTCAGAGTGAGTAGCTATTCATTTTTTTGTTTTTTGTTTTTTCAATTCTATTCTACAAATTAATAAATAAAAACACAATATCACTCTGTATTATGTGTACAACAATCTTTGGTGACTTGGGCACTCCATGTCATTTATGTTTCAATAACTATTATTGACTGAAAAGAAGTAACTTACCTTATTGTGTAGTTCTCTTGACATGTGTAAAGGTTATTTAAACAGCAGTCTAAAATGTAGTCTCTTCTGGAACTCATATTTTTCTCCTGGAGTGCATATTCTGGGTAGAAAAAGTACTAAGTTTAACCCATAGTTTGGGTGATAGAAAGCTCCCCAGATGTTTCAGTTATATGATTAGATTATATGATTTATCTTTAGGTGTTTTGCCATTACCTTGTCTTGTATAGTCTGTTTCTAAAATAATATAATACCTTTTATAGAATTAGGGCAAGGTCGTGTCTATTTGTCAAGGCACTGACACCAAGTACAATATCTCCTTGTCATTGCTGGTGATCTGATTTGGAAGACCTTGCAGTCATTGAAGAAATACATTAATTGTTTTGATAAGATATAAGAAGGAGCCTCTGGAAGGGGAAGGGTCAGGTATGGTCCAGAATACTTTGCCATATGTTAATAATTTTGTAGTTAAGATGTGGTTAGTGTCATCAGCTATTCATTAAGAAAGTACTAGGTGAGATCAGGAAAGAAGGCATTTTGACAGATTAAGCAAGAAGGAAATAGAAATTTAAATTTCTCCTTGTAGTATTCACAATATTTCTAAACCTGTTAAATAGTGGACAAGGACCTCTTGATTTGAAGAAATGACACAAATACACCTTGAGACCTGCTTTCCGGAAGCCATCAGTGCCTGGGTGATGGATTTATATTGATTTCAGAAGTAGCAGTTTACTCAGTTTTGAAAGTCGACAACTCATTAATTATTTGCTGTGATTACCATTAATGAATAAAGAAAGTGTTTTGGACCTATAACACGGCAGAACAGCACTAGGAGGGAAAAACTAAACTGAATGCTGAAAGAAGAAGGCAGAGTCATGGAAAAGCCATGGAGCTGCCACCAGAGAGGACATGCTGAAACTTTGCTGGTAGGCCACATCCTTATGGTGATACACAGATAAATGGTAATGGGTTATATTAAGATGTAAAAGTTAGGCTATAAGAAGCTAGAGCCAATGGGCCAAACAGTAATTTAAATAATATAGTTTCTGTGTGATTATTTCAGGGCTGAGCAGCTGGGAACCAACAAGTGGGCTTCCTAACAGCATAAGTGTCTATCATACCTGAGAGGCATGGTAGCAGGTGCTCATAGTAACTAGAAAAGTAAGATGAGAGCTCATGTCTTCAATCACAAACCAGAAACCAAGACAGTGCACTTGAAATGGCATGGGCCTTTAAACTCTCAACACCCACCTCCAGCACATAGTACTTTGAACAAGGTTACACCTTCCAAACCGCCCTAAATAGCACCATCAGCTATTCGAGCATCAGAGACTATAGAGGTCTTCTTATTCAAATAACAGCATGATATAAGCCTAAATTCAAAGACACCTTTTTGAGATTTAATATTTCCTTTGTTATATGAAGTATATATGTTTGTATACTTTTATTTTTATTGCTAATATATTATTATTATTATTAAAATTCAAAAAGCGTAGAGGGAATTTTTTCCATGTCCTACAAAAGTTTAAGGAAGAAGCAATTCTCTGAACACTTAGTCGTTTTCTTCACAAAAAGATCAGTGACAAGATATTGGATTCTTGTGCACACTCTGCTGTTGCATTCCAAAATGCTGTGTAAATGTTAGAATCCTTGTCACAGAGTTCATGCCTATTTGCCTATTGATGATATCTGTAGGTTCCCTAATCTCTTACTTTTCACAATTTGTCATGAGTTTTAACAGCCTGTATACTTTAACATAGAAGCAACTGAACTGAATGAAGTTACATATGAAGGAGTAATGTTTAGTCTGCCTAGGATTAATGAGGCAGAAGCAGTAGCAATAAACTAATGAAAGCAGGGGCAGTGTAGTAGTTACTAGTGACGTCAGCACTCCTAAGTTAAATGTGGCCAAAGACAGATATGTTGTCTTTGTAAGGAATGTCCATTTAAGGAAACACGTGGGAGGAAAAGTACATTGGATTTTCCAGTATATTTGTTCCTTCTGTAACTCTTCAATGGACCATAGTTTTACAGCAGAAAACTTATAAACAATAATACACAGACTGGTTTGCTTTCCCTCAAATGCTAATAATCAACCATGACTTAAATAGATGTCACTGATGGCTGCTAACTGATGCTTATAACTAACTACACAGTTTTTTAGAATGTCATCTTATTAAAAATGAACTGTATTTTTTATCAGTTACACTGGAATAATTCTTAATAGACCAGCACACTATCAATAATGACTAATTTTAAAGAAGCTGGGATGATTTTATTTCTTAAAAATTCTTCATTCCAGGTAGTGATGGCACACTCCTTTAATCCCAGCACTCGGGAAGCAGAGGCAATCAGGTCCACGTGAGTTCACGGCCAGCCTGATCTACAGAGCAAGTTCTAGGACAGGCTCCAAATCTGCACAGAGAAACCTTGTCTCAAAAATAAAATAAAATATATAAATAAATAAGCAAATAAATAAATAATCATTCTTCATATAATATAAAAATAATGATTTTTAAAAGTTGTTTTAGAGACACATCTTTTGAACTACACATGTTACTTGATGCTTCAGTTACTTATAAATGTTCATGTAGACTATATTGTTGTATTTAAGGCCTGCAGGGTCATAAACTGATGATTGCATTTTAAAATAACCTAGAAAACAACAAACAACCTAGATAATTCAGTAGAAATAGTTTTTAAATAAAATCGAAATCAGAGAACAAGAAATTTCTCAGCACCAAATTGACAATTACTATCTAGAAATTGTGTTGTATTTGCATATTTATTCAGAGATGCTGGCTTCTTGACAATAGGACCAGAACTGAATTATATAGCATCAGACATAAGGATAATGAAGATAACTGACCTTCTTACCCCTTGAGACACAAGGAGAGGACTCTGACAATGAGTTCATTGCTGAGAATTCCCAGAAACTACAATTTAGGAGTCATCACTTTAGAAAGTGAATCTAACTGTCAATGGAAGCATATTACTCCAGAAATAAATTTACTAAAATCATGTTAAATTGAAGAAAGTGTCCCTTGTTTAAGACTGGATTTGGTGTTTACCTTCACTTCCATGTCTGTATTTTTAACTAAGACAGCAATGGATTTAGTGATTTAAAGTTCACATAGAATGAACACTCCTTGATTTTTCACTGAGTCAAGGACATCTTAGTGAAGAATTTCATTTCCTGCAAATAATCTAAATCTATTAGTTTTAAATAGGAATAAAAATTTAGTTTCAGGTTTGTTGATAGGAATAAACATTTGAGATGATATGTTTTGTGATGAGGAAGATCAAAAGTATCAGGAGCAAAAATACTGTACATTCTACCAAGCCTGGGAAATGATGATGGAATTGGCTATACTCACGATGTTTTCTGGACAGGCGGCTTCTAGTAGTTAGCCTGGCCAACCTCAAAATGATAAAACTGAAATGGGTAATCAAGAGTAAATGATTATAATCAACTTGCAAAATCTGGAGGCCAGATTAAAAGGAACACAACTCCAAATGGGCAAGCCTAAGCTTTGGGGTAAAATCTAACAGTAAACAAAAGTGATTCCTACCAGGAATTTTTTACAGGTCCCAGATAAGGAGAATGATGTAGGTTTGAAAGGAGAATCTCAAACAAAATCAGAGAGAAAGATGCAGAAGAGTTAAGGTGAAATTCTGAAAATATGTGGGTGATTCTGATCTTTGTTTGCACTGTCTTTGGTGAATATTCTCTGTGTAGTTAAAAGAGGTTGCCAATGCTTCTGTCCTATAATCTCAAGCTAACAATATGTGAAGAGAAATGTTAGAATGGCCAATTGTGATCAAAATAGTTTGGGAAATGCATACTTCTTGCTCTTACACTCTGTCTATGTGTTCTCAGTTTTAAGTGACCGGGCACAAGGGAAAAGAGCAGTTTGCATAGATACTCATACTTGAGAGAATGCTGTACAGCTTTTTGAATTCTTCAGTGTCTATCAACTCACCTAATAGTTCCTGGAGAAATGAATTATTTTCAACTAAAAAGTTGACATCATATTATTTCTGCTTCCCTTATTTTAGAATGGACAGAAATCAACACTGTTGGTTTTCTGGTTTTACAAACCCTCAGGTTAACGCCGTGGTTTTAAGTCTTTCTAGTATCATGCTGTGCTTTATCAATTCTTTAATTTCTTGTGTGTGTGTGTGTGTGTGTGTGTGTGTGTTTGTTTGTGTTGTCGCATGCCTTTAGTCACAGCACTAGAGGGACAGAGGCAGGATGATCTCTGTGAGTTTAAGGCAAGCATGGTCTACAGAATGTGTTCCAGGACAGCAAGGGCTATATGAAGAAACCCTGTCTCAAAAAACAAAACAAAATAAAATACAAACCAAATCAAACAAACAAAGAAAGAAAAGACTCTAGGACCTATTCAAATTTTAAATCTGAATTTCCAAAATCAGACTTCTGAATGGGAATCTGTGTGGTCCCAGCAGACTCAGTCAGGGGGAGTGTTCATCCCGATCATTATGGACATACTGTGTATTGGACTGGTCACCCTGTGCTCTGTAAGTCTGAAACTGGTTTCTCTCCTCTTCACAAAACAACTTTTTAAATTACAATGTAAGAAAAGCTTGGTTTTTCTGTGGCCCCATAAGAACGGTCTGTGTTTTCTTCTCCTTACTTGTGATTTTCATAGGCTGAGACAACAGATAGTGCTCCTGCAACATCAGTGTTCATCACCGATACTGGGGCCTGAAGGCATTTCCAGCATTTTCCTGTCTTAGTTTTCTCTTCTGTTTGCTCAGCTCTTATGAACTCTTCTACCCATCAGTTAGTGGGGTGAGGCTGTGCTGGGGCTGTGGCATCTGCCTGCTTTGATCTGCAGCTGTCTCTGATTATCTGGTGGCCTTCTGCATTTCTCACTTCTCCAAACGTGGTTTCTACTCTTGAAGTGGAGATAATTATAGACAAATATTTCAAAGGGATGTTAACATTTGGAAAGTTAAATGAGATAATAGAGAGTAACATTTTTGGGAAAGGGCCCAAGCCCACAGAAGGTATTCTAGGAGCGGTTATTCCAAATGTCTGGTTTCATTTCATGACCTTTCCTAACTCACCTCTTACTGAAGTCACTAGCTACTGCTGTCCTCCATTTCTAGCCGACTGCTCGCGATTCTGACACATAGCAAAGTATATATTCAATGTGCTACATTACAAACTTGACAGTTCTTTCTCAATCCCTTACTATTGCTAGGACCTTCTGTTCTTACTTTATTCTCTCTTCTTAGCTCCATGTTTCAAGCCTAATTTGTTCCTGCTTCATTCTAGCCAGGGCTAACCTGCCTTCTAAGTATATTTCCTCTTGCTGACATGCTCCTATGGCTTCCTACTGCTTCTGGAAGTCAGTGACTGCCCCTGACTCTGGTCTCTAAGGCTCCTCCCTGTGGCCCCCCAGCACAGTTCCTCAGTCTCATTTCTTGATACACTCCTGATAAGTGAATGAATGAACAAGGCTCTTGTCTCCAGGGTTCTTGAAGTCCATAACCCTTTCTAAATTATCTGTGCTCTTTATGTTTTGTTTCACATACTCACCCAGGGAGTACTATAGAAATTCTTTAATACATATGTCAAATGTTCCATGTGGGGAAGACAGCATTCTAGGGTCGTAATTGCCAATGATGATGCTTTTCAGCATAGAAAGCCAATTTGGAGCATTCTGTGTGACTGTGTGAACTACATTACAGGGTTGCCTATACCAATATTTACTACTTATGCTTAATTACTGTAACAGGTCATTACAATTTTGTGTAACACTGAATTCATCATATGGATAAAATTAGCTGATTATTAAGAAGACCTGCCAATCAACTATGCTCTATCACTTTAAACTCATGCATAATAGTCTGTATAACCTAGGACTAGAAGGCATTCCATGTTAAAACCTTCCTGGTACTTTTCTCCTTATTGTTAGAACTTTAGACTGTCTTTCTACACAGGCTGTCATCTGGGAACTATTTAATAATAGCCTTTGCCTCGACTTGGAATATTATGCAGCCCTTTAACACGAAGGAGGCAAAGAGTGTAACAATGTCAAAATTGGCTTTGTTATCATTGTATTCCATTGAATCAGAAAATAGGATTTATGTGAAACTACCAACGCTGATGGGAATATAATTAAATTGAAGTTGCTTTATAGTTATGGGATTACAGAGGACAGGGATTTTTTCTCTTTCTCACCTTCTCAAAGATGCTTGTAATAAGGCTATATTAATTCAAAAGTATCTAGTGTGTTTAGGAAATACGCACTGAATCATTCAATAATAAGACTATTGAGAAAGAAAAGATGTTTTAAAAGTGCTCTGTTCTTTCCTTTCCTCCTCCCACATTCCTAATCTCTCTCTCTTTTTGAAAATTATTTTTGTTAAGCTTTATATTTTTTCCCTCCCCTTTCTTCCTCTCCCCTCCCCTTCTACCTTCTCCTATGATTCCCGTGCTCCCAATTTACTCAGGGGATCTTGTCTTTTTCTATTTCCCGTGTAGATTTTATATATATCTCATAGGGCTCCCTTTTTGTTTAAGTTCTCTGGGCTTGTGAATTGTTTTATCAATTCTAATATCAGCTCTGGTACAAGCAATGCAAGAGTTTCCTTTCTGAGCTATTCTGATTTTTTTCTTTTGCTCTCCAACTGCCTAGAAGGAAACCTGTTTAGGCTCACAAAAAATAGCCCATACTTCCTGTTTAGTGAATAGATATTCTAGCTCTCTCATGAGTTATTATGAGGCCCAAGCAATAAAGCCAGGGTAGGTCAAGAGTTGTGGGAATCCAAATGTAGAAGAGAATGTGAGAAACCATAGCAAGAGAAGACATACTTTATTTACAGTGGATAAAAGTTGACATATAGAATACTAGGTGGGCATATGCCTACAGGTTTCCAGGCCCATGCACACATGAGAACATACAGTGGTGGCATAGACATACATGTGGATCAGCATAGAGGCACTGCCACATGGAGGTAGTCATACTGGTCAATAGACAAACACACACAGGCAGGATAGCAAAGGTGAGGTCAATAGCTCACACCTATGACCACAAGGGCATATTTATTTAATACCTGAATGAACATGGCATTCCTCTGCTGTTAGTTATATAAGATATTATATCGCTGTTTAATTTTGGTTTTCTCAGACATTCAGACATCTAGGGTCCACTATTAGTGTGGACTAATAACATTCTGAATGTACAGCATTAGTTGTTTTGGTCTGTGCTAGATATCTAAATCAACGCCATGCTGTTTAACATAAACTGTTCCTTGCAACATCTGTACCCTACAATAGTATCTCATAATATATTAACAGCCATAGTATCAGCTCTGTGCATGAAAATTCACTGATGTCTAGAAATAACAGGAAACTGTTCAATTTCTTCATTTCTTGTAAGCAGAGGTCAAACACAAGCTTATTTCTGAATAATTTAAAAATTACAGGTATAAAGTTGGGTAAACTGTGAGATTCTTATCAATTTCAGTTTTCACCTGTGATTATGTTAGTTAGTGCATTAAAAAAAAAACAAGAAGCGAGGACTCAACACAATGCATCAAAGCATTCATTTTCTGAACTCTCCTTTAACTTTGCCCTGTGTAGTTCAGCCTCATTTTTGTTAATGTCTGTGATTTTGTCAGGATTAGCTTTATGTAATGCTGGATGACAAGAAAAAGAAAAAATACAGAAGGCTGAGCTTTAGACTACCTTTAGAGTTATTTCAATAATACTTTTAATAATTTAAAAGAAAATTCATTGCAGTGTGTTTGGTCATATTCACACCTCATCCCCCAACCCCTCCCTGATCCAGCCCTATCTACCCACCTGCCCAACTTATTTGTTCTTTCTTCTTAAAATTTGTTAATTACACAAAACATACACCCAGCACAATTTGGGACACCCAAATACTCTTGGGTCTGGTGTATTCCGTTGAGCATGGTTGTATCCTAAGAAAACCTGACTCTTCATCTTCCAACACCTAACAGTTGACAAAAGCTACTAAGCTAAGGGTGGGACTTCATGCTCACCTCCTCTCTCCAAGCTATTTTTGTCTATGACAGATAGCCATATAAGTTCCATATTTTGAAAACAAAAGCCATCCCATAAGTCCCTTGTAGATAGAAGATTGATATGTTTCCTGAGTTGAAGTTTTACCGATCTTGTGCATGTTCTCACACTTCTTTGAGTTCGTATGTGAAGCTCTGCTGTTTCATCTTATTCTGGTGAAAATGGCTAAGATTAAAATACTTCAAAAATGACAATAAATCCTGTTATAAATGTGGGGAATAGAGAATACTTAACTGTTGCAAACAAGTATAGTCCCATGGAAATCTGTCTTTGGATTAATAAAAAAATATATTAAGTAAAGTGGCTTAGGACACAGAATATATAGAGATAAAGAAAGTTAGCAGGATTATTGCATAGAATTTCAAAAGCAAAAGCAATATAGTAAGAAAACATGGAATGTTGTAAGAGAAAGATGTGGGCTGTTTGTGTTTTCACCGAGGAGTAGGGCCGTTTTCCCGGTGCCCGGCTCCCAGCCACCTGAAATAACCACATGAAAACTGTATTCATTTAAACTTTGCCTGGCCCATTATCACTAGCCTCTTCTTGGCTAACTCTCACATCTTATTTCAACCCATTCTTAATAGTCTGTAAGTCACCACAAGGTAGTGGGCTTACCAGGAAGATTCAGCATGTCTGACCCTGGCGGCTTCATAGTGGGCTCTCTCTCTGAGCCATTCTTCTTCCCAGCCTATCTTAGTCCTGCCCTATCAAAAAGCCAAGGCAATTTTCTTTATTCAACCAATGAAAGCAACCCAAATACAGAAGATCCCTCCTATACCAATGGAAGATTTGGAAGCTGAAAAAATGGAGTCTGGAGAGAAGACCTGAAAACTATCTGTAGCAAGTATGTGATTATGTGAACCAACACAGCAATACTCTTGAATTAGAACAAATAAAATGTGTATGTGAAATGTTTTATAAATACACACAAATACATGTGCATTAGATGTAAAATGTTTTTACTTATATATCTATATCTGTCTCTCTCTATATATTTATATGAATATGTATGTTGTGTACTCTTTTAATTGTATTTTGACAAATAAAGCTTGTTTGGAGTCAGTAGGCAGAGTCAGCCATTAGCTGACCAAATTCAGCCATAGAGGTTTGGAGGACTATAACGAGAGGAGACAGGAGGTGGTAAGTTGGGACTGAGAGAGGAGATTCTGAAAAGGTAGGAAGTGACTGGTTGCTGCCACCTGTTCTCTGATCTTTCAGGTTCTTACTTCAATATTTGATACCTGATTTTTTATTGATAAAGATTATGTTAATGCTATATATATTTTTCCTGTGTTTAGAAAATTAATCTAGAAATAAACTACCAATGGATCCAGCCATACTCCATACTACACTTAGGAATATAGCCTACTATAGAGATGCATCTTTAGATATGTTCATTTCTGCTCTGTTTGCAATAGGTAGGAAACTTGAGGGAAAAGTAGCCAAATAAAGTCAGATAACTGCAGGTAAGTGTACAGAGCTGAAAACAATTATTCTGAGTGAAATAACCCAGACATGAAGAGAAAATGACACATGCTTCTGCTCTTTATGTGACACTAACTTTGAATCTTTAGATTTGCCTCTTTCATTTCAAGTGATCATAGTAATCTGGAAACTAGTAAGAGGTCATGAGAGTGGGTACACTAGATGTGTGAGAGAATGCTGTGATTGATATAAGGCATCACAGGGGAATAGTGGAATGGAGGTTTAATAGGGTGGGAATGGGAATGTAGGGTGGTGGAGGAGGAAGGATCATTAACTCAGATCATTTGAAAACTTCGCATGAATACTTATTCAGTCTCTTAAAAATCTCCAAGTCTCTCAACTGTGGGCTCTTGTAAAAATCAAAATTAGATACTTTATTACTTCAAGTTGAAAGAACAAGCACGCAGTCACAATCTGAGTAAATCAAACTCTCAGAGTGTAAAATAATTCAATGTTCAACATCTGGGATTTATTTATAATCTTCTAGGATCCTCTGAAGCACTGGGTCACTTCTTTGTCTCTGCCTCTACAGAACACTCAACTTGTCTTCTAGGTTTAGGCCAGCTCCATGCCACACCTGCAGCTCTGGTTATCCCATATACTAGCATTTCAGTTTGACACAAGCTACAGTCAGTGGAAAAAAGTCAGCCTCAATTAAGAAAATGTTTCCATAAACCATTCCAAGGCTAGGCATATTCCCAAAGGTTGCTTCATTATGCCTCAAGGACAATTGTTCAACTATGTTCATAGAAGCTTTATTCATAATATCCAACAGTTGGAAACAACCTAGATGTTCCTCAACTAAAGAATGGATAAAGAAAATATAGTACATTTACACAATGTAATATTACTCAGCTGTTAAATAACATCATACAATTTGCAGGCAAATAGATGGAACCAGAAAAAATTATCCTGAGTGAGGTAAGCCAAACCTAGACAAACATACTCACTTATAAGTGGACATTAGCTATAAAATTAAGCATAACTATGCTACAATTTATAGACCTAGAGAGACTAGGAAGCAAGGAGGATTCAAGAGAGGATCTTCCTGGGAATGGAAAATAGAACAGATTTTTGTGAGTGGACTGAGGGCAGCTAAGATTTGGAATAGGAGAGATTAGGTAGGAGGAGGTAAAGGAAGAGAGCACTGGGGGAAACAACTGGAATTGGGGAACATTTTGAGGGTGAGGTAGAAATCTCCTGCAATGGAAACTCCCAGGAATCCATGAGGATGACCTTAGTGAAAATTCGTAGTAATGGGGGATATGGATCTCGAACTGGCCATCTTCAGTGAAAGGATTGGTTCCTCAACCCAATCACTAACCCTAT
>JAQHUG010000022.1:815777-838219 GCA_028555095.1 Dicrostonyx torquatus | reverse complement strand
AGGATACCAAACCCAGATCGTTATGGATTTCTTCCATAATGAATATATAAATAGGAGTAAAAGATAGGTCCAATGGAGTAATACAGAGCAATTCAATATTGTGTCCTTGTACAGATTTGACCAAGAATTGTACAGGCAAGCTGCTATCTAATATAGTTACTTCTAACTAAACTTTATTTTCCATATTGAACTTGAGTTATACCCTGTTTAAATTATTGGAGATGGTTTTCTTGAGCTATACTTTTCCAGTGACATCTAGCATCTGCACAGATCTTATTGGATGAATAAAGATGTCATCTGCCAGTTTTCCCGGGATTGTCTTCACAAGATGCTTCTATAAGCAAGCAGCCTTGGAAGGCAGAGATAGTCCCATCCTGGCAGTGGACTTGAATTCCGAGGTGATGAAAGTGTTGTCTCTCACTTTGGAGAGGTGGTTGGGCCCTCTTGCCAGCAATGCTTACATAAGACCATGGGATTTATAGTCTCAATGTTTTGTAGCCCAGCCCATCACCAAGGTAAGAAACACCTGTGTCTCATCACATTGCCCCGCAGGAATCTGGTTTCAGAAAACAAGGACAAGCTGTTACTTTGGCTCCTGTAATAACTATAAGTAATCAAGTGACCCAGAAATCTCATATCTTTTTGCCAGTATCCAGGAAAATGTGACAAGCTATCTTGGTGTCCTGCATGTGGGAAAAAAAGTGAAATGTTACTCCTGGCATGTCAAGTATATTTAACTTTCAGATGTGTCTTGACTGTTCTTCTTTTCTTGATTATATTTCCTCTGATTTTTCATGGAAATTTTTTATTTTACCTTAAGAAAGAAACATTTCTCTTGCATGAATAATGTTATAGTTAGAAAATATCTGAAGTATAATAATGATTATAATATGGACATGGTTTTGCTGTTTAAATAAAAGTGCTAAATATTTGTTTATTTTTAGAATATCACTTGTGTGGTATGCATGTACACAAATAAAAGTACTCATGTATTTAATCACCGAAAAACTAACTTCAAAACTGGTACCATAGAACATATGTTATATTACTTTGTAAGGGTACATTTCTAATTTACAATTCCCAGTTTAATCTGCTGTTTTTAATGTGCTGTTATTATTGGGTTATGAAAGAACTTACTTTATCTTTAATTGATACTTCATATTATTGTTATTATTCTTATCCTTATTGACTAGTTCCTCCAAATTTGACTTTAAGATAAAATTCATTTATAAAACACCTGGTTCTACAACTCTAATGAAGGCTTCATGTGTATTCTTCAATAATACTGAGATTGTAAAGTGATGTTGTTGACTCCTATAATGTTTTTCTAGCCCAACAGATGATACTTTTTGCAAACTCTCCTTACTCTCAGACAGTGATTCTCAACCTTCCTAACTTTGGGACTCTTTAATAGACTTCTTCCTGTTGTGATGGCACCAAAGATAAAATTGATTGTGTTGCTATTTCACTATAAATTTGCTACCGTTGTGAATTGCAATGTAAATTCTTGATTCAGTATTTCTAACAACAATATCTAATAAACTATCCCTTTCTTACAGTCAAATACTTTTCTAAGTAGCACATATTTATGATGTCATAAAACTTCAATTTTATTTTGCTGTTATTATTATTTTCTTCCTTCTATAAAGGACAAGTCAAAATAGAAGACTGTTTGATTAATCTTCCAAAATCACTTATATAATTTTAGAAAGTACACAAGCATCTTCTGACTCTGGTATCTTCTGTGAGGAACTGTTATTGTATGCCCCCAAGAGGAATACCGAGTGTTCCATCATTCCTCCTCAAAAAGTCTATCACTTCTGTCCTAACTGGATAGATTTATACGACATATTTTAGTTCATCATGGGTTTAGATGTATGTCTGAAAGTACTCTGTGGTGCTGTTCTGATTTCCTCATCTTGGCCTTTTATGGAGCTGGATGGGAGTAGGAGACTGACTAGACACAAGTACTGGGCACATATGCTTAATATCAGGGTGCTTCAGCTTGTTCTGAAACTATCACTAATTACATGAAATATATATATATATATATATATATATATATGGAAATGCCAGGCTATTAGAGTTATCCTTCAGAGCCATTTAATAACCAATCTTAGTGTCACAGTGGGTGGCATACCGTTCTTCATCTGCATCCATGGGAGTACCTCAAATAGCAAACCAGTATCAAAATAGTATAGGCAGGGCGGCAAATTTTATCCACAGCTGATCACAGTGTCTTTCAAAGCTATTTTGGTTAAGAGATGGAGGGCATTTCTTTAAGGTAATATGGTTACGGCATGCAATCTTCAGCTAGCTACCATGCAAAAGATACACTTTTGTTCCTCCAGCTTTATGGCACTTAAACATGGAGAGCGCTCTTGCCAAAACAGCTCTGGCATATTGGCATGACTGAGACCACAGTTTTCTTAACTCTCATCAGCCTTTGCTCTTCTGCCAGGCTTTCTAAATGTAGATGAGAATTCTACTTTAGAATTTGGCAAGTATACTGTCCTTATGCCACTGTCACAGATCCCAACTCCCCCTTCATACTCACCAGCTCTTTCACTACTGTTAGCATGTTTATGCAGTGCTTTAGAGAACTGTTTATTTTTGCAGCAATATGTAATGTAGTGTGTGGCTGGGTGGTGTAGGAAAAATGAGAGCATTTTAAAGTCGTATGTATGTCTCTATATCTTAGAAATTAAAGTTATAAAAGCCTGGGTTATAAATATGCTTCCTAAGATGATTCATTAAATTTTCATAGTAATCTGTGTAAGAGCCATTATTAATGCAATAGTTAAGTTGGCTTATTCTAGTGACGAAGATAAAGAATTTTTCTAAACATCAATTAAATACATATGGTTTTTCATATGAATTTTAAGACTATGACCTAAAATTATGTTTAGATGTTCTATATGCAAAAATGTGTTACTAATTCATTGTGTTTTGCTAGAAACATTCCCAATATGCTTGTGATCTGTAATGTTCATTTTGTTGAAAATAACACGCAAAACATATTAGCAAAAGAGCTTGTGCCATCTTTCTCAGGCTGGACTACTGTAAAGGATTTATAGCAAAGGATTCATTTCTACTGTGGCACTGAGGAACATCACTAGATGTGTGCCTGACATTGCACTCATCAGAAACAAGCACTGTGCAAATGATGATTATTTAATGCTATCTTTGGCAAGTTGAAGGCAGAATCAGTATTTAAGCTGTATAACTAAAAAGGTTTGTTATTATCATCACTTAATGCTGCCAGTAACCTGAGGTAAGTTTTGAAGAACAAGTGAAAAATGTTTCTCTTTGAAAAGTTTGTAAACAATAATTTTTAATTCTTTACAATTCCCCTTAATTTCAAGTCTTGGATTGCTTATGGTAAAACTGAGAGTAGTCATTTAGTTAAGTATGCAATTGGTGCTATTTTCTTTCCCCCCAAATATGTAATTTTAGAGAGTTGCTGCTTGCAAAGAAATTCTGGTGGGAAAGACGATGAATATTTGAACATTTTTTCCTTCTTTAAGAATCAGCTTGAATCACTATGTACATCATTGTATATTTTTTGTCATATATTTTTTCTCTATGGAAAAATAAAAACTAATCTTTTATTATTCTTCTGAATGTGATTGTGGCATCTTGCATTTTTATTTCTTAAGATGATTAGCACATGTAGGAGAAACTGATGTGGGATTTCCCTCTGTATGCTGTGATTACCATTGATTAATAAAGAAACTGCTTTGGACCTATAGCAGGGCAGAACAGAGGTAGGCGGGGAAAACTGAATTATGGGAGGAAGAAGGAGGAGTCAGTGAGAAGCCATGTAGCCCTGCCAGAGACAGATGGATGGAATATTGCCAGTAGGCCACCGAGACTCATGGTAGAATACAACATAAAAGATACGGGTTAATTTAATATGTAAGACCTTGCTATGAATATGCTATAGTGATTGGTCAAGCAGTGGTTTAATTAATACAGTTTCTGTGCAATTATCTCAGCAGTCTGGGTGGCTGGGAAACAAGCACCTTACCCAACAAACTGGCACTCCAATGTGGCTTACTATATCCATGTAAAACTTGAGAAAGCTTAAAAGGTAAATTTAGACACAAAAGAACAGAATTAAGCACAGCTTAACACTGTGGCTCCTTTAAGGGAGGTTTTCCTGATTTAGCCGTTTCAGAAAAAATACCTCACAGTTTCAAAATGGCAGCTTCCTGGTTTGCCAGCACAAATGGCTCTGACTCTTTCCCGAGGTCCAGCTATGGAGCACTTAAATGGATTCTGTGAGCAGAGTGTCACAACTTACTTAATGGAAACATAGACCTGCTGTGTGACTAAAACTGGGGCAATGTGTATGGCTCTCAGAGGCAGAGAACAGCTCTGCCATGCTGGACTGGGTAGAGCAAGCAAACAGGTCCATGTTGGTCCTAGCCATGTTCACTTAGCATTAAAAAAAGGGGGGGGGCACTTCAGGTCAGAAAATAATTATAGATACACAATAATGATAGATTCTGACACAGAAGACCTCTAAATGACACACAGTGTGTTTAAAAATGTATGTAGGATGAGAGTAGAATAAAGATACAGTAAATGTAATATATGAGTACGGACAGTCATAGATTAAACGAGTAAAGATAATAAAATAAATATTAAACTTGTAGAAAAATAGAGTAAAAACAAGCCACATAAAGATGGAAAATATACAGAGTCTGGATTATGTATATAATTATGTTTTCTTTGAATTTTTTGACTGCAGAGAGACTTTTGATTCTAGGGACTGCTAAGCTAAAACAACATATATGTTTTAAAAGTTTCTTGACTTCAAAATTTGAGTCTAAAGATATGTTGTTTGGAAAAGAGGTTCTTCTTCTGATTTTTGTTTTCATAGAGGATAAAAACCTATGGAATCCTTTCAGACTAATGTGGTTTGGTGGGCCAAGACCCTCTGAAAGATCTCTGTGAAACCCTAAAAAACTACTTTGCCCAACAAAAAGCAAGAAGCTGTTTGAACAGAATTATGCCCATAGTCCCAAATATTGTCTATAAATGTTTGTTTACATTTAAAGTGGAATATGCTATAGAGATTTGCAGTGAAATAGATCTTAGTTTGTTGATACAAATTTTATGTCAATTTGTTTTATATATTTCTGCTCTTGATTAATGTATTGTGTTTGTGCAGCTCATTAAGAAAAACTAATGTATAATTAAGAAATACAGGTTAATAGTCATCTATACTAGTTATGTCATGTTACAATAGTCATGTTAGTTAGGTTTTCTAGCTATATAGAGGTATATTTCTGTTAGATAGGCATTTTTCAAATATTTCAAAAACCTTCCAAATATGGCATTTAAAATGTTTTAATAACTTAGGACTTCTCATGACAATGAGACCAACACTCCTGGCAGCACCAATAGCTTCAAGAGGAAAATGGCATCAAAGAGGCTCCTTATGGAGTTTGTTAGGCATTTGGGAAAGAAACTGTTCTTGTCTGGACTGCTTAATGACCTGGGCATGCATGGACCACAGAGAAATGACTACTTAACTTGCCTAAAGGTGAGATGATCCTTCAGGGTTCCTATTTCATGAAAGAGTCTGCTAGACATTCTACAGGACACAGAAAAATGTGACTGACAAACTGCCAATATAAGCAGAACTGTCTTTGAAATTTCCTGCTTCATGGAAAAGTCTGCTGTATACTATGGACCATTAGGCTGAAGATGGGTGCCTTCAACGTTACAGAAGAACTTTGGGTGACTGTCAAAGCAATGAGATGTCTCTGTCAATTCTAGAGTTTTGGAAGCTACTTACAGTGTACTTCCTGTTATCCTTTTGGAGTCTTTGATGTAGTTGAAGAATAGATACTTATAATTATAATTTTCCTTAGTTTTGATAAAAGATAAAGTAGATATAAACATTTAACTGTAATTCTTGCTTGATATCTGCTTTGTATATGTAATTTTACTGTATTAAAATTAAAACCTTCCTTTTTATTTAGGCAGAAAAGAGGAGGTGATGTGGGATTCCCCACTCTATGCTGTGATTACCATTAATGAATAAAGAAACTGCTTTGTATCTGTAGCAGGGTAGAACAAAAGTAGGTGGGGAAAACTAAACTGAATTCTGGAGGAAGAAGGCCTAGTCAGTGAGAAGACATATAGCTCTGCTCAAGACAGAAGCTCTAAGGAATATTGCTGGCAAGTCACAGCCATATGGTGATACACAGATTGATAGAAATAGTTTAAATTAAGATATAAGAGCTAGTAAATAAGAAGCTAGAGTTAATAGGCCAAGCAGTGATTTAGTTAAAACAGTTTCTGTCTGGTTATTTTGGGAGTCTGGCTGGCTGGAAAACAAAAGATCAACCTCACCCAACAGAAAAACTATGCATAGGTGAGGGCATATGTAATTTTACTATGTTAGAATGAAAGCCCTTCTTTTTTGTTTAAACAGAAAAAATGGAAATGGAGTAGGCGGGTTCATCTGTATTTCTGTGCTTTGATTGGTTAAATAAAAAAGCTGCCTGGGCCATTTGATAGGACAGGACTTAGATAGGCAGGGAAAAGAAAAGAGGACGCAGGGAAGAATACTGGGTCAGAGCGAGTCGCCATGAAGCTCCCGCCGCAGTTGGAAGTACTGCAGATCCATCCGGTAAGTCACCCACCTCGTGGTGACATACAGACTTTTATAATGGGTTAGTTTATGAGGTGAGGGCTAGCCGGGAAGAGGATAGAGATAATGGGCAAGGCAGTATTTGAATTAATACAGTCTCATGTGGTTATTTTGGGCATAAGCAAGCAACCAGCGGCTGAGCAGGCCAGCATCTGGGGGCTTGGAAGCTGGGTGCTGGGAACACAACCCTCACCTCTCCTCTAATTACAACAGTTAACAAGATGGTATGATGAATCCTTGTGGTGAAACTCACTTGATAATTGAACATGTTAATTTTCTTGTTTTAGCCATAAGACAATGAATACTTATTCAAAACACTATTTTTGCATATAAGTAAATTGTACAACAAAAATAACTTGAGATCTATGTTAGTCAATTCTTGTGGCAAACTTATTTAAACACCTTTTAGTTAATACATTATTGTATACGCTTAATATAGGTGAAGATACTGATGTAGAGACTGAATTTTTAAACTATACAAATTCTATTTGAGATTAACTATGATTCTAAAATTGGTGAGATTTTTAAATCAGTACTGTTTCATGTGTAACTTTTTTGACTCTCCTTTTATGGATGTTGAATATACTGAGTATGCTAGACAGACGTGGGGAACAAAGAAAGCCACACAATGACTAGAGGCTGTTATAACTGGAGAGCTACAATTCATCAGGATAGTGTATAAAATGAACAAGGGAACATGATCACTCAAACTCAGCTGAGAGGAGCATTGGTGCCCAACAAGACTGCAGTGGCCCTTTGCTTCATTCTAATAGATATACAAACCATTGTGTAATACTTCTTGCTCTGATCTTCCACCTGATACCCTGACACATTTGAAGTGCATGTGAGGTCAGAAATGGAGAATGAATCCTGATCTGGGAAAATGTTTACCTATTTCTGTACTATTTTGCCTTCTATCTGACTTGACTCCTGAATAAAACTCTACATTAAATTTGTTCCGTAATGAACTTTCCCAATTCCAACATGCCATCTTCCCCTTAAGAAGTCTATACTCATTTTTGTGTATTATATTAGCTTCCTTTTTCACTACTGACATACCTGTCAAGAAGCAAGATAGGTTTGCTCAGACATAAATGTTCAAAGGTGACAGTCTACCATATCAATGAAAACATGGGTGCAGAACTTAGAAGCTGCTGTAAGAATTCCTACAGCCAGTAGCCTTTAACTTACTCGCCCACTTGGGCGTGGTCTCTTATACTATTTATGTCCATATAAAGCACATGTCCAGCCTCTTTCCAGCTGCAGGATTTGGTTGCTGTTCTCCGTTCCAGAAGAGGATATTGATTTGTGAGTCTATCCCTAAATAAATAACCCTCTAATATTCTCAATTCTGAGCTCGTGTGGGATTTCTTTTAAGCATTCATCTTCAAGAACCTGTGTAGTTATATTGTCTTCTTAGTCAAAAAAAAAAAGGTATAGAAGAATATCCTGCCAAATTGACAATAAATTGATCAATATAATCTAAATAGTTACTTACACTCCTTTTCTTAACCCTCCCTTTTTCTGTTATTTTAAAGACTATATTGCAACTACTTCTTAATATAACCCAATGTTTGATCACATGCTTGTTCAGTCCCAATCCAGCTGGCCTTGGTGAGCTCCCCTTAGATCAGTCAAACCATCTCAGTGAGTGGACAAACCCCTCACCGTCCTGACTTCCTTGCTCATATTCTCCCTCCTTCTGTTCTTCAACTGGACCTTGGGAGCTCAGTCCAGTGCTCCAATGGAAGGAGGTGGAAAGTTTGAATGGTATTATTTACAAAGCAAAAAATAAAATGTTTGAATTAAAAAATATGTAACCCAAAGTTTCTTTATAATAATTTGTACTGAAATTAATTTGGGTGGCATAAGGAAACATCCCACTTCATTTGGTTAGGAGTATCAAGAAGGAGTTGCTTCAGAATAGGCAACATTTAATTTTGATTCCCATGACAACTGATAATACACCTAGATTTTGATGTAGATTTTTTTGAATTAAAGATAGCAGGAAACTACATTCCACAAAAGATTTTCTACCTCTCTTAATAATTTTCTTTTCTACTCCATCCCTTTGGATACATCCAAGAAACATATTTTAAAATTACAGGGGTAAGCTGCCATGGTTAGACATAGAACAATGATAAATTTCTTATCCTGAATGTCATTAGATTCCCTCAAACTAATTAACCTGAACTTTATAATCCCATACAATTCTTCTCTTTAAAACTTGATTAAAGCTGTAAATGCCTGACTCGTGATCCTATTTTATACATAGTTGAAATGGAAGTTATGATGTGATTGGTACAAATTAAAACTCTATATTTTCATGCCATACCCAAATTACATCTTATTTCTGGCCTGTCTAATCAAGGTACTTATGTCACACACATTTTAAATCTGCCAGGAACTTTCCTACATGTGTTAAAAGTTTAGACATAATAAAAGCCTTTATCTGAATTTTTTTCCTTACCTATTTGTGGCTTTTATCATGGGTAGAGAGGATGGGTCTCTGAGAATAAAAGGCATAGATAGCAATGTTAGTGGTTCCCATAGCTAGGACACTTGTCATTGTAGCAGGATTGACAATGGTGGCAGCAGAAATACTAACTTTGGGAACAATGGTAACAGGGACAAGACAGTTGAAGTATTTATAGAATGACCTGTGATAGAGATAATGGAGAGTAAGAGGAGCCAAAAAGATAAGAAAAGACAGAACTGTATTTAAGTCAAGAGAAGGAAGATAGAAAAACCATAGAAGCCTCTTGCCAACCCTAAAATGGCTTCCTTCATTAAGGTATCTTCTTCCCTGCTCCCATATTGCCCTTCCTCTGTCTCAACCATTCCACTACCCAAAGCTCTCCTTAATCCTCCTCTTCTCCCTTCTCTCCCCACCTCTGTCCTTCCCCCTACCCCATCCCCACCCCCATGCTCTCAACTTTTGCCTGGCAATCTTGTCTGCTTCCAGTTTCCAGGAGGATCTATATATGCTTTTCTTTGGGTTCACCTTATTACTTAGGTTCTCTATGATTGCAAACTATAGGCTTAATGTCTTTTGTTTATGGCTAGAATCCACTAATGTGTGAGTACATACCATATTCATATTTTTGGGTCTGGTTATCTCATTCAGCATAGTGTTTTCTATTTCTATCCATTTGCATGCAAAATTCAAGATGTCATTGTTTTTTACTGCTGAGTAGTACTCAAATGTGCCCCACTTTCTTTATCCATTCTTCCACTGAGGGGCATCTAGGTTGTTTCGTTCTGGCAATTACAAATATTGCTGCCATGAGGGGTTCCCAGGTGTACACAGAGATGTCCCGAGGTAGGGCCCTCCCATAGTCACACTGATGACTATCTTGAATATCACCATAGAACCTTCGTCTGGCGATGGATGGAGATAGAGACAGAGTCTAACATCGGAGCACTGGTCTGAGCTCCCAAGGTCCAATTGAAGAGAAGAAGGAGGGAGAATATGAGCAAGGAAGTCAGGACCACGAGGGGTTGGTCCACCCAATGAGACGTTGTACCTGAGCTAATGGGAGCCCACCAAAGCCAGCTGGACTGGGACTGAATGAGCATGTGATAAAATTGGATCCTATGAATGTGGCTGACAGCGGGGGCAGACTGAGAAACCAATGATAATGGCACTGGGATTTGTCTCTACTGCATGTACTGGCTTTTTGGGATCCTAGTCTGTTTGGATGCACACCTTCCTAGGCCTGGATGGAGTGGGGAGGGACTTGGACTTCCCACAGATCAGGGTACCCTGCCCTCTCTTAGGACTGTAGGAGGAGAGGGGAGGGTGAGTGGAGGAGTGGGAGGGAAATGGAAGGAGAGGAGGAAGTGGAAATTTTGAATGGTATTCATAAAGCAATAAAAATTAAAAAAATAGGTAGATGTCAGTCAAGAGATTAAGACAAAATTCTCACAGGTTTTGGTTGCTGTAAAGTTTCAGGGAGATACAGGTTTTAGACACATTCAAAATAAATCATTTTCAGTCATAAAAGTCTATTTTATTTCACACCACTAATTTATCAGCAAAATCAGAAAGATTTATGCTCAATGTACCATGTGATTATTTCCCTTCCTCTATGACCGTTACCTCAGCGAGGTACAGTCTGTTCTTCTGTAGTCTCCAGCTCTCTAATTCTCCAATTCCTGTGCTCTTATCAATTTGCAGTCTATCTTTAACATATTATCAACAATGTTTGAGAAAGAAAAAAGGTTTCACCTGTATTAAATATCTATTGCCATTTGAATAGAACCCCAGTAGTTGATTGGTATGGTTTACCTGGGTGTTATAGGAAAGTTTCTGTGACTTATGTTAGTAAATGTTTGTTTTTATTTTTGTTGTAATTATGGTAGAGGTGTGGGTTATGTTCCCCAGCTGCCAGCCGCTGGACTGCTCAGCCGCTGGCCGCCTGAACCCGAAATAACCACATGAGAACGGCATTCATTCAAACTCTGCCTGGCCCATTATCTCTAGCCTCTTCTTGGCTAGCCCTCACCTCATAAACTAACCCATTATAAAAGTCTGTAAGCCACCATGTGGTGACTTACCGGAAAGGTCTAACCTGCATCCATATGCGACGGTAGCCTCATGGTGACTGGCTCACTTCCTTCTGTCTTCCCAGAACCTCCATTCTGTCTACTCCGCCCACCTAAGGGCTGACCTATCTTACTAGCCAGACAGAGTTTTTATTCAACCAATGAGAGTAATACAAAATACAGGATACCACTCCCACATCATGACAAAAAGTTAAAAGTAACTTTCTTTTAAAGTGAATGATATTCTTTCACATGATCTTTCCATGCTGTCTCTGTGTCCAGTTTACCAGATCATATCTAAATTAAACTTAGGAAAGTACAGAGAAGTATATGTGAGAGACTATTTTCCTCCCTACAAGTGCAATGTTAACACTAATACAATATCTTGCTGCTTATACTCATTCCCACAAACATTACTATTTGCAAAAGAAGTTAGATGGTATATTGGTAGATTAAAGCAGTAAAATGCTTAAATGATATAAAGTCTGTTAATACAGCAGTTTCTCCCTAACCTTCTATGGCTCTTACTGTTTCATGTAATGTGCAACCCTATAAAAGAAGTCACTTATGATTTTAGCCACAGGGGAATCTTTCCCATTACTAAATATTTCAGTTTCAGATATAGACTTTGATCATTAGATTGGCTTCTACTTGCATTTGCAACATTTTTGGATCCTTCAAAAGAATCTGTTAATTGTTGAGATTGTTGATGTAGTTTCCTGTCATATACTCATATGTAAAAGTTTAGAGCTAGTAATACAACATAATCACTGATTTTGAAGTTACAGGAAAATACTGATTAGTTTGCTAAGGCATATCTGACATATCATTAGATTTTGATAGGCCATAAGCATAATATAAGGTTACTTTATTAAACTAAATTTTTTTCATAAAATTTTCAAAAAAATATTTTATATCAGATTTAGAGTAATACTCCAAAAGGAACAATTCTTCCTAGTCCTGAAATTGAAATATTTCTTAGCTCTTCTTTAATCAAGCTTCTTGAACTCTTGTTTGCAGGGTCTAGCAGGAGACCATAGCTACTTGCATACCCTTGACCAAAGACTGGTCTATTGGGGAGGAACATTCTCTTAGACCAATTTCACAGCTTTGGGAGGGATGCACATGGAGCGGTGAGGGGGAAAGTACTCACCTGCCTAGCCAGCCAGATCAGCCAAATTCACCCTGGCAATTAATGGGTAACAAATGTTGCAACCAGTTGGTCCTTACATCCTTAATTAAGCTTCTTAAGTATTCCAAATAATTATAACACCTTGTTATTATTGTTATTGTATTGATTATTTTTGAGAAGAAAATGAATTTACTCCATTTATTGTTTTCCTCTAACAAAGATCAGAGCCTGACTTTGTCATTCTGTGTCCTGTTGTCAGTAACTGAAGTGTGGTACTTTACACAAATTTCATGTGTAAATGCACAGAAAAAAAATTGATCTGCCTCTCTTTGAAAAGGCAGGATGGTAAAAGAAAGTTCTTACATCTGGAAGGATGTAAATCATGAAGTGTGAGGAAAGACAAAAAGATATCCAAAAATTATACAAGAGAAAACTTAAAGATGTAGAGTGTGGCTTTTCAGCAGCTTCACCAGGCTCTGATAAGCCATAAGGCTTCACTGCAGACTGTGAAAGAGTTCTAACAAGCAGTCAAGCATTTCCAGGAATGCTGTGATGTAATTTCTCAGGTTACAAATTTATATGATCCTTCCCAGGGTGTTCTGTCTGCACTTACACCTCTCTTCCTTTCATTTTTGCTAAGCTGGAAGACTCCCCAACTCAAATCAAGTAAACACTCTTCTGTTGTAAATATGAGCTATGCTACTTTTGATCTCCAGACATTTTAGCATTTTGTGTTTGTCATTTAATCCCTATTTCAACTGATTATTAAATACATTTTAATATGCATATTGATGAGCAGAAATATCTCTGTTAGCTGAAATTCTGTCATAGAATATTGCTATTTGAAGACTTAATTGCCCAGAACTATATTTACTAAAATTCAATTGTGATCTTATAAATATTCAGTTGAGTGATATTTTCAGAAAATGGTATTTATTAATGTACCTACCAAGAAAAATGCTTGAAATTTTTGTCAAGCATAAAAGTCCACAGAGTTTTTTTCATTTCTAGTTAGCAATTCCACACTTCTTGAAAACCAACAGTGTAAGTCCCTGTAAAAAGCTGTGACAGATGAAACCAGCTCCAGGACACACTTTATATAAAAGTAATCTCACATTAGGATACTTTAATTGTCTTTTCAAAGTCTAGCTAGTAACTCCTTTTTCAATGCAGCTTTTTTCCCCTCTTGTAAAATAATATTAATGGCTCTAATTGTTTGCCCAGTTTCTTATTTAAAACTTATTTAAATGAGTTTTAGTTCATCTAATGGAATTATGCTCCTTGCACATATTGAACTAGAAACACCAGGATTTGTTTCTCTTTCAATTCATAAATAAAAGAAATACAATTTTAGAAATGAAAGAGATTACCAAGATCACAGAGATAATTCAAAAACATACAACAAATATAATTTTAGTGATAAGAGAGATTATACAGATTACATAGATAATTCAAAGATAACTAATTCACGTTCATATCTGGAAGTTTAAGGGTTTATTTAACTTGTAAATCACCTGATGCATTAGAATCAAAGGTTGAACATATTGAATCAGAAAAAGAGAAGACTGTACCTTTTATAAAGAGGTAAATTCTTCAGGGTTTTGCAAAATATGCCTATACTCACCTATTAAAATACATAAAATGGCCAAGAACCTGAGATTAAATAGGCTATGGGACTAAGAAAAAAGCCTACAATAATGTTCTACTAAAGGAATATAAGAATATAAAATGATTCCCATGCTCTTAGATCAGAACATTGCTCAACTCTCACTGAAGAACCTACTTCTTACCCTAAATAGCAGTTAACCTGCGTTGGTAGTATAGTGGTGAGCATAGCTGCCTTCCTAAATAGCAGTTAACAAAGAGATCCACAACTGAGTAGCGTAAGAGAATTATAGACTTTGAAACCCTCATCCCTAAACAGGATGTCTTTATCAAGACCCCTCCCCAACAGATTATGGAACTACATGGAAGAGGAGGCAGGAAAAAAACAGACATGATTCCAAGGAAGAAGCATCACACACACACAAGGGGCCTGGTACACAGAGATTCGTAGAGACTGGGACAGCATGCACAAGACCTGCTAAGAAGAGGTAGACCAAATTCCTTATCAGGGAGCTGTTTGCAATTGATACATATTGGCAAAGTGAAAATCAGTTTTCTTCAGGAGAGTGTTTACTGATCACACTTCAGGGTTGGACCCATGGCTAGCAGTAGTGGACTAATATAAAATGAACGTCAGTGTGTGTGTGTGTGTGTGTGTGTGTGTGTGTGTGTGTGTGTGTGTGTGTGTTTGATTAATATTGATTTGGTATTTTTTCCTCATTAATTATTTTAATTTGTCTGTTTTGATCTTGGGTTTTTTTCCCACATGGATGAGGGAAAAGTGAAAGAAACTGTTTTTAATGCTCATTGTATTGACTATAGAAGATTGTTTGCTGATAGGTGTTCATTATTATATCATTTACTTGAAAACTATTATGGTTAGTATGAAAATGCTAACGCTTTTCAAGTAAATAGCTTTCATGGATAGAACATAATTAATATCTTAAGATATCAAATATTATATCAAGGAAAATAAAGAAACAAGCAATTTTTAAAAAGTAAAATTGTATGTTATGAAACATTAGCAGGCAGATGTCCTATTTTCTGCGGTAATATCTTATTTCCAACGCTGCCTATTTGGTGGGGACTGAAATGACGTTGTTTATGTTCCTCTCATTTGCGGTTATAGTTTTATGTGAGTTTTATCCTCCTTCCTCTCTTCTCTCCCTGCCTCCTTCCATTTCTTTCTTCCTTGCTCCCATCCTTTTTTCTTATTTTCCTTCTTCCCAACCTCTCTCCCTTCCTTCTTTCTTTCCCTACTTCCTGCTTTCCAGTCACCTTCCTTTCTGGTTTTGCTCAAGTTCCCTTTATTGCCTCTGCCTCTTGAATGCTGAATACTTGGATTTTTCTCTTTTACCTGATTTTAACTAATGGCTTGCAAATTCATTGATCTTTAAAAAAAAACTTTATCTTAATGAACTTGGTATTTTTCTGTCACCTACATTTATTTATTTATGTATAAATCTGTATTATGTTTTTCCTTTTCTCCTTATTTCTTTGATGTGTATTTTTAGGTAATTCCCTGATCTAACTTTAACATAGTCTTAAGTTTGGTGCCATGAACCTCTCATCAACACTACTTTTGTATATCTCAAACATTCATAAATTAAATGCACTTTTTTCTTTTGTCTTGATTGCTTATGACTCCCTTTTAACTTTTTGTTGTCCATTGGTATCTCTAGACTGTGTTTTAATTTTTTTCATGTTGGCTTTCCACTGGCTTCAGGTGTTTCTATTTGCATTGGTTTGAACTCTTTTTATTCCAAGCCCTCCTACCCTGTTGATTCACATTTGTCCTTTAGATTCCATTTAGGATTTTGTACCATGTATGGGGCAGAAAGAACTCTATTTATTTTCTGTTAGTGTAATGAATTGTTTTAATATTTTAAGTTTTATTTCCAAGATTAGAATCAGACTTTCTTAAGAGTAAAAATCACTAATTCTTGAAACACATCTTAACATATTTTTTATGCCTACTTTGTAAATGAGTAGGTAGTGAATATGCAGGAATGAAAAAAGGTGTTTCCTGGGCTGTACTCAGAATATTTATGAGTGAATGTAATAACAGGGTATCATTTAATTTTAAGTTCTGATTCATGAGAGTTTTCTCTTTCTGTTCATTTAAACTAACCTTTAAGCTAATTGTGCTTGTAGGTGCATATAATCATGGAACTTAGGAAATGAAGAAAGGGACAAGGAAATTCTATTGTTCAAACCAAGACCTTCATCCATCCCTGAAGTCCATGAATGGTGTCATGTGAAAAGAGAATGGGTTCCCTGAAGAACAGCTTAGGTTCTGATGTTACATGGAGAAATTGCTGAGTAGGCAAATGTGTTCTTGGTAATTACCAGAAACCATGTGCTTGTGTCTCTTAGGAGTAGATCAGGAAAAACATTGGAATTTTGCCATCTAGGATTAAGGCCTAGGTGAGGAGAATATGTGGACTGTCTTTTCTAAAAGTCAATTAACCGTTAGAACATACCAATATTAATAAGGCTAAGGAGCTGTTTCACAAATGATCTTCTAAGACCGCCATAACCTTAGGTGTGCAAGAGATTAGGAGGATTCAACTATGATTATTATTTCACAAATATAACGTATGATGTAAAAAACTGCACATTTGTGGTCAGTGTAGGGAAGGAGAAGACTGGATATTGCCTAGACTCATCACTGGGATTGCATTACAATATTTGGAAATCACATTAATTAGCTTATGAAAAGTTACTTAGGACTATGGAGGCGGTTCAGTTAGTAAACTCTTTGTCGTGCACACGTGAGGATATGAGAATATGAGATGGTTCCTCGGCACTTGTGAACAACATTGAGTGGGAAAGTTTAAGCCTAGAGTTCAAGTAATGGGAAAGCAGAAATGGGGGGCTCTCTGGAACTTGCTAGCCAGTCAGCCTAGGCTAATCAGTGTGCTCCAGGTTCAGTGACCGGCCTGTCTCAAAGACTATGTAATAACAGGATAACATTCTATTTCAAGTTCTGATTCATGAGTGTTTTCTCTTTCTGCTCATTTAAACGGACCTTTAGGCTAATTGTGCTTGTAGAAGGATATAACTATAGAACTAAAGAGACTAAGAAAGAGGATGGAGCGTTAGAGACCCTTTAAGAAGAAATGAAAAATTAAAACAAATTGATAGTTAACTATGTGAGAAGAGTAAAAAAGTATTCATGGAAAATTGATATGTACTTATAATACATATGTAATATCAGTTAGCAAAGATTTTGGTGAATTCCAGAATCAGAAAGAAGCAAATCATCAGATTCTTGTGAGCAACAAGTGTGCTACCATGAGATGAGGCTATGTGTGTTGAAAAAGCAAAATCATACTATTGTTCTTTGTGATACTAACCATTGGATTGTAGGAGTGAAACAGAGGGCAGAAGCTGAGAGGGGGAGAGGCAAAGAGTGGTATTAGGAGGACAAAAAGTGCAATGCTGTTGGTGACAAAGGAAGACGAAGATTCAGTGATCCCTCCCTAGGGACTAAACAGCATGACTGGCAGTGAAATTTCAACCACACACATTTTAGTTTGCAGGTAGTGGTGGTGCAGGAGTGGATATACCATTCAAGTTCGAATGATTTGAGGAGTCCTTGGCAAGCTTAGAAGAAGAGACAACACACACAAATCTGGTTCTCACAGAAATAGCATGGCAGCTGAGAAGTGATTACATAGTCTATGATTTAGGGTAGATATCAATTAAATATTTTAATATGGTTTCAGTTTGACTTAACGCGTCAATGTTTCCTGGTTTTCCTTGAGTATTCGCCATGTGTTTCATCATTTATTTTTAACCCAGTAACAAGAGATTTATGATGTTCTTCCTGCTTCTAATCTAAGCAGGGTTTCTTTTCCGTTTTTTGTAGCAAATACCTTGTTAATGTCTACTTTATTAGGTACTTCAGAAAAGAAGTGATATTATGAATGAAGCTTTCAGTATGAAATATTAAGTCAGAATTTTCTTAAACATTCCAGATGGCAACAGTTATATAGGTGTAGAAATTACTTTCCAATACCACCTTTTTCAAAATACTTGATTAGTAAACATATATATATATATATATTATACCTTTAACTGATTTAAAAATACTAAAATCAATGACAGGATGAGAATAATCCTTCCATGAATTATAAATATGTATTATCTTAAATTTAAATCATACAGAAAAAGTGTCTTTAAAAAAAAAGAGTAGCATCTTTTTGCAAATTAGGAGCACCTTGCAATAATTTTCAGCTTTGTGGACATGTTCAATCTCATGGAGTTACAAGTTTTAAAAGACAAAACCCTCAAATGTTGGACTGATTGGACTTAGGCAAGAAAACAAAAAAATTGCTTTGGTTGTTATTTAATATTTTTTTCAGCACAAGAAAGTCCTTTGTTCCCCCTTAAATGTGTGGCTCCATAGAAGGAGCTGAGAGTCAATGTGCTTCTTTTATGTTTGTAGCACAGGGCTGTTGGAATACTGACTGCAATAGAAATGGGAGGAAAAAAAAGTCAGAATTTTGTTGTTGCTGCACCAGGAAATTTACCAGTATTATATTTGCCAGAAACAATGCAATCAATTCTACTTGTCTCATAAACTTGTTTATCTCATCTGACAGACTTTGTGATTTTCCTCTTGAAGCAGGCAAGTCTGGTCCTACTTCAATAGAATTTGACAGCTAGTTAATCAGTGGTATGGGCTACTGAATAATATCTAATGGAGCAAGATGACTGGGGCTATTTTTCTCTTCTTTCTGCTCAAGATACTGTTATGAGTGCAAAGTGAGTACCCTGAAGCTCTGGGAGGTCATACTTCATAAAGCATCAAATGCATATTTCTGAACATTGCCTTCCTGTAACTAGCACCCACCAAGTCTCAGTAATTCAACTAATGCCTCTTCACTGTGAATGAGAAATATCCCATGGCGATTTAGAGTTGACTCCTCAGCCCTAGACCAAGGACTTTGCCAGAGCAAAAAAAAAAATAGCTTCTTAGGCAGCCCAGAGTATACTGTGGTTGCTAACATATAATTACAAAGCTCTTGATTGCCTGAATTTTTTTGGAAATATTGTAAACAAATTATTCAGTTGTTTGCAATAATTTTTTTCTGATCTTGTCATACCTTTCCAGAAGAAAGACATTGTGTAACAGAAACAAGTAAAGCCCACAAAGTATGAAAATGGGCTCTAGCCTAAGTCATATCTTCTTTGTTCCAAAAGAGAACCACTGTTTAATTTTAAGAAGTCATGTAGTAAATTGGGTAAATTTGTAGATGTATGCTAACAGAGTGTACGTATTTGGTGTTTCGCTATAATCAAATATCTTAAATTATATTTTCTTAAGTGATAGGAGATAGAATAGCACCATGTACATTCATAGGTCTTCTAAAATAACAAAATTTCATATACTGCTCATTCGCCTACCTCATAAAATAGTCCATCAAGTAGGCAAATAAAGCTTGACCCTTATTTCTGTTGACTTGTATTTCTCTCTCTCTCTCTCTCTCTCTCTCTCTCTCTCTCTCTCTCTCTCTCCCTCTCTCTCTGTCTCTCTCTCTCCTATTTTAAATGAATATGAATAGCATGGGCACCTTAGAGTTTCATTTGTATGAGAGACACTCAAGTCTCAGGTCAGATAAATTACTGCTTTTGTTATATTGGCTCTGCTGAGTTTTCCACTTAGGGGCTCACAAACTTTCCCCACGTTAGAATCTCATTTCTGATTGTGAGCATCTTGACCATCTGCAACAATTATGATGACTTTAGTTCAAAATTGCAATAAGTGCAATCAAACTACTAAAGTTACAAATAGGGGTTATTGGATTTGATGGCATAATAATTAAATATATTGTCTCTTATAGATTAAAGACTACCCAAATCTCTGAGACTTGTGATTTTTAAATTATATTTCTATAAGAGTCTTACAAAATAGAATCTATATTTAAGGGCTGCTATTTGTGAAGTAACCATTGTAGTTGCCCCCTACTAGGTGTATTTGATTCCCAAATGACATTTATTGCAATATGCTAGTTTCCCCAAGAATATAAAGAAATAAATTAAGCATTCCTCGTTGATTCTGTGTCTAATATAGGATCTTATCCTCCTGTCCATAAAGTCTGCACCATATTCCAGATCTTTTCTAGCATTACTGTTATTTCCCAGCGTTCTTTAAAGAGAAATCTTCCCTTGTGTTACTATCATATTTCAAGCCAAAAGCTCTCTAAATCGAGTTTGTCCATTTAAAAATTGAACAGAAATCTCATTTTCTGTTATACAACACACACACAAGATACAGGAGATTTGTTGCTCTTCTATTTAGACTTCATTAGTTTTGAAATTTAAATATAGAGAAATATCACATCCAAGAAAGTGTAATACCTCTGCTTCAGGATGTCAATTTCTTACATATTCTAAAGTCTAGTAGTGATTGAATCTCTTAGGTACATTTAGATATTTTGCTACTACTATTATTCAGCTTTATTGATTTATTTGCATGCTAGGTTTTAAATGTAGGAAATCTTAGTTCTTATAATTACTACTGTCACTCTTGTGTGAGCTATGTTTCTTTTGTAGCTTAAATTCTACTGAATTATTTGCTATCTCTAGTTGCTCTTTCCTTGACTCAGATCCCAAGATATTACGTTCATCACTTGATGGACACATAATTGCTAATGTCTTCGTCTTGACATCCATAATTTCTGCTTCCTAGCTACAGCACATCTTTTTGTTCATTGCCCCAGCACCAGTGCTTTTCATACACAATTTGTGTTTCTCAAGTAGTCAAAATATTCTCTGACATAAGAAAATACCTTCTTACATTTGTCTACATCAAACTTGAATTGTTTAAAATAAGGCTCAAATTTTCTTCCTATTTGAAACTACTTCAAGGTTTCCAGAGCTACCTATCATTTTACACAAATAACTTTAGTTGCAGTCTTCTTTTTGTATCTCCTAAAACTGAAGTTAAAGAATTTTGTAAGCTACCAGGTGGGTATGTAGAACTAAACACTGTCTTTCTCAAGAACAAGCACTCTTAAACTCTGAGCTATTTGTCTCCAGCCTTAACCCTTGTTCTCTTTGATCTTTAATTAGTAATACATAGAAAAGTAAAATTATTTTCTTCTGTTTAATTACTCTAACCTGTGGAGTTTTATTTAGGTATCTTAAATATAAGTATACTGAAATGTAAATTAGCTATGAAAAAGCATGGAGATAATAGTTTGAAATAAATATGTCAAACCAATTGAATTCAAATTCATTAGGAGAAAATAGAATATATAATACAACAATATTATATATGAATATTCTTTTTCCCCTTTAGTCACCATACTTCTACTTCTACTTGTATGGTAATTGTGTAATTCAAATAAATTCTGAATTCTTTGCTTTGAAAACTTAAGTCGATTCAAGGATTAGTGGAAAATATAAGCTATTGATTTCTGTAGAAGGATTGAAAGTATTTTTAGATTAGTTATGTTTATTGAAAAAGAAGAGTAGACTAAAGACAAAAGTTGTTGAAAAGGAGAATTAATTTCTTCTCTATGGATCATTTACATTCCCCACAAAAGAATGTGAAAGTTGGCCTCATTATGTTTGGTTTTGAACGTCAACTATGTGATAGTCCCTCTTGCTGGACCTTTGAAAATAGCAGACTTCTTGGCATATACTATAATTAATGCAAGTATTTTTCTACATGAAGCTAACTCTACTTTTTCAGGTTTTTATAAGATTATATCCATGAATTATCACCTAATAGGGACTTTTTCATATGCCATGCAATGAGGATACTGAATAAAAAGAATGAGAATGTTCAAATAAAATATCTATGGTTACTCAAAGATCAGAAAGCAGCCTAAAAACACATAATAAAAATGAATTAGCTAAGAAATAGTAAATGCTTATAAGTGGATTCAGGTCTATGTACATCATAATGTTTGTAAACGTATTTAATTATGGTCTTTCTAAAGGCTAGGGCTGTATCAACACACTCCTCAGTCTCTTATTTGTGGGGCTTTCACCTTAAGATGACTGCAGTATATAAGACACATACATATGGATGAACAGCAATGAACAGATATCACTAATGATCTAGTAAGCTATGCTTTGGAGAAAGGACTTAGCACAGTTACATGCTGCCCACTCGAATAAGATTGTTAGAGTAACAAACAAAGCAAAGCTTGTCCTGAGGACTTAGGAAACAATGCAAGCTCTATTTCCTCCAGAGACTTGTACTTAGTCTATAATGAATCACTTGTATTTCAATGCACTTTGTTTTCTTCTGTCTTATGGAATCATGGTCTAAAAGAAATACATGAGCATAAACACTGTAGAGCATGTATATTCTTTCTGAAGATTCGTCTAAGGAGGCTTGAAGTAGTCACACAGTTGATAGCCATCCACAGTCTCCTGTAAGTCTGCTGTACTCCTCTCTGGGAGACTTGAGCTCATCTATAACTCAAGAGAATAAAACACAATGGAAGAGTGATGTGGGAAGTC
>JAQHUG010000022.1:773173-791180 GCA_028555095.1 Dicrostonyx torquatus | reverse complement strand
AGAGAATCCTAAATAATTAATCTTATTTTTCCTCCTTAAGAACTACTTGTGTTAGAAAAAGGAAAGCAATAAATTGGGGTAGCTTAAATACAGATTTAATGTAATGTTGATCTTATATCATGACACAAATTAGAGAGTGGGATTCTCCAATATTCAGTTTGATAATTCATGCAGCCTAAAACTGCATTCCATTGAAAAGAAAATACAAATTAACACTAAAATGATTTTTGAAAAATGTTACCTTTATCTGTTTTATAGAGTAAAAATATAGTTTCCCAATCTATCACATTCTCCAAATAAATAATGAATGGATTTTTTTTTTCCCAATTTCATTTGGGAAGTATAAGCTGTTAGTATTTATTACCCTTATTAGAAAAGAGAATATTTGTTTGAAAATAAGTGAAGCTGCAACTTAAATATCTTTAAATATTTATCATGAAGTAATCTTTTGTAACTAAAATGTTTAAATAATACTGTGTTTTATATGTTTTTTTCTCAGAGTTGAGGAATATATATAGCACTTAGCACATACTAGGCAAGCATGCTTCCAACTATTTTTTATCTCCAACTAACATCTATTATTTTAGACACTTATAAAAAGAGAAATTTTCCCTTTGGAGACCAAGAAACAGCAACTCTGATTCCCTCTGATATAAAGAAGTGTGAATGTCAATAAGGAGGTAGGCTGTGAGTCGAGCAGTTCATGTAGGAATAAATTGGGAGGCAGTTCATGGGCTAGTCTTAATGAAATTTCTGAAGAACTCTACTTCACATAGTTTCTATTGCAGGAAAAATATCACAATGGGATTTAATAAAATCAGAAATTGGTTATAAAACCATCCTGGAGAAATAAAAAAATTCTGCCTCATAAAATCCACCTTTTGCAATGAAATTTTTAAGACATTATAGCTGGAATTGCACTACAGATGAGATGGGTTCACAAAGATCACGATTGCTTTTTAGCTTTGTAAACAGTCATACAACTTGCTTCTATCTGACTGTGCCGATTGACATAAGTTTTAACATTGACCCCACTGAAGACAGTACCTAGAAGACGAGAAGCCCTGCTCCATAGTTTGCTGGGTGTGTTAGTGAAGGCCCAAAGTCAGGAGCTGTAGAGACAGAAAGGGTAATTTTCTACATCAAATTATCATTTAACATTTGAATTCCATAGCTGAAGTTCTAAAATAATAACTTACTAGTTATGTAAGTGAAGAGAACAGCTACTTAGCTCTCAGTAGGGAAAATATAAAAAGCATTATGGAGAGATTTTATTATTTGGCAGAATAACATCATATCGTATGTCATACCATGCCATTTATTAGAATTTGTGTGGCAATATAAAGCACTGGTCTGCAGTATTTGTACGCTAGTGGTGGTGTGATTATTATTCAAAGGAAGCAAGAACGAGTTTCTGTGGGACGGTTAATACACCAAACACCTTTGTTCCCTTGAATTTTGTAGGTCCTTTTCAATATAAATCAAATCTACCATGTAGGTGAAAATCAAGTCGTGGAAAGCAAATATAACAGGCAATAAGCTTAAGAGGTTACACTGACAGTGTAGAGTGGTGCGTTATAACAGTGAGAGCTGCCTTTCACGAGGATGGGCTCCTTTTTTTCTGCTGTCATCGCAGACCCTGGAGCATTTGAGAAGTTGTACTGATGTCTCTGGACATGGCTGAGTGGTCTGTGCACACCCTTTTCTTTTCTGAGTCATTGCTTAAAGAATTGAGTAAAGCAGATTTGTCTTTGTTGATGTGACTGTACTGGTCTTTATAAAAAGCTATAGCTTTTGTTTCAAAATCTTAGATTCTTGTAGCCTGACACATTTCCACTATACTTATCCATGACCTATTTCACACCATAGTCCTGTCTTGATTATAGGCTTTGCTCTACATAGATGCCTCACTGTGATTGCATATTGGAAGTGTGTTGTTTTCCAGTGTAACCACTGTTGATGATAATTAATAACTCGCTCATCCATACTTAGGATGTACAAGAATGCTGACAATTCTGGAAATAATGAAAAGCAGCAGAATCTATCATTTAAAATATTTAGTGGGGGATGTCTTATAATTTAAGTGTATATTCTACTAAAAATATATTTTTAGTAGAAAATAAAATCAGAGACAAAATAAAACCAGAGAGAAATTATAAATAGGAGAGCATATTGTGTGTTTTTTTTTCTATTATTGTTCTCCATTTCCATTGAATTGGAGAGTTGCATTGTTTAGATGTATATATGAGTTGGTTTTTCATAGTGGAGATAGCTTTTGCTTTCATAGACCATTTCATATACATGTCAGATTAGCATGCATACAGGTACAATATATAAGGCCTGAATTTTATTTTAGGAATCATTCTAGATGGTACTTTTATCTAACTCACAGAGACAGGGTCTCTCAATCAAACTAAGACCTTGTTGATATGCTAACTTCACTAGCTAGCTTGCTCTGAGGTCTCCCAGTATCAGTCTACATAGGCTGCAATTAGAGGTGGGCCACTGTGCTTTACCCACTGAGGCATTTCTGCTGTCATGGTTCTTATGTACTATTGCAATTAGAAGAGAAAAATTTATTATTGCTCTCTTAAATCCTTACTGTTTAAAATGACAAACTCTATTAGAACAGGTTAATAGTAAATATAAAAAAATATTTCACTAAGGTGAAAAGGTTTTTATACACACTCATTCAGGATGCTGATGTCAGGCATGAACATTCTTAATTACTAGTGTTTGAAATAATTCTTCAACTAGTATTGATCTCAGTATAATGTTGTCTTACCTGGTAGAGGCCAGAAATGTATTTGGTTCACAGTTCAGGACTCTTTAGGCTATGATGTCACAGCCTGACAGAAGAATTGGAGAAGCATGCTAGCATGTGTAGGAAAGAAAATCAGAATGAGACACAAGATGAATGAATGCTCTATTTCATAACAAAACTACTTCTGTAATAACTAGCTGACATTTTTCGCTTTTTATTGAGCTCTACATTTTTTCTCTGCTTCCCTCCCTGCCTCCCCCCTCCCACCTTCAACCCTCCCTCAAAAACCCTATGCTCCCAATTTACTCAGGAGATCTTCTCTTTTTTTACTTCCAATGTAGACTGGATCTATGTAAGTCTCTCTTAGTGTTCTCATTGTTGTCTAAGTTCTCTGGGGTTGTGGTTTGTAGTCTGTTTTTTTTTTAATGTTTGAAAACCACCTATGAGTGAGTACTTGTGATAATTGTCTTTCTGAGTCCGGATAACCTGAGTCAAAATAATGTTTTCTAGCTACATCCATTTTCCTGAAAAATTCAAGATGTCGTTATTTTTTTCTGCTGTGTAGTACTCCATTGTGTAAATGTACCACATTTTCCTTATCCATTCTTTGGTCGATAGGCATTTAGGTTGTTTCCAGGTTCTCGCTATGACAAACAATGCTGCTATGAACATAGTTGAGCACATGTCCTTGTGGCATGATTGAGAATCCTTTGGGTATCTTGATATTCTGAAACATGTTTAAACTCCGACTTGATGAAACCATGCCCAAGTACCTACATTCTGCATATTTTTTTTGTTTAACACCATATGGACATCACTAAATTTTATGATTTGAAACTTCTGGAATAATGTGTTAAGGCTCTCACTGTACCTAGAACTTCTGCTTTAGAAGAGGGAATCAGATGTTCAAGATCTTGGAAGTGAGCCATGGAGAACACTCTGTGGTTGGTTCCTATCTTGTTTCTTCAATGATAGAACTCAGAGCCTGTGGTGGATAGAGAAAATTCTCTGGCCTCTCAAATTTCCATATGTTTCTTCTTCCAACAGTCTTTAATGCATATCACTTGACTCTTTTTTAATCCAATGAATCCCATTAGGAAGAATGCACTTGCATACACTTTTTAATCTCTCCTCAGTACACGTTTTTCATTTTTGCTCTTTGTATGACTAGAGTGAAAGATTTCCAATCTTCCTACTATGTTTCGATTTTAACTACAAATTTCATTTGCTTCCCATTTTTACACTTGCATTTACTATATGCCATAAAATGTAGGTGCAATGCAGCCTAAATGCTTGACTGCCAAAGCATTTTTTTCTCCTGCTGGATCTCCTAGTTCATCTTTCTAAACTCTAGATTTCATAAAGCCTTATGGCATACATCTTGCATTATTCTTTCATGTTTTACAACAAGAATAACTTTTACTACAGTTTCCAAGCCTTTTCATTTCCATCTGGAATTGCCCCCTTTCAGAATTCTCTTTACTGCTTCCATTTCCACCAACTCTGTGACCATTTCAACCATCACTAAGGAGATTCACAATTTGCCCTTAGTGCTTTGTTCATAATGATCTCAGGTTCTTGCAAACTTGTCTCTAAAAAGCCTTCAAAACAAGCTATAAAGCTGACTTAACATTTCCACATATTTGTTAAAGCAGTTTTTACTTACTGATACCAACTTTCTATGTTAGTTTACTTTCACTTGCTTTGACAAAAGTGCTATTGACTGAAAATTCAGAGCAGAGTTTTTAAAATAAATACATACTTCTCAGACTTATGTGCGAAATTCCCAAAAGTAAACAAATAAACCTTATGTCTTACTATTCCAAAGGCTGCTTATTCCAAGACTAGTGGAATACATCTGGAGATATTTTACCTGTTAGACAATAACAGGAATGAACTGATGGGCAAAGGAGCGTGGTAGGATCACATGAGAATGAAAGAACATGCCTACGGGGAGAAAGCTTGGTTCTCTTAAAATGAAGTCAGTTTGAATGAATGAAGGTAGTTCCTTCCTTCATTTATACTTTTCTTTCTTTCTCTCTTTCTTTCTTTCTTTCTTTCTTTCTCTCTTTCTTTCTTTTTTGAGGCTGAGTTTTGCACATGTGTGAATAAGAATAGATTGCTATTATATTTCTGAATACAAAGTGGACTGTGTTTGAGAGTGTGTGTGCACTTGTACCTCGGGTTGACCATTTATGTCTCTGATTTACTTTCCTGTGACAACACTAAACAGAAATCATTCTTAATGTAGGCTTCTTTATCATGTATTATTAGCCTTTGTGTGGAACCTAATTTCTTAGGGCCTACCGTTACTTCAAAGAGGTAGCTCTATCATTCTACTCTATCTGAATATTCATTTTCATATTTTGTAGTAAAATTCTAATGGTTTATATCTTTTATAGCAAGCCAGCAATAAAAGTTTAGTTTTATAACTCACTATTTATAGCAAATGATCAATAATAGTGAGGGTTTTTAAATTGCAGGTAGAAAGTCAGAAATGTGAAAATTTCAGGATTTTTGATTGCCTTCTCAGAGAAAGACTTGTGAAAGCAGTCCTAAACCCACCAGCTCTTTGCTAACTGCAGGCATTTTGTGCTATAATTGAATTTAATCATTGTAGATCACTCGGCTGGTATCTGGATAAGTGGAATACTGGTTGTCATGGGAAAATCCACCCACACATACATATTTGTCAGAAGTGCTGTGGTTAAATAAAACTCATGTATAATATTTCTTTTATATTTTAATATAAAATATACTAAATTCTAAGTGTTTGGTCGATTGATATACATACTTTTGTATTAACACAGCTATCCATGGGAGGTTCTTTGTATTCTTTCAGTTCTTTCCAAGGGGAAAGCATTGTTTTGAGTATAAAAGCCACAATTACCACTATTGCATAAAAGAACAATCCAAACCAAACAAAAAATCCAGAAACTTATTTTTAAAAAATGTGAAAAAAGCAAAAAAAAATAATATTTGTTTAGATTGTTAGCCTTCTCTCATTACAATGAAGTATCCCAAAATTAGCTGATAAATGGAAAACAAAGCAACAAAAACCTGCCCATGACTATACTATGCAGTTCTATGCGGGCCTATTGCTTTAAGTCTTTTGATGGGAAGTCAGATGGAAATAGAGGGGGAAAAGGGTAAATCAACTACCGTTTGATGAGCTTTCTAGCTTTCTAGGTAGAAAAAGTAGGATAGCTGAAATCCTACAGTTCTTTTTAAGACACATTGCAATGACTAAAGAGTGTGCATCATTCAACATCTGATTTACATAATTTATATGTACCATGAAGAATATAAAATTGGAAGTTGCTTACTATATACTTCCTGTTTACTTAGGTAATAGTATATCCTTCTGAGGTTTCTGATGGGGTTGAATACAGATAATTATAATCATAGTTTTCCTTAGTTCTAGTAAAAGATAAAGTAAATATAAATATTATAACTGCAATTTTTGCTTGATACCTCTTTTGTTTTATATAATTGACTAAGTTACAGTTAAAACCTTCATTTATTTAGACATTAAAGGGGAGATGATGTGCGACTCCCCTCTGTATGCTATGAATATGTTTTATTACCATTGGTTATTAAAGAAGCTACTTTGTCTTATGGCAGAGCAGAACAGAACTAGGCAGGAAAACTAAACTGAATGTAGGGAAAAAGGCAGAGTCAGCCAGACTCTGCCATGTAGCCCCTGAATGAAAAAGATTTTGGAACCTTACTGGTAGGACACAGTCTTATTGAGATACTCATATAAATAGAAATGGGTTAATTTAAGATATAAGAGCTAGCTAGGAGTGTACCTAAGCTACTGGTCAAGCAATGTTGTAATTAAAAACAAAAGTGTGAATTTGCTTAAAATCATATAGTGAATCAAATGTGTCATCAACTCTAATCTTTAGATGCTCTAAGAGTATACAAACTTTATTTCTAAATGTTACATACATTGGTGTTTGAAATGTTGATTGAATGTTGTATTATAAATTGTTAACATGATCAGAATTTTTTAGTTTATGAATTATGGTTTATGAATCATTTCATAGTATTGGGAGACTATAATACATAATTGCTGTGGGAGCTTCTTCTGCTCCTTTAGCCTTTAAGATTCCAGCCCACTTGGGCATGGTCTATATTTGTCTTGAAAAAGCAGCTGTAGTGGTGCGTGCTCTCTCTCTTGCTTCAGAATCTGCTTCTGGATACCAGATTCTTTTCCTGGTTGTGAAGGAGGGCTGATGTCTAGGACGGTGATCTATAAGTTTTTCCCTTTAAATAAACAACCCTTTTATTAATCATAATTCCAGACTGGTGTTGGATTGTTTTGTGACCTACTCCTTTATGTAATATAGTGTGAGCTTTCAAGGAGAAAATGGTTGTGATGTTATTACATACCTCAAGGTTTTTAAATATATTTTATTGTCTAAAAAATCTCTTGATGGGTTATGCATTTATAATACATTCTAGTCATCTCCCCATTTTTTATCTTTCATTCACTATGGCTGCAAATGTAGCTTTTTTTTTCTCAACAATTTTTTTTTTGCTACTTGCATGTCTTCATTCTGTGTGTGAGAGTTTTACCATTTAATGCCCAAGCATGGGAGGCAGGGTTTTTAGTAGAGCAAGGGTAATGTCTTAATGGCTATACCACTGATATCGTTTCCCCTATCAACTATTACTTGACAAGAGTCCCTAACACAGAGGTACAGACTTCTTGGGACCATTCCAAATCCATGATGAAATGTTGACCAGCCAAATCTGATTAAATTTTGTGAAAATAGTGATGGTTGCAATAAGTTCATGAGTGTAATAGTTGAACAATAAATGTTGATATTTAATGAACAAAGGAAATATTTGAAAGAGAAAAAAGTAAAGTAATTAAAAACTGTGACCTTTCGCTTAGTAGGAATAGCCCAAGATCTATTACGATTTATAATGGCAATTTCCTTTCCATATTAGCTTTTAAAATGTTTATGTGTCATTTTGAGAATAAAAACATCCCAATTCTCTTGTGCAATGTGTTTTATTTTGATAAGTTTATATTCCATGTCTTTTATTATGGAAGTGGGGTAAAATATGATCCCCATCTCAGACCTGCAACTTAGTGTCTGAGACAAAGTGAGATGGTCAATACACCAGGGATTATTAAAATTTCTGCTCATAACTTCTCCTTGTAGGGAAATTTCTCCTCTATTCTGTAAAGGTTCACTTAAAGAAAAAAAGATAGATTAGCAAGAAAAGTAGCATATGTTTACTAAGATACTAAAGACTTTAATTAAAAAAAAAGAAATTATAGTAAGCTTTAAAGGCTTATTTTTATTTGTCTGTGTGCTTGGTCGTGTTGTGCTGTGTGTGCAGGTTGCTTCTGGTGTGTGTGTGTGTGTGTGTGTGTGTGTGTGTGTGTGTGTGGTGTGGGGATGCGGGAGTGTATAACACATGTGTCTATGTGGATGAAGCATGTTGTAAAAGGTTAGAAGTAGACATTGGTTCCATTTGTGCCAGAGTCACAGTTGGTTGTGTGTTGCCTAGTGGAGAGACAAGCTTTTAATCATTGAACCACTTTTCTAGCCTCATCAATAACCTAACAACGTTTGGGTTCTTGCACTGTCCTTTACAAAAGTGTAGAGAGTTACATGAAGGCAGGTAATTGTGAAAGCTAATAAAGTTTTAGGACAATTGGAATGGTCAGATGATAATCAATGGTCTGGCCCAAGATTCTTTCTCACTATAGATGAGTTGGGGACTACTTGTGAGCAAACTGCCACATGTAGATTTTTAGACATGTTCCACATGGCATGATGGCTGTGGTCACTTGTATATCCTTCTTTTTGATGATATTCTTATGGAGAGAATTTCAAATAATTAATTCCACCTCCTTTAGAAGTTTAGCCAGTGAGTTATAAGAACTGGAGGCTGAATGTTAAATGAAACTTCAGAAAGACTTTGATTTTTCTCTTTTTTTTTAAGGGCAGCTTCTAAAGTGCTCAGTATTTCAAAGCACTATACTTTGAGGTATCATTTTCTGAGCCTCAGGAATATCTGTTTTCATATTAAGCCAAATGCATAATGAGGCCAAGGCAAGAGTCCATGGGGAAGAGGAGTTCACTCATCCCCGGAGTGTCATTGAGTTCCATGACAGTTATAATCTTCTTTTGGGGAACTGGTGAATCAGAAAAAAATAATACCTATGAGATGGAGACAGTAGAAACTAGACTATTTCTGATGGATTTTCTCCAGGTTCTGTTTATATAACCTTGTGTTAATAACTTACTGTATTTGTCACTTGGGCTGCTCATATATAAAATATGAAACACTAGCATTACCTCATTGAAAAAGAGAGTCATAAGTTGTTCTTTAGCCGCTTGTCTCAGATTGTCTGTGCCTGATTTGATATATTTTGATTAGCCAATATGGAAAACTGGATGAATATGTCACAATATAAAAACGTAAGTTAATCCATCCTGTTACTGTGGCATTCCTACACCAAGGTTAGATCAGCAGTTTTCTGGGAATCCTTCCATGCTACTTTCAGATTTAAGAGACATCTAGCTCTGTGGACAGAAGAATTATTGAATTATTGGTATCTTCCTGTGTTTGAAAGCCAGATTTTGGACTTTTTGGAAACATCCTGAAAATTGATCTAATAAATCCCATATATTTACATTTATGATGAAAATAAAATGTATTTTCTAAGTTTTCCTGTTTTTAACATAATAACTAAGAAAATTAGTGATCACTATAAAAATACAAGTATAATAGTGTAGTATGGCTCTCTTTTCTACTTCTTGGGTTATTATTGTACATTGCATTGCACAGGGGATTTTGATATTCTAAATGCTGTCAATAACTTGTCAGTCAACATAAATTTCTTTAAAATTTACTTTTAGAAAATTTAAAATGGTAATGTTTTACAGCAAATTCTGTTTATATCATACATTATACCTATACATGTGGATATTATAAAATTAAAGGAACTCATTTATTTCAGTCTCCTAATTTCCCCCCAGAAGATACTTTACAATGGGATGTACTTAGCTAACACAAAGAAATACCATTTTCTAGACTTATCTGCTCTAAGTACACATAAACTGACAGTTAAGAGCTTTAAGATAATTTGGTTTTCAAGATAAAATATTTTTATTTTGTGTATATAATTCAATTCAGTTATCCTTGCCTATTTCTTTCCTCTTTCTAAATGCATAATTAACCCTATATAAATATTTTCTCGGTCTTGTCTAAACAATTCTTCATTTGACATGCCAAACTTCTCTCTAATTTTGTGTAGTATACATTTTTTAACTCATAAAATATCCGTGTTGTATCTGTAAATTTTCATCTCATCAACCATATACTATATATAAAGTTATATATATATATATATATACATACATATATTAGTGTTTTATGATTATTGAAGATTTAATTTACTGGATTTTGTGTGATCCAAAAATTATCTGTAAGCTGGAAAAACAGATTACCTGATGGGTGCTCAGTACCTGGCACATTCAGAACAGGAGGAACAAATAATGCAGCCCAAAGCTCACACAGAAAGTAAGGCATCTTGATGGATCAGTTAGGAAGCTAGAGTCTGATATCTGTAGAAGATGCAGCAGTAATAGCAATACTTACTTGGGATGATTGAGTTTTCATTGGTTGGCTGGTGTCCTCCTTCTACCTATCTTTCTTCTAGACCCCAGCTAGTGTGCTAGCATTGCCCCATTTTTTGAAGTTTGCTTTCACTCTATTAGGTATATTATATCCCACATAACAATTGGAAATACCCTCAAAACTGTCACAAGAAGTGACAGAGATATTTTATTTATTTTAATAAATAAAGCGTGCCTAAAGTGCAGAAGGGTAAAGCTAAGCCACTAGAGGTGAGGCAATGGTGTCACATACCTTTAACTCCAGGATTTGTGAGACAGAGGCAGATGGATCTCCATGAATTCAAGGCCACCCTGGGCTGCATAAGATCAATGCAGATGCAAATCCAGGTGGTGGTGCCTTACACCTCTAATCCTAGTACCAGAGGGAATATAAAATGGGAAGAGAGAGAGGCTTAGGCTACTTAGTCTGTTCAGTTTGCTTAGTTTTCTTAGTCTGTGGTCACCCAGCCCGGATGGAGGTAAGACTTCTCTAGTGGCTTGGCTGCTTTGCTTTTCTGGTGTTGAGGTTGAATATTTCTCTCATGGTTTTTATTATTCCTGGTATAAGAAGTATATTTTGTTAGTCCCCCAATCTGACATACTTAATTTGACAATGAAAATTAACCATCACAATATCTGTACCTGAGTTTGGCTTCCTATTTCAACTTCATCAATGTCTCACAGGAATGACTGCCATAGTTTGCTATTACATCTCTTATATCCACTCTTTTCACATAAAATGATCCACTGCGCTTCAAACACATTCACATAATCATCTCCAATGCTAAAATGTTATTACTGCATTGTAAAATTAAGATATCTGCTATTATAAACCTTTCAAGTACTTTTTTACTTACTTTTGTCTTGGCCAACAGTGGATTTCCTTTATCTGAAAATTCATTTCATGTTGTTAGTCTCTTTGACCTTGACAGATCAAAGAAGGATTTTTCTGATTACCGTTCCAAATATTTAAGGGTATCTGCAGTCTTTCAATCTTCTCCTGAAACTGTAGTTACCCTATTCATTGAGGTTAAGTTATGTTCCCCAAAAGGTATGCTGGTGTCTTAAATTTTGGTGTTGTGAATGTGACCTTTCTGTAAATATGCTATCTAAAGATGTGTTTAAAATCTAACCTGGAAGTAGGAAGTGACTACTGTCCTTATAGTAAGGGTGTATTTAGACACAGAAACACACACATCCGTTGGAGAAAGATAGTGTTGTAAATGCTCAGAACACAGTATCCTTAGACATGACATGTAAACAGAGGTCGCAAAAGCAGTGGGATTGTGCTACCATTCTCTCACTGCTCTCAGAGTGAGAGCTGCCATACGGTACTTCTCCTGTGATAGGTGCTAAGCCTTTCTATACATGGGGAATAAGGAATGCTGCACATAAAGGTTCAGACGAATCTGAACAAATAGGTTTCACTAAAACCCACAATTTCAATACCATTCCATTAATTTCTTTGTCTCTTTCCATTTCTCTTTGTCCACTCTTCATCAAACTTAACTTTAAATACTATGGGTTTTCTTGAAACGAGGTATTCAATTCAATATGCAAAAGATAATTAAAATTCTTATATAATTTTTTCTTAAAATACTTTTATCATGTTTCTCTCTTTTTTTTCTTTTGGTTTTTTGAGACAGGGTGGCTTTGGAGTCAATCCTGGAACTAGCTCTTGTAGACCAGGCTGGTCTCGAACTCACAGAGATCCACCTGCCTCTGCCTCCCGAGTGCTAGGATTAAAGGCGTGCACCACCACTGCCTGGCTCATGTTTCTCTTTTTTTAGGATGTCTTCTGTTATAACAGTCATTGCTATAACCTTTGTGGTTGTTATGGATAATAATTATTATGTTATACCTTGCCCCCTTACAATTAGAGACTTAAGGAAGAATGTCTCACAATTTTACAAAGACAAAATTAAATATACCGACATAATTTGAAGATCATTGGTCTCTAGAAAAGCCAAGGGAATTTTCTCCCTTGGGGCCTTCAGATTAAGTTTAGTTTATTCAGTACATTGATTTTAGATTTCTAAGAATGTAAATGAGTAGTTATGTAGTTTGTGACATAATATATCAGTAGCAGGAGAACACTATGAAACATTTAATGTTCCTCTCTTTTTCAATTTTCATATCATTTCTTCAATTGCTATAAAAATTTTTAGTCCAGCAGAATGACCACTTCTTCCCTGTTAACAGCGTCCAAAGAACCCCATTCTCCCTTCTAAAATTAGTACAATTGAAATATTGTATCTACATATGTTTTAATATTTACTTTCTTCCATTTTTTATACTGAATTTAGCTAAATTTTTCTCGTTTTTAGTCTGTTGCTGTCTCAATAATTACATGAGAGCTGAATTTCATTATGTAGTCAATATTATTTCTAAAATTAACCCACAATAAATTTATTTGCAAAGAATTTAAACATAAAATTAAAATTAAATGCAAATTAATAAATGTACATGAGCAAGCTAGTAAAATACATTTATTATTTATTGTTACGTTTCTTGAATAAATCTGACTTTATGAAGTAATACATACAATTTTAGAATTAATAGTGGGAAAACTGTATCATGTTGCTTTTTATGATACAATGTCCTCACTATGTCTGCTGAAGCAGTCGTTCATTACTAATGCAGGAGACAAGTACAATGGCTCCAGCAGAGATGCGAAGATGCTGTCATTGACAAGATAGAACACAGATACAGTATATTTCAGGGATGGAAACTCCTAGTGATGTCGTTTCTAGAGGTACTGCATTCTGGACTATATGGAAAGATGTACCCTGGGTAATGGAGAACCTTTCATAGGAAATTTCCATTTAGGTTACATAATATATTTTCTGAAAGAAAATAATCCATAGTTACTTAATTGACATTTTAGGTGGTTAGTTAATTATATATTTTCAACATTAAATCTGTCTCATTCCCTTCTCTCTATTCAGAATTCCCTGAAAATCTGAGTGGTGTCTTCCCTCTTAAAAAAGTTCCTAACTTCATCTGCCAAAAGACCTCAGGTGTTAAGCGATTGATCTTAATTTTGTTTTGGTTCATTATTTCCGTTCCAATTCTTTTGCTCAAATACTTTAACTCTGATTCTAGTAAGAAGGCCTACTCTTTTATAAGAATAACACTGAATCAAAATTTTAGATATTTTTAGAAGGCTAGCAATGTCAATCTGCGAGTAATACTTAAGTGTTACTTTTGTGATTTTTTATTATTATATAGCTACAAATTAAATAAAGCAGCTAACATGCTTTTTCTCACTAATATACTATACTTACAGCATTTTAAAGAATTAAATGGTGTGAAATTCGAGGACTAGGCATATTATGAAAGACTCCTGCCTTGGTATGGGTCTGCAATGTCTCCCCAGTGTTCATGTGCTGAGTATTCACTTCCATCTTGTGGTACTCTTAGGAGAGTGTAGAACTTTTGTGCACTGAAGCCAATGGAAAGAAGGTAGCTTACAGGGACATGCTTGAAGGGGATATTGGGAATGTGAGCATATCCTGCTTGTCTATACACCCCAGCATTAATACAGTGAAGGCCTCTACTATGCTCCTTCTTCATATTCCAGTGCCACACCACAGGCTAAAAGGACATAACCAAGCAGATTTGGAGCATTACCTCCACAAAGCAAAGCAGAATTTTATGTTTTGTGTACTTTTCATCTTGGGTAATTTGTCACAGCAGCATATTTCCCAAAAAGTTTCCAGGTGATACATATAGAATATTGTTATGCATATTTGAGCAAAATGAAGGGTGTTGTGAATTGCATTACTACTAATAGTCAAGAAAATGTTTTAAAGATTCCGTAAAAATGCAAAGCAGATGGCACAGTGCCTGCAGCAGGATAGCCAGAGGCCATTGATTTCTCCCACTTTTCAGATACATGTGTACTGTGTCAAACAGTGGAAAACTGGGCTGTTGCAAATGTAGGTTCACATTGCCTGTGGACATCATCACTTCACATCTGTATATTTGCCTTCTGGATGTAGCTGAAAAGTTTTGCCAAATAATGGGGCTTTCTAGTAAACAACACACATGTTCAGAGAGTCTTACAGAATGGGATATTTCAACATCAAAGTCCTTATTTTAGACCTTCATGATGTCAGTTATTTCATATGTATATTTTAAAAGAATCCAGTGAATAATGCTATTATTACTTGTAAGAAATTAAATTAGTGCAGAGTTGTGGAATAGCACAGACATAAAGTCAAAGAGTTGACAAGATATGTCTTTGGGAAAAAAGCTCAAAAATTTATAACGATTGAGAAGTTGATTATAACTGCCATAATAACTTTATTGTCAGTAAAGGAAACAATAGCTTCATGTGTCCACACCCCAGTGATGATGAGACAGCAGATTTTCCTGCCTTTGAAATAGCAATGCACATGATGAGGTATGATTTTGATTTCTGAAGACTGGTGATGTGAATTATATTATGCTAATAAAACTCTACTCAAGAAAGTGCACCAAATATTCCATAAAAATGCAAAGCAAATGGCCTTGTGCCTGGAGCAGAGTGGCCAGGCATAGTGCATTTTTCCCACTTCTGATTCCTGTGTATTCCAAGTGCACAGTTAAATTGCAGTTTTCATTATGCAAAGAACTAGGAAGCTTGATGAGATAAATGAGTCAGAGTCCAAGAATTTCAGTACCTGACAGTTTTGATCGGCTCTATAATTGCACATTTTGCAAAGCAATTAAGCTGAAGAATTTACAGCCTGATATAAAGGACCTGTGTCAGAGAAAAATTTTAGACAATAAATATGAGCATGCATACAAATATTAAGTCCACTGTTACAACTAACAACTTATTACAAGTTGGAAAAGCCCAGGGGCTCTATTGTGATAAATATTGACAGCTGCCTGGGGACCTAGGGAGCCCATATTAAGCTAAGAATTAATACATAATGGATATACACAGTACAGAATACTCAGAACCACAGAATATCTATGAAGAATGCATTTGCTTCACAACTCACCAATTATAGTTTCTACAGATGTGTTATCCAATGCCATGGCTTTGAGTGACATTAAATTTATTATAATAAATAAAACAAAATTGTGAAGGTTAAAAAAAGAAGCTCAACAGGCTATTGAAACAGAAATGTAAACTACAAGATCTAATTAACAAGGCGGTGCTGACACGTGCCTTTAATCCCAGCAGTGTGAGGCAGAGGCAGGTGGATCTCAGTGAGTTCAAGGTCAGTCTGGTTTACAGGAGCTAATTCCATGCTCCAAAGATACAGCAAAACCCTGTCTCAAAAAAAAACTGAATAAAAAAACAAATAAATAACTAATAATTATCAACAAATATGTAAAGATAATTAAAATTATTGGAATGTCAAATAGGGGATAAGATAAAATTGTGTAAGGCACTCACAATTAGACAGAAGTAATTGAGTGAAGATTAAATGAAAGAATCCAAAAATGTCCTGAAAAATTATTTTATAAGATGTTTTGCAGGTTCAGAGATGTTACCATCTAGATTTCACAGAGATTGCCCAGATCAAGGAGCAGAGGAAAATTATGCACATGGGTGCATTTAAGACCAATAGATGCCTCACCTTTCTCACTTAAAGACCAGAACCATAAAAGTAGTTCTGATCAAGTGTATAGAAACCACCACAGTGAATAACTAAAAATGGAGTCTGCTACAGTGTGCAGGTGGCTATGCTTGAATAGCCAAAGAAATTATTATATAATATCATTATTTCTTCTTTCCCAATCCTCATTTCAAATCCCATAGTGCCACTTCTTGCTCTCTTTAGATCCCATAGACTCCTTTTTCATTAATTATTATAACAGGCATATATGTATAAACATATGTATTCCTAAATATAACTTGTTCAGTTTGTATCATGTTATACTTATGTATGTTTTCAGGGATGGCCATTGTAGATAGAACAACAAATTTGTGTGCTCTTCCCTAGAGAAAACTATTTCTGTCATCCTTGTTAAGGTCACCTTTGTGTATTCATGTTGGTTAAACTTTATGAATGTAGCTTCTGAAATTAATGAGAAACAATTTCACAGAAAACTCTCTGATTCTTCATCCCTAATTTTTCTACCTCCTATGCTGCAATGGTTCCTTAGTCTTAATTACAGGATGTTTTATAGACATATCCATTGCAACTGGGATCCATAACTCTATATTCTGATTGGTTGTGGTTTTCTCATTTTATTACTGGATTTATATTAATCTGTGTCTTTAAATATAGTAATACATTTTAATAAATTTAGTGTCCCAGATATCTATATCTATATGTAAAATTCATGCATATATACAAGGTACTATTATTTTCTTGGTTAACTGTTCTCTTGATTAGAATGACTTTATTAACCTTATTTTGGTATATATTGGAATAATGACTTTTGCTTGCTTCTTAGTACCATCTGATTAGAATACTCCTATGCTGTGGGACAATGGTCTTGTAAACTGTAAAGATTTGTCACTTGTATTGGTTTAATAAAATACTGATTGGCCAGTAGCCAGGCAGGAAGTATAGGCAGGATGAACAGAATAAGTGAATTCTGGGAAGAGGAAATGCTCAGTCTGCAGTTGCCAACCAGACACAGAGTAAGCAAGATGAGAACACCTCTCAGATGAAAGGTACCAAGCCACGTGACAAACACAGACAAGAATTATAAGGTCAGATGTAAGAGTTAGTTAATAAGAACCATGAGATAATAGGCAATCAGTTTATAATTAATGTTGGCCTCTGTGTGTTACTTTAGAACTGAATGGCTGCAGGACAATGTGGGATAGAAACCTCTGTCAACAATGGCACAAACATGGGCAACTGCATCCCCATTAAATCTCTAGGAGTTTGGAAGTATTTGTAGACACAAAAAGATAGAGTTAAGCACTGCTTCTTGGTAGTAACATTTTCTCACTTGGTCTCTGTTTGCTAAAGGCAAGCACGCCTCATTTAAGAGAGGCTTTCTTGTTCATGCTAGTTACAGGAACAGCTCTGGCTCTTTTCTGAGGTTGATGTCCACCATCCACTTTGTGTCCAAATGCTTATGTGCCCACACAGTGGTGGCAGAAAAATAGGTGAAACCATGCCCATGACTCAGCACTCCCTACCTGGGCAGGCAGCAGGATAGGGTCTCCTAGACATGAACAGGCAGGAAAGCATGGCAGATTCCTGCCACCACACACAGAGATATTTCCAGGCCATCTAGTGTTTTGCATGGCAGATTTAGCTTTTAATCAGATAAAAAGTGTTTACATTCTGCATGCTTAGAGTTGAGGTGGTGAGGATGGCTCCTACCCAGCATTCGCAGAGCAGATAGTGAGCTACCTGTTTCATACTGAATGCCTGAGAGAGAGGCAGAAACAGCATCCAGGGCCACTGACACCAAGATGCTTACCATTTTAAAAGCGTTCCTGGTAAGAAAATTATTACAGATACACAATAAAGACATATTCAAAAGAAAAAGACCTCCGAAGGGGTTACAGTGTTGGATAAATGTATGTAGGCTTAGGAGATAGAAGAAAAAGAATATAGACAGCAGCCAGGCAGTTGTGGCGCTCGCCTTTAATCCCAGCACTCGGGAGGCAGAGGCAGGCGGATCT
>JAQHUG010000022.1:712495-726124 GCA_028555095.1 Dicrostonyx torquatus | reverse complement strand
TTGTCCATAATCTTGCCCTTTTAAATGATAGATTTTAATTAATTTTAATTAATTTTAAATTATAAATATTACCTGTCGTTGAATTTGAGCTGCAATAACCGTTTCCTGCCAGTACGTGTCACCGCACTCTTGTAGCTGCTGTGTGGTCAGCTTAAATCTAATACTGAAAGATATGCTCAAATTAAAACCAATTATTCAGTGCAAATCACAAACTGTGCACTCTGCCGAAGTTCCTGACTGTTCAACAGCGGCATGAACTCAAAGAGAGCAAGCAAGCAAAGCCAGACAGAGACTCCTGGGGAAGCTTTCATCCCATTGGAGCTTACACAAGCACTGGAAAACCTGGACCCAGAAGCTGTCTGTGCAGTTGTGGGTGGCCAAGGTGCCTGAGGAGTTGGAGCAGCTCTCAGAAGTTTAATGAGTAAATATGATGGACCGCGACTGACAGCTACTCAGGGCCACTGCATGGGAATTCTATACCCAAATGAGTGCGTGGAGCCAGAGGCTCGAGCCACATGTTGGGCACCAACTGTAGAAGTTAGCTCGGTTTAGGAAATAATCAGGCTAGCTAAAAGATAAAATAATTATATTTATATTTATTATAAGGGGAAAACTCATGAAACAGGAATGAGAAGTCTAAGCTCAACTGTGCTGTGAAGGAACCACACAGAGAGAGGCACCTGGGCTGCATGCCATTTTTCTCTGGGTCCCAGAAAGCCACACCCTAACTTGGTCCCACTACTTAAAGATATTTGGTTGGCAAAGATTCCCCATCAGTGATATTTTGTTTGTGCTATAACAAATAAAGCTTGCCTGAGGATCAGAGTATGGAGTGAATCACTAGTTAGCCACAGAGGCCAGGCAGTGATGGCCCACGTCTTTAATCCCAGCACTCAGGAGGCAGAGGCAGATAGATCTCTATGAGTTCAAGGTTACCCTGGGAAACACTACATTAATCCAGTCTCAAAGGCAAAATGAGACAGGTAGTGGTGTCTCAGACCTTTAATCACAGTACTTGGGAGTCACCCTCCTTTAATCCCAACACTAGGGAGGGAAAGATAGAGTAAGAGATATGGCTTTGTATAGGAATATGAGGTCAGAGGAGACAAAAGTTCAAGGCATTCAGTTTGAAGACTTGTAGAGACAGGATACCCATTCATTCTGAAGATGTTGTACAGGTAAGAACTAGTGGCTGACTGTTATGCTTCTCTGTTCTATCAACTCTCACTCTCTTGTATCTGGCTTTGGGTTTTTATTGTTTAGAATAATTAGAATTTGTGCAACAAGTTACCCTAAATATTCTACCAGGGAACTCATATTGCTGATAAACACTTTGACAAAGTGGCTTTACATAAGATTAACTCAAAGAAATCAGTGTACCTCCTCTATACAAATAGCACATGTACTGAGAAAGAAATCAGGAAAATAATACCTTTCAATAAAGCCTCAAATAATATAACATATTTTGGGGGTCACTCTAACAAAGCAAGTAAAAGACTTGTATGATAAAACTACAATTCTTTGAAGAAAGAAATTTAAGAAAATATTAGAAAGTGAAGAGATCTCCCATGCTCATGGATTTGAAGGATTATCATATGATTATAATTAGAAAATGGGAAAAAAAAACTCCCAAGATCATGGATTTGTAGGATTATCTTAGCAAAAAATAGACAAAAGCAATCTTGAAATTCAATCCAATTCCCAAAAAAATCCCTACACCAGTTTTACGGACTCTGAAAGAACCATTCTCAACTTCATATGGAAATACAAAACAAACAAATAAACCTTAGGTAGCAAAACAATCCTGAGCAATAAAAGAACTGCTGGAGATATCACCATTCCTGTTGTACCCAGGTTGTACTACTGAGCTCTGGTAATTTGAACTATGTTGTATTGGCATATAGATAGTCACATTGATCAATGGAACAAATTGAAGACAAAGACATAAATCCAAAAAACATGAATACCTGATTTTTGATAAAGACGACAGAAATACATACTGGAAAAAAAGATAACATCTTCAGCAAACAGTGCTCATGAAACCTGAGGTTTACATTTCAAAGAATGCACGTAGATCTCTATCATGCTTCATAAACTCAAGTCAAAGTTGATCAAAGACTTCAGTATGAAACCAGACATACTGAACTTTATAAAAAGAAAATAGGAAATAACCTTGAATACACTGGAATGTGAGATGACTTTCTGAACAGAACAATGATAGTGCAGGCACTAAGATCAGTAATTAATAATGGGACCTAATGAAACTGAGAAGATTCTGTAAGTTAAGGGACATTGTCATGCAGACAATGCTACAGCCCATAAAATGAGAGACAATTTTTACTAACTCCATATCCAATAGAGGACTACTATCCAAAATATTTAAAGAACTCAAGAAATTGGATATCAAAAAACCAAATCAAATTAAAACATGGAATACAATATAAACAGAGAATTCTCAACAGAGGAATCTTGAATGGTTAAGAAACAGTTAAAGAAATGCTCAATATTTTTCTCTACCAGGGAAATGCAAATCAAAACTACTTTTAGATTCCATCTTACACCTGTCAGAATTGCTTAGATCAGTAACACAAGTGACAACTCAAGCTGGTAAGGATGTGGAGCAAGGTGCAAACTCCTCCATTGCTGGTGGGTGTGCAAACTTGTACAGCCCCTATGGAAATGAACATGGTAGTTCCTTAGAAAATTGGAAATTGATCTTCCTCAAGACACAACTATCTCACTCTTGGGCATATACCAAAAGGATGATCCATCCTAGACAAAAGATACTTGCTCATCTGTCTTCATAGCAGATTTGTTCATAATTGTCAGAAACTGGAAACATCCTAGAAGTCCCTCAACTGAAGATTAGATAAAGAAAATGTGGTGAATTTACACAGTGGAGTGTTAATATCTATCAAAAATAACACTATTTTCAGGAAAAATGGTGGTACTTAAAAAAAAACTCATCTTGAGTGAGATAACCCACACCCAGAAAGACAAATATGGTATATACTCATTACATGTGTGGATATTAGCTGTTAAGTAAATGATAACCAAGCTACAATCTCACAGACCCTCAGAATTTAGGTAAGGAGAAGATGTTTATGGGAACACTTGGATGTCCCTGGGAAGGGGAAATAGACTTGATTTTGACTGTTAAGAGTGTGAGGGTAGAGCATGGAGACTGGATCAGGTGACTGCGGAGATGGGATGTACGAACAATGCAAGTATAGTTTGGTCTTGAATAAATTGATTCCCAATTTTCCAAGAAAAAGCCACATTGATTTCTAAAGTTTCTATCCAAGTTTGCCGGACACCAGTATTGTAGAAGTATTCCCATTGCTCTTCATCATCTTCAATATACGTTCTTATTTGTGGTTTTGATCTCAGTCATTCTGACAGATGTAAATTGGGATCTCAGTGTTGTTTGGGTTTTCCTGATGACTAAGGATGTTGAATATTTCTTTAAGGGTATCTCAGTCATTTGAGATCTGTGCTCTATTTTTAAATTGAATTAGATTATTTATTTATCATCTTTATTATTATCTCTTTGATGTCTTGTATTTTGAGTGTTTTAGTCTCGACCAACAGCCAGGGAGACTGGATGGAACTGACTGACCTAGGCTCTCTACATATGCATGACAGTTGTGTAGCTTGGTCTACACTCCTAGCAGTGAGCACAGGGGCTGTCCTTAACACTTTGGCTTTTGGGAACCTATTCCTCACAATGGATTGCCTTGATCAGTCTTAATACAAGAAGAGGAGTTAGTCCTATCACAGTTTGATATTCTATGCTTTTTTGATACCTATGATATCCTTTTTTTGAACCCAAACAGAGGAGAATTGGTTTGGGGATAGGGCAGAGGTTAGGTGGGGGAAGAGAATTGGAGGAGAGGGACAAGAGAAAATTGCAGTTGGATTATAAAATAAGTGAATAAATTTAATTAATAAAATGAGATAAGCCCTTTATTAGGTTGTTGGTACAATGGTGTAACACCTGCATAAGAGGCTAAAATATGTTATCACAAGAGTAACTTAGTTATAGATAGTAAGAATCTCTCTCTCCCCCATCTCTTTTTCTCTCTTCCTTTCCTTTTACTCTTTGTCTTCCTATGTCACAGCTTATGGAAATAATGAAAAAAAATCTGCTGGTAACAGACTCTTAAATTTGGACTTTATAGATTCCAGAACCACGACTTATTGTTTGAAATATATCCAGTTCCTACAAGCTAGTTTTAAAGAAGGAATAGCACTAATGCACTTTACAAATGATCAGATGGTATCTGGATTGGTCACACTTAGAATTTCAAAGACCTGTAGAACTTTAGAGTGAAGAGCTTTAACAAAATAAACATCTCACATCACTTGGGTCACTGTGAACATCAAAGGCTTTTATAATTCTCCCCAAGCTAGACTTCTTAGAGTTATCACAGAAATTTGAACAATATTAAACTTTTTGTCCTAGAGAAGAGTATTATAATAAGTCAAATATAAGATATGAGTATTTATAGAAATTGTCTAAAATCTGTTCAGACCATTTGGAGTCCTGGCCTCCAGCTGCTCTTCCCTGCCAGAGAGCTTTACTTTCCTTCTGAATTAAGTTACTGAAAGCTGTTTCAAAGTTGTTTACCAGCTCTGTTTCCTGAGCCCGTGTTGCCTCGCCTTGAGGATCAGAGGATGAGGTTTTCACCTGATTGTCCACTTGACTGTTGGGTATATAAGCCTCCATGGTGAATAAAAGGCTTCTTACCAGTGACTAGAGGTCCGTGTCTCTATCTGTCTGTCTCTGTGAGCTTGTGTGTTTCAACCTCCAGCCCCTTGCCCGAACCTCGCGAACCCATTGGTAGCGCATAGAGCGCAGACAGGTGTTGTGCGCTGCAAAAATCTGTTAGGTAAACAAGATTTGTTGTTTCTCAAAATCATTTAATTTTGTGGCATAAATATCACTGCCACGTCTGTTGTAACTGCTGTCTAAGAAATTTTAAAATGGGGCACAGTGATTGTATGTACATGGAGATGAACCATTGGAACCAAAGATTAAGTGAAATTGTCTGTCAATGAACTGAACCAGCTCCAAGGATTCGTGCTAAGTTTCTTAGAAACTTTCTCAAAACTCAGTGGACATCATAATAAGATGAAGATGCCTAGGGAAAGGCATTAATCAGCAGGTCCTAGAATAGGTGAAGATGCCCAGGGAAAGGTATTCATCAGCAGAACCCTTAACAAGGAAGATGCCTAGGAAAAGCCGTGAATACTCAGCAGGTGCCATGTGGACGGGTGTACCCTTGTCCTTGGGCTCCTTCCAGAAGAGTTTTCAGTGAGCCAACACAGCAGACGCAGCTTTGGCAGATTACACTGGAAACCCACAGAATCTACGCCAAACCAGGCAGCTGAGGTAAAGGCTGCTGCAATAATTAAGCAGGAGTACAGCTTTGCAATCTTTTCCAAACAAAGTGAGCTTGGCAGCAACTCACTCCTAACAGAATGCTAACTGGAGGAATGCTGTCATTGCCCACCCACTTCATTCATCAGGTCCCACACCCAAGGACACTCACAACTAGCTTGTGGTAGCTGTTAGACGCAACCATTGTCAGTTCCACCCTGGGAGCTGACACACACACACACACACACACACACACACACACACACAGTCTTTTCAAGGATTACAAATCTTTTAGGTCTCTAGCACAGGTGGAAACTGAACCTGTTGTCTTCAAAAAATGCCTACACTGTTTTTTCCTGCAGGGCTTTTAATTCTTCCATTATGCTAAGCCCTTCTCAGCTAATTTCTGCTGCAGAAATCCAGTTGTTATTCCTGTTTCAGGATGCAGGTGTTCTGCCTTTTATGTCCATGATTGTCCAGTGCATACAATAACAACAAGAAATAAATGAAGTTTCTTGTTTATTTCCGTCTTCCTCAGGCTTCTATAAAGGAATTGTCAGTTTCTCCAGGCTAAGGAATATAGGGCTTTCTTTAGGTTATGTCCTTAGAGAAACTTAGGTCACATACTCTCTTTATTCCATTCACTTATATGATAAAAATGCTACATAAAAGATATTACATAAACAGACTTAGAATCACTAAGAAAGACCTTTGGGAAGGGCACTTCATTTTTTTCTTTCATTTTAAAATTTATGTGTAGGTGTGTGTGTGTGTGTGTGTGTGTGTGTGTGTGCATGTCAAGGAGGACAGAAGATGATATCTGGTATATTTCTGGATTTCTCTACACTTAATTTTCTAGGCAGGATTTTTCACAAAAGAGTTTACCAGTTTAGGTAGACTTGCTGTCCACACAGCTTCAGGAATCACTTTTCTTTAATTCTTTAATTCCTTAGTGCAGGGCTTACAAGTGTGTGTGTGTGTGTGTGTGTGTGTGTGTGTGTGTGTGTGTGTTTATAACACATATCATTCAATGGCTGACTTTTTACATGAGTTCTGGGCATCTGAATTTAGGTCTTCATGTTTGCATTGTAAGCAGTTTATAGACTGGGGCATCTTTCCAGTGCTTAGAAACATCTTATTTTATCATATTTATCTTTAATTCATGGTGGTATTTCCAGACAGCTCATGCATGTCTATCATAATACTGTAAAACTGTTATATTTCTCAGCATTATTTATTGTAACTTAATAATATTCATGTAAAGGTAATGACACTTATCAAATTTATTTATTTTCCTCCAGTTCCATAAAATAATACAGAAAAAAATCCTGATACAATCTATTTAGAAAATATAATTATATTAATTTTGAGAGAAATAAAAATAAATTAACAAACAGCATATAAATATTATGAATGTAACATAAGAAAATCAGACAGAAGATAGAGTTTATGAATGCTATGGCTTTATATAATTTTGAGATTAAATTGTTTTTTGTAACTATATACTATTTAATAAGCATTAAGAAATATTTCCATGTTCTAAATCTTGTTTATAGATCAAAATTATCTTTGTAATATACTGAATTATTGTTATGACTTAATCCCAAATATTTAATAGTGTATTTAATTTCATGATTTGGTGATGAAAGTGCTGGATGTATGACAGGATACATTAAGGGACAAATAAAGCTGAGATTTCTTCCAGTTTTGTTCTCAGGGATGAGTATGCAGTTATCTGATATCATTTACAGGGTTGTTTGCTTGAAAATTTACTTTCAATTATAACTTTATCTTCAAATTGACTTGAGATTATTAGATGATTAAATTTTTTCTACAAAAAGATGAACTGACTACTAGAATAAACAAAAGTACATTTCTTTCATTTGCAAAATTTACCTCAAATCATTATGTGTTCTTCAGGACTCTGAGAGTCATTTGAGAGACTTGCATGTACCACCCCCAGTTATGGAAGAGTGTCTCATGTGAGAAAGTCAGAAACAGGCTACAGCAGAAGCTGTGCCTCTTAGGGAAGCTATTCCTGCAGTGGGCTCAGATGCTCTGGTGCCTCCTTTGCCAACTGGACAATTTGCTGCGTTAACCTTGATTGAATTCCAGAAGTCCTGGCAGGCTTCCAGGTATCAGCCAAAGCTGGAGCCCATCAGGCTGAGATAATCTATAATAACCCTGCCACGCTCTTTTGTCATTTAGTGATTAACAAATTGATCTTCAGTTATCACAATAACAAGGAAGGTTGGGTTCTAATTAGTTTATATTAGCTTCAGAGATGATTATACATGGCAATTCAAGAAAAAATGCCCTTGCATTATCATAAGTCGTTTATCAATACCTGTGCTACTGGGAAAATCATTGTAATAAAGAAATTAATCTTAAAATACTAAGCTAAATGAACTAACACTGACTGCCACAGCCTTTAATGAAATTATAACAAGACCCACAAAAGTCAATACCATGCACTGATATTAGAGAAGTAGAAGTATGTCTAGGGAAGCAGGAAAATCTGAGAGTTTTGACAGTTTCCAACAGATAATTATTCTAACACAGGACAAGTACAGGCAAATCACTGACAAGTATTGGACAGTGGGCTTTAGACGGTAACTCTCTGGAAGGGATTGAGCTGATGGAAATGCAGATATTCTTAATTACAATTCTTATCTTTATTTTGTAGAACCCAGGCAAAGGGACTGCTGAGAATCCAGCTTTGTAGGCTGAGCAATGATCAGATTGTGATCAATTGTGAGAAATATATGGGCTACCTCCATTATGCAAACTAATCAGATAAATTACCTTTATCCAATGCATACATACATGTATATATACACCCCATATATGTGATCAATTAGAAAGCCATGGCTCACACAGCATCCTAAATTTACTATCATGAAAATATTATAAAGATTTTCATTATATGGAAAATAAGCATTTGATTAATTAAGAAATAAGCTTTTAACATTAAAAGTAAAAATAAAACATCAGATCTTAGGGAAAACAAGATTGCTCTATCTAGAAAAAAAATTATTTCAAGCCAATGTTATTTCAAATGGTTGAATTCATTGACTCTATAGAGGTCAATATATAATATACTTAATATATTATATCATTCGTATTCACATAGAAAGTCAGCTGCCATTTAAACAGTTCCTTACAATGAGAATACTATTATACATATTAATGACTATAAAACAAATGCTAGTGTAGGATGGAATTTAAGAAGAAAATGAATATACCTAGTGAAGGCCTTGTGTACTACTATTTTGTCCATTATTAATATTGATTTCTATATAATATATGAAAAATAAAGTCACTGCAGATCATTTATCATCAAATTAAATTAGTATAAAATAACACATTTTGGTAAAGCTAAGGAAAACTTTTTTATACTAGAGTTGACTTTACCATTGTATGCATTTACAATGAAAGCTTTTATTTCAATACAAGTGATCATTGAATTTTCAGGTTTTAAAAATTAGTTCATAACTTAGTTTAAGGAAGAGTATATTAATACTAATATCTGAAATATTTCTGTTATGTCATGACCTACAACACTGCCACCATAAAGTTGCAATAACGCATTAAAAAAATCAAAACTGTTATTTTGAAACACTATAATTGCACCTATATTCTCAAGTAACACTGTCTAATCTTTAAAACTTTTAAAATCAAGTACTAATCATAAATGTGATGCACTAAATATTTTAATGTATGTGTTTATTTGGTACTTATTGATTTGCCAAATATTAATAAACATCCATCATATCCAAAGTACAAACCTAGAAACTTTGTGTATAATAGAAACACAAAGTGTAGTTAAAAATAATTAGTCTTTACATTAATTACAGCATTACAATGAGTAAACTGTATATAATCAAATTATACACTAAATAAGTTAAAGTTGCATATAGCAAATATAGAGAAAACTACATGGTAACAAAATGGTGAATGTACTTAACTTGCTAAATTTTACTATGCCTTTTTAAAATATGAATTTAAAATATGAATAGTATTTTCCAATTTACTTAATAAAAATCTTGCATATAAGTAACACATACTAAACAATTTATATCTATTAATATATTCTCTCACACAAATATGTATATATATATATATATATGTATATGCATACATGAATGCAATAGCAGTTGATGAAAAGGAGGTCATGTATTTGAAGAATAGGAGGACTGTATGGGAAGGTTTGAAAGGAGCAAAGGGAATAAAGAAATGTTATTATATTAAAATTTCAACACTAAAATTTTAAAAAATTAAACTATCAAGTTTAGTCTTATTCCCGCCACTGTAATTCTACTTCTCTCCCGCTCTTAACTATTCTGTCACAAATTCATGATTTCTCCCTTGCTCCAAACCCAGTGAGCCCTCTAAGCACTTCTAGTATGTATGTTCAGGTCATCTTTTGGTGTAGGGGTAGCCTTGTAGGGGCTTCATCCTAAAACAAATTGGTCTCACTGTCTCCAAGTAGCCATCACTTGCCAAAAGCTGCTCAGCTAAGGACTGGACATTTTACCGTCTTCCATATCCATGTAAGCATTCTGTCTGGTTTCATCTCATATTTGTCTCGTGCACATAGTCGCAACAGATTTGACTTCATATGTGCAACTTTGTATTGCTTCCAAAAATATCATTTCGTTGGAGTCACCCACTGCCCCTGACTCAAAACTTCTCTGGAGTACTGTAATTCTTAGTGGTTAACTCTCATCATTCTGATATGATAATAAAGTATTACATAAAAGTGGTCAGTATATGGGCTGGAGAGATGTCTCAGCGGTTAAGAGCACTGCCTGCTCTTCCAAAGGTCCTGAGTTCAATTCCCAGCAACCACATAGTGGCTCACAACCATCTGTAGTGATATCTGGGTGCCCTCTTCTAGCCTTCAGGCATACATGCAGACAGAATATTTTATACATAATAAATAAATAAATATTTAACCAAAAAGTGGTCAGTATAAAAAAGACATAAATAAAATCTAATGGAGCAGCCAAGTTGAGGGAGGTGTGGGCAACTTGTGATTATTAAATTTTAAATGAACAGTTAAAAACTGGAAGAGAAAGCAGGCTTAGATTTTCATTTGTTTATTTTTCTTGAGGAAAACTGCTAAGACTATTTAATTCATCTTGTTTCTTTTTAATCTTGAAATTAAATTATTGAGGACATAGAATAAAAAGTAGAGCTATTGAATGGGAAGAATGTAGTAGATTAAGGAAGGCAATGTTGAAAGATAGTATAAACACAGAGACCTGGATGATTTAGCTGCAGGGCTTGGCTTCTTGGCTTCTGCTTTCTCCAAAGTATGATGAAAGCTTATCCACAAAGTGAAGTGAGAGTAAGTGACAGGACTTGTGTTTCTCTAAACATTGTCTAAATTGATGAAACACTGTCAGCTCAGAAGTGTAAAACATAATACTTAACTAAATTTGGGGATACTGTACACAATGGGAAATAAAGGAAAAAAATGAATATTTTTAGAAGACACATGATTTCACATGCGTGTGTTTGCTAGGAAAATACAAAAGCAGTATCTGAGAACTGGATGAGGCCAGGAGTGCCTATTAGTAATCCATAAAGGAGCAAGCAGAGTGGTGGATAATGATATGGGTGCCAAAGGAAATCTGGATTGAGTGGGTTAATGGTTCACTTTGGAGAAGAGGAAAGAACAATGTGGAATTTAGTGGGATAGTAACCTTCCGTGTAGGCACTACATTTCGATGAGTGGTGGCAGTAAAATCAAACATCCTGGATTCTTGGTCAGAGGACATGATGTTGTGGACGACTGCCCTGTGAAAATTAGTCTGGCAGAGTTTGGAAAGCAATTTGGAAGTGTGAAGATCAGGAACTGAGAATACCAAGAAGGATATCACATAATTTTATCTAGAAATAATCATGGTCAGAAATGGATTGGAATGAGGAAGGTGGGAAACAAATTTAAATTAAAAGCTGAAGTTTCTCGGAATGCTTTTGCAAAATTTATTGATCATTTTTCTCAGGTTTAGCATCAGGTACACTGTGGTAATTATTTTGCTTTACCTTTATATCTATTCAAGGATCAGAGTGTGAGAATATTTTCAGTAAGATATGTACTGAATAATTCTTTTCTACTGGGAAACTATTTTCTCCAGTTCTAATTAATTATAATGATGCTGTATTTCATTATTGTTACTTAATAGAGTTGTATCCTCCTGTATTAAGTTATCCTGTCTGCAGTGGAGGGATAAGTTCTCTTCCATTTCCATATTCAACAGCAATGCACTATTAGATGTTGTTTTAAGAAAATTAATGTGCTTGCCTCAGAAAAACCAAAATGATGAAAGTTTTTTAAACAGTTTCTATTTCTGCTCAAAATTAAAAAACTTGAAATTTATGCAGTTATATGTGTTTTATGTTTCATGATCAAATTACTTTAAAGGAATTATTCCAGGGAAATTACATTAAAAATAAGATTTTAACCCCATAGCTGATTATATTATGCTCACTGTTATATTGAATTTTCTTTTTTTTAACTCTAAAATTTTTGGTTATAGAACTTCATGATAAGAAAATAAATTATGCCTATTAAACCACTGGAAAGTTATCCCATAGTTCTTAGATAATAGATAAATAGATTTATTTATCACAATAATTTTTATTCATTAAAAATTTAAAATTGTATTTAGGAGGAGACATTATCAATAAAGCTCATTCCTTGAACTTGAATCCTGTCCCAAGCATTTAATGCTGCTTTGAGGCACGGGACAAGATTTGTTCATCATAAAGAGCTTGACTCTGTGGGTTAGCATAAGTGCCCTCAAAGGATTTGATTTTCAGAAGTCTCAAGGCCTTCTGCTTTTCCCTGTTGTTTGAAAATTTTAGCCTCTTTCCTTAAATAACATTTAAACATCAGTTGAGGCCCATCATCCAGGACTTTTGAAACTAACTGAAGCCAGTCTTGTGATGTCACCTTAATGCTAGTAGCCCATGTCTTTATCATCTCCCTAACAAATGTGGAATACAACAATAAGTTATGTCCGCTTGCTTAATTTCTTTTAGAGCATTTATTCCTATAAGTATCTTTGGTTTTTTTTTTAAGGCCTCTAGAACTTGATGCTTTGTCAGAGTAGATTACAGGATAGGAAGCTAAAACCCTGGAAAAGTCATCTCTGACAATTACTGGTGATGTTGAATCCTGTCTTTTTACCTTCTTTCCCTGCTCATCAGCTTCAATAATTTCCTCAATAGTTTCAAATCGTTTTACTATTGTCTTTTGTAAAGCCTGATTTTCCTGGCCTGTATATATTTCTAGTGATTTCATTGAGGCACCTAGACTCTGGTCCTCATTCTGAACATGTGATTCCAAGTTCTAGAGTTTTTCTTTTAAAGACAACATCTCATCCTTGGACTTTATTTGGATAGCATGCAAATTGCCTTCCTGGCGAGATGCTCTATCTGCTAACCTATCGTAACTTTTTAACAGATTTTGATTGTCAAAATTAGCATGAATTATTTCAGTTAATTTCTCAGTACTCTTTGACTGGGTTCTATTTTGTCTGTTAAATTAATGTTACCCTTTTCAATAGTATTAATTTTTTCAGGTTACTTTTGATTTTTGATGGTATTAAGCTTGTCAGCTAGATGTTCATTATTAGTCTGTAAAGACTGTATCATTTCTAAAAGTGCCTTATTCTTGACTCTGTTATCAAATCATTTTCTTAAGGATATAATATGAAGAAAAAAACTGAGTTCCAATATCCATTAAATGTATGTATCATAGTAACCATATAAGCCTTGTAGAATACAATTTATAGTATTAGCAAAAATGTTACTAAAAGTTTCTATGGTAATGTTGTTCGCAATTATATAGCTTTCAAGCTTATTGATTTATTAATTAAGAAAATACTTACCTGGTATGACATCAGGTAAATTGCCTTAGGTGTAATAATTTTTGTTGTCCAGTAGGTGTCGTGGTTGCAGAGTCACTACTATCTGGCACAACCTGGTACCAAGAACAGTCCTAACCACTTTGGCTTTCTTGCCTTGATGCTGGATAAATACTGAGAAAAATGTTGTGTTTGGCATATTAAAACAATTAAATCAGGAGACTATTTCCTAAATATAACACCAGTAGCACAGACACTAAGAAAAAAAATAAATGGTAATTCCTGAAACTAGGAATCTTCTGTAAAGCAAAGAACATGGTCAACAAGACAAAATGATAGCCTACAGACAGAGGTCTGATCTTCAAA
>JAQHUG010000022.1:688914-702122 GCA_028555095.1 Dicrostonyx torquatus | reverse complement strand
AATATATACATAGAGGGCATGGTGCATGTAGCCCCATATGCCCTGTGCTTTCTGCTTCAGTCTTTATGAGTTCATATGAGCTTTCTCAGGTGATTTAGGGTGCCCTGGTCTCCTGGTGTCCTCCATGCCCTCTAGCTTCCATACTCCTTCTTGCCTCCTCTTCATTAAGGTAACCTAAGCTCATAGAGGGGGTTTTATAGTGACATATCATTTAGAGCTGTGTGTTCCAAGGTCTCTACACTCCATGTAACGTCTGATTGTGTGTCTCTTTGTTCCCATCTGCTTCAGGAGGGTGCTCTCTGATGGTGGATTAATAAGGTACCTATTTATGAGCTGAACAGAATAACATTAGTGGTCATTTTATTGTTACTTTTAAAAAACATATCAGTAGAACTTGGCTTTATCCTAGGTCTCTGAACAATATACTCTCTGCGTCTTGTTCATCCATAGAGTATCAGGTATGGATTCTATCTTGTGAAATGAGCCTTAAGTCAAATGACATTGGTTAATTACCCAAACTAACTTTGTGCCACATTTTCAGGCAGGACCAATTGCCTTATGGTAGTTTGCAGAGCTCTTTGCTATACCAAAAACACTCAAAAATGGGAGTGAAAATTCTTTGTTGACACCAACTTCAGCCATGGGACCTTGCTGTAAGTTTGTGGAGAGCAAGCCAACCTACTATCTTAGCAACAATGTGGTTTTTGGGTATTTCCATGACATCTTTTTGGCCATTTACTCAGTTAAATGTAACCTAGTCTTAGTATTGTAATCTTTATTTGGTGACAAGAGATGAGTACTTAGGGCTCCATCTCTCTTGTTATTTAAAAACATCATTAGGATTACCTTCATATATTTTAGGATTTTTCTATTGTACTATATTTTCCCTACTACCCCTCAAATGTTCATAAATTCTAGCTGTTTCTCTCTGCATTCCCTTTCTCAACCCCATATGATGGGGAATTTCTGTCTGTCGCTATGAATACCATTGGTTAATAAAGAAGCTGCCTTGGACCTATTGAAGTGCAGAATAGGGCAAGGTGGGAATTCTAAGCAGATAGAGGAGAGAGTAAGCAGATTTGGGGAGATGCCATGCAGCCACTGCAGGAGACAAGGATTGGATGGAACTTTGTCGATCACCTCATGGTGATGCACAGTTTAATAGAGATGGGTTAATTTAAGATGTAAGAGCTAGTTAGCAATATCCTTAGTGATTGGCCAAGCAATATTGCAATATAGTTTCAGTGTGATTATTTTGGGTCTGGGTGGCCAGGAAACAAACAGCCTCCGTCAACACCCATTTCTTCTAAACCCACTTGATCCTTCTATTTCCATAATTCCCAAAGAAACCTCTAAAATATATTCTGTTTCCTCTTATCAGGAGTTCCATGTCTCTCCCACCTGTTCCATGTCTCTATACCTAATATCATTGAATTTATATTTAGTAGCTTGGTTGTGATTTATTTAATAACTAATATCTACATATAAGCTAATACACACCAAATTTATTTTTCTGAGTCTATGTTACCTCAATCAGAATGATTATATCATTGTTCTAACCACTTATGCACATTTCATATTTTCATATTTCTATTTTTAAGAGCTGAGTAATACTTAGTTGTGTAAATGTACCACATTTTCCTTATCTACTCACTTGTTGAGGGAAAGCTAGCCTGTTTGCAGTTTCTTGCTATTTTGAACAGAGCAGCAATGAACATGGTTGAGCAATGCTCCTTGTGGTAGAATGAAACATCTTTGAGAATATCCTCAAGAAGAGTAAGGCGATTCTTGAGGTAGATTAATTCCCATAGCTCTGAGGAACTGCTGCAATACTCATTTTCATAACTGTGTGAATTTGCACTCCCACCAGCAATCAGGAGTGTTCCCTTTTTCCGCATCTTAGTCAGCATGTCTTATGTCTTATTGATCTTAACCTTTCTGACGGTTTTAAGATCTCAAAATAATTTTTATTTTAATTTCCCTGATGCTTAATGAATTTGAAAATTTTCTTAATTGTTTCTCAACCATTTGAGTTTTCTCTATTGAGAATTATCTGTTTAGATCTCTTTCCCATTTTTAATGGGATCATTTGGGTTTTTATCTAGATTCTTGAGTTCTTAATATATTTTGGGTATTTGTCCTCTATTGGATGTGGAGTTTTAAATCTCCTCTCCTCAGGATCATAGATTTATTTTAAAAAAGAAGAGGCAAAAAATTAGAAAACCAGAGGTTGTGGAAGGCTCCAAGGAAAAAGGATCTTCCAGGTACAGCAAGACCAATGCACTATGCACTAACAGAGATTGTTACAGGACCTTCTCAGGATCAAACACAGTCACATAGTTATTTTTTTATGAGCATATGTTTTCCTTTCAACTTTTAAATACAAACTGCACTGTACATGCTTCCATTTGTGATTATGCAGAAAAATAGCAATGGCATTATATGTCAGAACATAAAAATCTCTAGGGTGACTAAAAGTATGTTTTTGTCATTTCAAATACAACAGAACTAATAGAATTTAATGTAGACTTAGAAGATATTACATCTGTGTTTTTGTATACAACTGTTTGTACATGTGTAGGTATGCAAGCAAGTCATGTGTGTGGAGGCCAGAGAACGACTAGTGGTAACTGTTTTTTTTCCTTACATCATGTGGTTCTGAGGAACTGAACACTGCTTGTCAGGCTTGGTGGCAATGCCATTACTAATTTGAGTCATCTAACTTGCCCAAAATATACTTGTTTTGAACAATTACCTTCAAGTTATCCAAGGGTTATGCTTGGCAGGAGCTCCAATTCTGTGTAAATACTTCTTAAACATTGCCGCTGGTGAGTACAATGTTTATGAGTTTCTGATAATTAGGATATGATGTTCTGAACACCTTAAGCCTTGAACCTTATGGTAGTTTGAATGCAATTGCCATCTATAATCTTATAGGGAGTGTCACAATTAGGAAGTATGGTTCTGTTGGCATGGATGTGGCATCTTAGAGGAAATGTGTCATGGTGAGGGGTGGACTTTGAAATTTCCTATGCTCAAGACAGTGCCCAATCAACTTCTCAGTCAACTTCCTGTTGCCTTCAAAATGTAGGAATCTCAGCCCCTACACCAGTATCATATCTGCCTTCTTGCTACCATGCTCCATGTCATGATGATAATGGAAGGAACTTCTGAAACTAAGTGAGCCACTATAATTAAATGGCTTCCTTACATGAGTTGATGTGGTCTTCTGTTTCTTCACAACATTAGAAACCTAAGACAACACTGTTTGAAACCTATGTAAAGATATTTTTATTTATTTTAGTTACTTTTAAAGTACTGATTAGGGTTGAAATATAAATAAATGAGAGTTATTAATCCTGTTAAATAATGCATAATTGCTTATCTACTTGGCAATGATTATCAAAAAAATGAATTACTGAAAGTAAATGATTCATTTTATACATTATAAATCAATATTCTGGTAAAAGATAAATTAAACATTTAGCCTTTTATACTAGATATAAAGTTTGAAAGTGTGTAAATAAATATCACATGTTAAACCATTTGTAAACTTGAAGAATTCACATGTAAAGTTAAGAATTAGTTATGATTATGTATACATAGAAGACTTAATGATTATTATGTATAAAATGATTTCTGAAAGAATTAGTCTTAACAGTATGCAATCAGAATTTAATGCCCATGAATAAATCTGTATTTACTTATAATTTTTCATAATAATAAAATTAACCATCAAATACACTTATGATGAACTTTTGATGTTTTCCTGGTTGGGGCTTAGCTGATAAATAATGCTTATGTGTGACATCAATATATGTGTACATGGCAAGATGATTACATAAGACTTAGTCACTGTTCCACTTTTGTGAGAGACACCATGACCATTGCAAATCTTATAAAATAAAGTATTTAGTTGGAACCTTCTTATAGTGTCAAAAGTTTAGTCTATGTCATCATGACAGGAATACATGGTAGCATTTATGGTACTGGAGTAATAGCTTACAGTTACCTATAGATCTGTCAGCAGAGAGATAGAGATAGACAGACAGACAGAACTGGGCCTAGCATGGGGTTTTGAATCCTTAAAGCTCATCCACAATAAGATACTATCTCCAACAAAGGCACCTGCCTCCAGAGACCAGGCATTGAAATATATAATCTATGGGGGCCATTTTTATTCAGACCCACACACATAATAATGTCACTGGTTACCAACTTACCTAATTAAAATTTTCTTTGTGTGTGAGTAGAGCGCTAAAAGAAGCAGCATTTCATATTTAGTGTAGTCACTCCTTTGTATGGTATACTTGTATTTTAATATGATCAATACTGAGTTATATTTATGTATAATTTCATATAGATGTAAATTAATTAGTGGATATATAAAAGTTTGTAGATGAAATCTGTGTATAATAGAGGACAAATCTGTACATAATAGAGGCCAAAAGAAGAGGCTTGGTAAGTTAGAGAGTAAATGAAATTGGCCTCTATTGTGCAATCTGTGTTCATTTTTCTGTACTCTGCCCAGGTGGTAAACCTGGCAGTTCTCTTAGAGAATGTACTCTTACATATTAAAATACATCAGTTATTGTCCTTTCATAATGCCCTTGAGGACTTCTTGGATGAGAACACTTGTTAAAATAATGAGGGATTGTTTTACTCCTGGAGAAGCTAAATTGTTAATGGTACTTATGTTACCTTCTACTCAGGCTGTTAAAAAAATATTGTTTTCAGTTGAATAACACAGGCCAGGTTGTGGCTATTCCTCACTCAGACTCCATTTGCACTTCATCAGCCAAGCAGTTTCCCTTGGCAAGACTTTCAGATAAACCGCCTTTAACTAAATTGCACATAGAAAGAAAAGACAAAGAAAAAGAAAAAAAAAGAAATGTTGGGAGGTAGGGACAGTTTCTGGGCTTCTTTCTTTGTTCTTCCAACCTACCTTCCTCCCTCCCTTTCTTCCTTCTTTGTTTGTCTTTCCTTGCTTACAATGCAGATAATCTATTTATCTATACTATTGAGAACAAGAACCCACAGTCTCCCATATATACATATATATAATTAGTGATTCAGTACTTTGATAAAAATCTGAATATTTCTTAGTAACATGGACAAACAATTTAAAAGCCTGATATCAAAGGAAGTGAGACTCTCATATTTGTTAGTGCTTTTATCATTTGGAGCATTTGAAACTGACATATCAAATCAGAAATTCCAAAGTAGCATTGTAAGCTCTATAGAATTCAGAATTACGTGGTTAGAATAAAAGTCAAACATCTTTAAACTGTGGGATAGAACCATACAATAAGCTATACTAGAGCAGATGAACAGTGCTCAGAGCCTCTGAGAGCACGTGGTATTAGCCTGCCTAGTCTTCTTTATTCAACTTAGTTTCCCATGTAAATGTCCTCTCCTCAGCAGAAAGTAGAAAAGGAAGATTTATTCAATGTGTGCACTTCGGAAAGACTGATCAGAAGATTCAGCAAACCCCTCAATCAATGTTTAATGGAGAGACAAGGATATACACAGCTAGGCATGTACACACCAGTCATGCTGTGGAGCCTTCCACCATAACCAATCATTGTTGTGGGTTCAGTAGCCTCCAATAGAATGGTGGAAAATCTCTTTACTGAATAAATTCTTCCTCTGCTTGGTGTTTTTTCCGTTTCTTTTCTAACATGAGAATTTTGGTAAAATAACTATTTCTGTATGTTTAGTTTTTTTCTGGACTGACAAACTTCTCCGCCAATGCAATAATCCAAATTAGACCAAATCAGATCATATTAGAAGTCCAGGTTTAATAAATGCCAGTGATCCCGGGTGGCTCCCAGGAAAACACAGAGAGTGGCAAAGGAAAACTGAAATGACTACGGAAAACCAGGATTTGTTCTCTGGGGGTCAGTTTAGCCTATGGGAGTTTTAACCTATGGGAGTGGTCTTCACCCTCCCTGGGGAGGGGTCAATGTTTGTCAGACTTTCTCAGAGGTAGAGTTTGTACTGAGGCAACTCACAGTGAAAGGAGGTTGAAATAGATCTTTCCACCCAACATTCCAAATGGATGCCAGGAGCAAGGGGTGACATTTCAGATATTTGGATAAAGGGGTATCTGCTCAATTCTGGCTACTTTCTGTGGGCATAGGTTGATGTGGGAGAGGGGAGAGTTGGGAGTTGGTGGGCTCACACTCAGCAAGAGGTATGGCTGGAGGGAGAGTCATCTGGTTTACTGCCTTCTTGGAGACATCAAGAAGATGTTCCTTTGGGGGAGATGAGAAGGCAGGTGGATAGGAGAAAAAAAATATTGTTATTATTGGCCCTATAAATGGGGCTATCCATGGGAAGGATCATAAAATGCCAGAAAGAATGGAACAGAGAAGTGCCCTGGTTGTACAGGTGAGCCCTGGTTGAAAAATGAAACATGAGAGCAGATATGAACTTTAAAACCAGACTTTAGTTGGTTGGTGTCCTTTTGAGACAGGAAAGTTTGTATCAATGGTGAAGTCCCAGGGCCTGGTACAGGTGTTGGTGTTGTCTTTCAAGACCACTCCCATTGGCTATTTAAACTACCACCCCCAGAACAAACGTGGTCAACAGAACTCAAATGGGGTCGTAGGTCATAACACATTATTTTGTATTGGGTAGCTTCACATGAGAATCGTTTTTCTAACTTCTTTACTTTTTGTTACTTTTGGAACTGCTGTCAAAAGCAATTCCATCTTGGCTTGAGAGTCTCATCTGAATCTTAGACAGGCTTATATTTACAATCTTCTTATTTCATCTTTCTAATTGTTAGGGGTATAGGCCAGTGCTAGCATGGTCAATGTCTTTATTTCAGTTCTGACAGCTCTCTGATCAAATATTTTCTGAAGACATTACTGAGTAACCATGTGGTTGTTTGTTTTCCATTTCCACTGTTCTGGGTTAGGTTCATCTTGGTTGGTCTCTTTGACCCTAGATTGCAGGGATAAGTGACAATTGTCAAGGGTTAGTGCCAGTAAATCCCTTAGGATAAATTTAAGCAACAAGTGTGGAAAGATGGCTCTTAGGCAGGCTTGTAGAAGACTCCCTAGAATTTTTAAAAAAGTGTTGCTTACATTTCTTTGACAAAGTTTGTAAGTCTGTAGAATTTTGTTAGATCACTTAGTTATGAGTCTTTATGAAAATTCAATTATTATGTAATACATTACAGTTAGCTATAAGGCTTAATACAAAGGTGACCAACACAGGTAAAATTACTATGTAATCTAAGCAATCATGTACAGATATGCAAATACTCAACACCTCTCAGTCTTTACAATGCTTATATAGTTTAAGAAGAATCTATACATAGTGCCAGTTACCATCATGACAGAGAAGAAATATATAGAAAAAAGCCATTTATAAAATGAAAACATTGATTAGCTTAGCTGAATAAACTAGAACAAGTCACGTAATCCTTGTTACGTTCTCTGTATACAATGACGTAAGAGGACATGGAAGGCATTATCACTGTGTGATTTGGTATTACATTGACACATATTACTTCGTGAATTAACCTAATTCTGTTTTCAGTTCTTCTGTTTTGTTTTGTTTGTTTTTAGAGCAAATTTAGTCAAGACAAGTGAATAATGGTGACAATGGTGTTCTGACATATTCCTAGAACTTCACCAGCAAAGTCATAGGATAAATTGCCTCCCAGATTGGACTTGTATCTACAAATATTTGATAATGCTGGTTGCCCCAGTTAAAGTAGTTAGACATATTAATGTCTCTTTTTGTTCCAAGAAGCAGGGTCACAAATTCACTATTTCATGGAATTTAACTCTGATAGTAATGATTATCAAATAAACCCTGGAAGCAACTGTTAAGCCTCCTAATTTATGTCTCTCTGTGCTAGTTGGATTAAACTCATTCTCATAAGATTCTTCACTAGACAAAAAATGGGGTTAGAAATCAATGTTATCCTGTATGCTCCAACTTAATAAAGGTTTTAGCAGAATAGCATTTCTGTGTTATAATGTTAATTATTTCAATTCATATTTCATTATGTATATTCAAACTAAATTTAAACAAACTAACAAATAACCTCAAAATTACCTTACTCATTTTTCACAGGATGAAACTGACTTTCTGATCATAAACATTTCTATTTTTTATATTCTTTTATTTTATGTGTATGGTTATTTTACTAGAAACTATGTTTATATGCACAATTTATCCGCTATCTGCATAGGTCAAGAAAGGAGATAGATCCTCTAGAGTTTGAATTATGAGTGATTGTTACTGATAAGTAGGTGCTTTGATGTGATATGTCCTTCTGTATACGTGTCGCTTTATTGGTTGATGAATAAAGCTGTTTTGGCCAATGACTCAGAGAGTGAAGTCAGGTGGGAAATCTGAACAGAATTAAAGAGAAAGAGTGGGCAGAGTCATAGAGATGCCATGTGGTTGCCAGAGGAGAATGATGCAAGAAAACCTCACCAGTAGGTCACTGTCTTCTGGCGATACAAAGATTTAATGTAAATGGGCTAATTTAAGATATAAGAATTAGCCAAGAAAATGCTTAATCTATTGGCCAAAAAGTTTTGTAATTAATATAGTTTCTGTGTGAGTATTTGAGTCTGGATGGCAGGGAACTAAAGAGCAGTCTCTAGTTACAGTGCTTGGTACAGGACCTGTGTCCTCTGCAAGAAAAACAAGTGCTCTTAATCCCTGAGCATCTCTCTCCAGTTCTTATAAGTGTTTCTTACGGGAAACAACTCAGGAACAAAGTAGAACTCTTAATATTGTTTCCTCTATTATCAACAATAGCTTAATGATTACCATCAACAATATATGCCAACATGCAAATGTTTTGGGGGATAATAATTCTTGCAGCACCTGAGCTAAGATTCTGGTACAGACAATTACTTCAAAGTTACTAGTAAGCAACTGTGTCCATCCCCCCTGAAACCAATATATTTACTCTTTGTGGAATTTTTACAGTGATACAGTGTTAATTTGTTATTTCCCTTAGATACCAATTTACAAAAGGAAAAATAACTTTAAGTGCTCTGTATACTCTAGCTGTCACATATTCCTGTGAAAACTCTCAGTCTCAATGATAATTCCTGCTCAGAGATTAGGCAGATGGACAGCTTATATTGAAAATCTCTTTAAAAGAATCGGTGTCATTAGTTTCAAGTTTTAATTTTCTGCTTCATGCAGGTGTGAGGCACCTTCTTCTTATCAGTCTCTGTCCCAGGGTTATCTCCACTGCACAGAACTATACTGCATCTCTAGGAAATATGACATCTCTGATGCAGTGTGCTATAATAAAATGTTATAGGCTGGGTGATTAACTACAATAGAATTTTATTTCTTTTAGTTCTGGAGGCTGCAGAGCCAAGGGCAAGGCTTTAGCATGAGCTTTGTCTGGTAAGAATATCATTTCATTTCTAGTTTCTGGCATATAGAGGCTTTCCTTTTGCTGTAGACTCACATGGCAGAAAAGCAAGAGGATGCCCTGGGTGTCTCTCCTAGGACAATAACCCCATTTGCCTTTTTACTTAGCTGTGCCTCAGATTTAAACATCCCAGTGTTACCTGTGCATCACATTTCAACACGGATTTTTGGCGTGATGCAAGCATTCAGTGATAGTGCAAGTCTATAGCTTGTCTGAACTGTAGTGAAGTTAATCTTTTGTACTATTAAATGTAAATTGTAGAAATACACACAATTTTATACCTTTGCAAGAAATAAACTTAAATCTTTACACATAATAATAATTAATAATAAAAATCATAATAATAATTGTACCAGAAGGAAATTGTGGATGTCAGAAACATGGAAGCCCCACGTACACTTTAGAAGAACTCAGAACAGTGTCCAGGACTCTGGATGACACCTACTGACACTACCATTTTACAGTTTCACATCAGGATTTAATTGTATTCACCAAGGCACACATATGTTTTCTCAACAAGAATTTATTGCAGAAATTTTGACAAGTTAGATTTTATTCATGATTCTCAATTTCAACCTCTACAAAGAAGTCTCCAAATTATGTCAGAGTGAATTTTGACTATGTCAGAGTTTTCTTGGAATGATGTCCTCTAAGAAATTAAGATTAGTATCAAAATTAGGTACAGAATTTCCTTCACAGGCTCATGTTTTGAGGGTTCTGAACAGTTTGTGGTGCTATTTTGAAGCGTGCAATGCTTTTAAGAGAGGAGGCCTGGCTGACAAAAGTAGGTCATTAGGGTAAGATATTTGCAATCTATATTCTGTCTGCCGTCTATTTGTTAAATAGAAAGATCTTTGCTTAAGTTCTATCTTCCATGTAGTTGCTGTCAGTTATATTGGTTCCTATGACAAAAAGTTTACTGCAATAGGTGCAAAACCACATACAATGTATGGCTGTCTTATGAGATGGTAATGTAGTAAGAGGTGCAGGTTGTGTTTCCAGCACCTGAGAGGAGCGAGGGCCTTTTGTTCTGCTGTCCTGCCTGGCTCCTGTCCACTGGGCTAGCTTACATTTGAAATAACCATACAAAAATTGTATTAATTAAATTACTGCCTAGCCCATTATCTGTAGCCTCTTAATAGCTAACTCTTACATCTTATTTCAACCCATTTTTAATAGCCTGTAAGTCACCAAGAGGTAGTGGGCTTACCGGGAAGATTGAGCACCTCTGACCCTGGCGGCTTTATGGCGGCTCTCTCTGATTCAGTCTTCTTCCCAGCATACTGTTCTCTTTTCCCCACCTATCTAAGTCCTGCCCTATCAAAAGGCCAAGGCAGTTTCTTTATTAACCAATGAAAGCAACACAAAATACAGAAGAGCCCTCCTACACCAAAATTTCAGAATATATTTATAGGTAGGCATGTAGTTATCTATATATCATATGTGTTTATTTTTGACTTATGAAGTACGTCTAATTTGAGCAATTCAGGAGGCTTTATATACGGCTGATATTTAACAGTGATCACTGTTTAATTTTCATAAAACCTTTTACAAACAAAGATTCTGAGTTAGAAGTACTAGCTGAATTTCTTCAAATCACAAACAAAACCTAATTTTATCTTATTCAGAACAAGATTATTTTTGTGCTGAGGAATTCTTCTCATTTGCTAAACATTTTTCAAACTAATGCCATGTTATTTTATTTAAGGATTTTTCTACTTAGACCAAAAAGGCCAATAGCTTGTCAATCACAGATGGAGAAATCACAAAGCAGCGAAATTGACAGAAGCAAATAGAGACAGCCACTCCACAAACTTAAAGTTACCAATTAAGGAACTGGTCCTCACAAAATGATAGCTTGTATAAAGTGACTGATGTATCATTCAAGTTCTTTTAAGTCAAAATTGGCCAAATTCTTCATATTTTTTATTATACGTTTTCACAATATATTGTATTTTGTTTGATACATTTCAAAGCTAACTTTGATCGCTAGAATCCAAAGAATATAGGGTGCCAGGCATCATCTTTTGATACACTGAAATCAATCTACCTCTACAAAAGAGCTCAAACTCCACAATTTTCCCATGCTAAAAGTGACTTAATCTCTCAAGAGAGGCTATAAATCTGTCAAGGTAAACGTGGACAACTAATTCCACTGCTCCTTAACTTTAAGTGCTTTTGGTAGCAGTGCCTTCTTCAAAAATTAAATTAGGAACTGCCTTTCAACTTAGATTACAAAAATAGACCAATGAAGTCATAGTCCATGTCTTATTTTGCCTCAGTATATTAGCAGATATATATCAAAGTATAGGGAGTAGGTAAGAAAGTGAATAATGGTTAAAATAAAGTCATTTCATTTACCCACTCTTTTCAAAGTATAATCTATGAGATTTTTCTAATCCTGTGTTGTTTTTCTCTTTAAAGTAAAGGATTGATTGAGCCCAACTGATAAGAGCTATGAGGAAGAGGAGCCAGTATGCACCTCCTGGAGGTCTTAGCATGAGGATGCTCTTTTGTTAGGGCATCTGACTCTCGGATTTGCAGCTGGGACTAATACCTGCTTCCCACCTACAATCTGAATTTTCTAGAAATCCTTCAGATTTTAGAGTTTGTATTATTAATATAGTTTTAGAATTCTTATATTTCAGGCTCTATTTCAGAAAATAAATTTTCTTTTGGAGCCATTCCTTATATATAATAGGATTTCCAAAGACATACCTATTTATGTTAGTGCTTAGATTGAATAAGTAAAAATTACTAGCATTCATATATTTTAATTGCCTGATTTAGAAAGAATTTAAGCCCAAGTTATTTTTACCTTTACAGGATAACTTCTTTGCCTTGTTAAGAAAATATAACACTGATATTTTTCTTTGATGTACAATAGTAATTCAGTGAGTAAATATCAAGCTATTAAACATCCTACATATTTTTTTAAAAAAAATAGAATTGTATGCTGTGTTGCATTGCAGCTACACATAAAAATAAAACCTGGGGAATCAAAAGCATCCCATACTCTTATTCAATGTTCAAATTCGTATAATGGTAATTTTATATTTACAGCACTTTTCTCTCTAAATTTTGCAAAAGATGTTATCATTAAAAGTTGAATTTTGCTTTAATTTACATGAACTCAAATCAATTTGTGGCTATTGTGAAAGTAGATGTTTTTCTGTTTTCCCTCTCAGCTTCTTTATCATTGGTTTATAGGAGAGCTACTGATTTTTTTTTTTATTTGATCTTGTATCTTGCCACATCACTGAAGGTATTTATTAGCTGTAGAGTTCTCTGGTAGAGTTTTGGGGGTAACTTATATATACTATCATATCATCTTCAAACTATTAAAGTTTGACTTCTTCCTTTCCTGGTTGAATCTCCTTGATCTCCTTTTATTGTTTTGTCTTATTGCTACTGCCAAAACATCAAGAACTATGTTGAAGAGATACAAAGACAGTAGAAAGCTTTGCCTTTTTCCTGATTTTGGTGGAATTGCTTTGAGTTTCTCTCCATTTAATTTGATGTTAGCTGTCAGCTTGCTGCATATTGCTTTTATTATATTTAAATATGTTCCTTGATTCCCTGATCTCTCCAAGACCTTTATTGTGAAGGGGTGTTGGATTTGTCGAATGCTTCTTCAGCATCTTATGAAATGATCATATTTTTTTTCCTGTCAGTTTATTTATATGGTGGATGACATCTTTGCATCTCTGGGTAGAAGCTGACTTGCTCATGGTGGATTTTTTTTAATGTATTCTTGAATGGAGTTTGCCAGTATTTTATTGAG
>JAQHUG010000022.1:671703-686215 GCA_028555095.1 Dicrostonyx torquatus | reverse complement strand
CTTGCAGTGGCTGTCTGAGTATTTGGGAATTTTTCTTAGTCTGCTCTGTACTGTCAAAGTATGTCTCAGAACGGCTCTGAGGTCTTTATAAACCTGGTCTCTTTGTCTTTACTCCTGGTTCACTCTCTTGGTACCCTCAGTGTTGGACCAAGCTCTTGGTTCCCTCAGTATTGTAGGAAGTTCTTAGGTCTTTGGCAGGGTGGAGCTAGTAACTTGGAGGATCCAGTGGATGGGGTTGGGTTTTGGTGGAGCCTACCCATAGGAATTCCTTGCTGGCTGGCTAGAAAAGCTGAGTGAGTTGGGGAGGGGCCCTGATTTTTGTCCCACTGTGGAGACACTAGAGAGTGAAGTGCATGGCTGCTCACTCACTTCTTGATTCTCCTCAGTATTGGAGAAAGCTGTGTTTTATTGTTCCACTGAGGTTGTAGGAAGACAGGTTTGGGGGCAGGGGGTGGCTAGTAGTTTGGAGGAGCCTGTAGAAGGGTTTGCGTTTGGGGGAATCCTAACAGCAGGAACCTCCCTGCTGGCTGGCTTTCATTTTTTCTTAAATGACAATTCAATATCTTAGAACAAATTTCTGTAAATAAATATTATGAAGAAATTCAAGCAATAATTTGAGTAGTGTTTTCAATGTATATCATATAGAAGCAGAGAAATCACCGAGAAAAGTAACTCAAAACTATGGTTTAGAACTCTAGCTTGCCTATCATCATTATTAAGGAACAGTAAATTCAGAGAAAAGAGCACAGAAAAGATTCTCAAGTATTTCATAGGTCGGAAGTTGTAAATATTTTAGAGGAATGAAATAGGATCAAAATGGACTACAGAAGCACTGGTACCCTCTGTAGGTGATTAAGAATCAAAGTTCTCATAAAAAAGAGAAATTACATCTTACTTTAGACAGGAATCAAAGAAGAAAGAGAATCTTTCTTGCATTTAATGATCCTTTATTGCTTTTAACTCAATTGCTCTAAAGAGTACTGACTGTTCCATATGCATTTTGTGTTATCAAATTTGAATTATTTTCTTTCTGTACTTGAAATAAAACATATATGTACATCTGGATGTTCAATAACATCTAATGTTAAAATACTCTTTTTATCAACTGTAAGCAAACCTGTCAGATATTTTCACCATCTTCTATTGAAAGGTTAACCATGATCCAATAGTAATTTTTAAGGTCAAAGATGAATTACCAGTGTGTTCCAAATAACTATATTTAAAATTATATAAACAAAATATAAGTAATATACACTGTATGCTTATTACCACTGAAAGCGATAAACAACTTGTGAAAAGAAAATAATTGTTATAATTACATATAAGGCCCTTATATGTATGCTGGCTTTATATAGTGATGTTTTTAGAGGAATAGTTTTATAAATCAGTATTTAAGTACTTAATTATTCACTCTTTCTTCTGTTTACTATTAGAAATTCTGAACTCGTGAGACTCTGAAGTTTAACTTTTCAATGATAGAACTGAAAGTTACTATGCCTATTATTTGAATTCATGACTAAATACTTATATAATGAATGCCATTTTGGGATGCAAGTAAATTCCACTGTAACATTTGATTGATTATATATAGATAAGTACAAGGGTTTTCAATGTCTGATTATTTAACTTAAAACTCCCAGAATTCAAAAGGAAACATATCAGTCTTACTGTTTTCAAAGTCTTTAAATGAAAGAGCCAGTACAGTTTAACACACATTCATTTGTGATATACAACTTGAAGGTAAAGATCCATTTTAGTTGGTTGTCTTTGTGTTTGTTTCTTTAAATAGTCACACTGATCAGAATTTCAGAATTACAGGCAGCAGAAATCTTTACAAGACCCTCAAGATCAGTTTTAAGCAAAGAGACAAAGGAACAATTTTAAGTTTCCTTCATGCAGTGTGTTTTGAAATAAATACTTTTTGTAAGATTATATTTGTATTAGCAAATTTCATTTTTAAAGGAAAAAATTAACTTTATCAATAAAGATTTCTCTTATGTATATGCACATATGACTGCAATGGCTTGAACTACAGAGATCTATGCCTTTGTCTTTGGCATTTGGAGTTCACTTATTCATGTCCTGAAAATGAACTATGATCAAAAGAGACAGAATTCAGTGAGAAATTCTTTTTCAAATTTCCCTTCAGCATAAGATGACTTAGAGATATACTCATTCGTTAGTCTTCTCTTCAGATAATATATGGCATGCAGCAGCCACGTATCTTGCTAAAATGTCATGACCAAGGGCGTGGTGCACATTAACATTTTTTCCAGCCTCACTTTCTTCTTTCCTACTCTTGCTCCCCTTTGAGTTTGAAATCTTGCCATTTACACATTTAACATACTATGGGCTTTGGTTTGTTTATTTTGTTTTGCCTCAGAGTCAGTTTTCTTGGGCAGTGGGGATAGAATGGCCTCTCCAAAACATTATAGCATACACTTGTATATTTCAGACAAATATGTCTTGGAACTAATATATCCTTATGCATATAATATCTTCAACAATTTCAAATACTTAGATATAACCTTTTGATTTTTGTCTTAGCAGTCATAATTCTATCTCATAAATGAATGCTTCTTTATCTGTGATTAATACCCAAAGTTCACAGATAAGAGAAACTTATGCGATTTTAGTCTATTAGTATTATATCATGGTAGGAGATCCTTCTGTATTTGCGTTGTTCTCATTTGTTAAATAAAGAAACTCCCTTGGCCTTTTGATAGGGAAGAACTTAGATAGGCAGGGAAAAGAGAACTGAGTCCTGGGAGACAGAAGGCAGGCAGGGAGAGCCACCATGGAGTTGCCAGAAGCAGACATGCTGAATTTTTCCCACTAAACCATGACCTTGTAGTGACATACAGGTTGTTAGAAATGGGTTAAATCAACTTGTGAGATTTAGCCAATAAAAGGCTAGAGTTTATGGGCTAGGCAGTAATTTAATTAATACAATTTCTGTGTGGGTATTTTGGGTTTAAGCTAGCCAGGTGGCAGGATACAGCCCACTCCTCTTCTTACATTCAGTTTGTGATAACAGAATGGAAATAGTACACATGGAATGCACTGTGGACAGAGACTATTCTACCCTTCTTTTATACCATATCTTCATTTAAGGAATAACACATCACTTAATAGTTTTTGCAGAAAACATATTACAAACAGTACTAATAAATATTAAGATATCTATTTTTATAAATGGTGAAAAGACTAATAAAATAAACATTTCTAAATTTATGTATAATTCTGACCTTGTTTAAGAATTACTAGAAAAAAATTTAAATCATTAAATAAAAGGAATTCAGTTTTAATACGTGTATGCATATGTATATTTAAACAATGGAAGTATATTGAAGATTTGATTGTTCAATTAATTTTGATTTACTTTATTCCTACTTAACTACAATCCTGTTGAGCCTTTTAAAAGAAAATATGAGTCAAGAAAGGATGACAAAGTAACAATACACTATAAGTCCTTCCTGCTCCCTTTTAGGAACACAGGGAACTCTACTTTGTTTTTATTTTATTTATATAATTTTAACTGCAAATTTGAACATAGAAGCATTAGTGATTTTAGATAACACAGACAGATTGAGGAATACAATTATTATTTCCTTATGTTTCAATGTTTTGATTCAGGGACTTATCACCATGTCTGGAAATAAAAAGGAGTACAAGAAATGTTATACACTGAATAAGCTGTACCTCAATAGAATCATTTGTTGACATCTTCACTCTTAATATAATGGAGGAAGGCATTTGAAAGGTACATAAATTATGAGAATGGAACCCAATGAGTGCTATTGTTTACAATTAGAAGATAAAGTCTCTTACTTTTGTTCACTTTTGCATCATGTGAGGAAGATACTAGAGAGGACAGTCATGTTGTGCATTCAGAAATAAGGTACCATTACTTGCTAGAGCTCCACATAGTGTTATCTTGGGTTTCCTAGCCTCTTGACTGCTGAACACCATACCCTTGATGTTTAGTTACTTAGGTTATGGTATTTATTTTATATCAATCAAATGAAGGTAAGAAATATGATAGTTCTTGATTAACAGTGTTGCATTCTGATAAACCTATCTAAGCTAATAATATCACGAGAAATATCATTGGCTGAGCTTGTATTTCATCTACCACACCTACAAAAATAATAGTTAATTGACACAACCCACTCTAGAGTCATAGTTTGTTTACCTTTATGACTGTGTGGCTGTCTCCAGGGTAACCTCACTCTTACCTCTCAGCATCAGATGAGAGTATTAAACTGTGTATCCCTAACCGTAGAAATAATTAATAAAAAGAAAACCTCAGAATATACTCTCTACAGAATGAGTAGTTTTCACAGCACAGTCAAGTTATAAATCGACATTGACCTGTGGACCATCTACAGTGGACACCATTCAAATGATCTGTTACAAATATCAGTAAGAGTAAGCCTTAAATCTCTCTAATAGTATCTTTTTAAAATTGTTTTATAGAGCAATACATTTTTCTCTGCTCCCCTCCTTTCCTCTCCCCTTCCCTTCTACCCTTTCTCATGGTCCTTATCCTCCCAATTTACTCAAAAAGATCTTTTCCTTTTCTACTTCCCTTGCAGTTTAGATCCATGTATGTCTCTGTTAAGTACTCATTATCGTCTAGATTCTCTGGTATTGTGAATTGTAGGCTGGTTTTCTTTGCTGGTTTTCTGTCTAAAAGCCACTTATGAGTGAGTACATATGATGTTTGTCTTTCTGAATCTGGGTTACCTCACTCAATATGATTTTTTTCTTGATCCTCCATTTGCCTGAAAATTACATTTGACTTCCTGTCCTATCAATATTTAAGAATCCAACTAAGGTAATATCACTGGTACTCGTGAAGGTAGAGAGGCAAGGGCCCTTCACTGTCTTTACATGGTTGCTGGGAATGCCTGACTTTCAGACATCCTTACTGTGACTCAAGCAAATGCAGCACATTTCTTTGTCATGTTCTTTTTCTTCTACCTTCAACAAGTGTGTAAGATGCTAAATATGTGAGGAAATAGTTTTAAAAATGTTATCCATTGTAGTGTTTTGAGAATTTGAATTTATATTAATAAACATTCTTTTAAAAGTAATAAGTCTTAACTTTACACAAGTACTTCAGTTCCTTCTTATTTCACATGTATGATTAAGAAGTATTGCATAAATTTAAATCTATAATTTAGAGTTTTACAGAAAGAATTGAGATTGGTTACTTAATATATAGCACCAAGGAATAGAATAAGTAACAATTAATGTATGTGAACCAAAGGTATTTCTAGATGAAGCAATTCTGTAACTATTACATAATTTATTCAGAAAACTACAAAATAAAAGACCCTTATTAGTAATATAAGTTAATCTGTAAATTTAATTCTGAGAAAATCATCATTGCTTAACTTGGAAACATCATGGAAATACAATTTCTTTTGTTTTACAGTACATTTACTGAGTGATGGATAACATGAATGGAAATCAGAATTTTTTTTTTACAATCAGAGAGTATATTTTAAACACAAGATGACATTGTAATATAACAACATATCTGTACCATGCACAATGCTAAAACAGGTGTTCTTACGCATCATTTCATATATTTCCCAGTTGTTTATGATGAGAACATTAAGAATATTGCCCTGTAGCCATTTTGAAATGCTCAGTATGTTTTTTTTTTCTGCACTGCCAAACCCCCATGTGATACAACCTGAGAGCTTTTTAATCCTGTTTAACGGCTACAGTGCATCAACTGTCCAGTATCTCCTGTATTAGTTATGCTTCTACTGCTGTGATAAAACACCATGAAAAAGCAACTTACAGAAGTAAGGTTTATTTGGGCTTGTGAATCCAGATGGATAAAAGTCCATCACCCCTACAGCAGGAAGCATGACAGCAAGCAGACATGATAACTGGAGCAGCAAACTCAGAGTTCACAAATGGATGGATACTCAAATAGCAAGCAGAGAGTACAGAATGATAAAGGCATGAGTCTTTGAAGCCATGCATCTCTCATCTAATGATATACTTCTTCCAACCACTCCACACCTCTGAAGTTCCTGTAAACAGAGTCTCCACATATGCAAATGCATGAAACAATGGGGACATCTCATTCAAATGACCACATCCTCCAGTTGCTCCTATTCAGTATCTCCTCTAGGAAAGATGTTTTCAGTTTCTTCTGATAAACCAGCTTTTTTTCCTTGTGTTTCTGAAGTTGTTTTTCGATTTGCCTTTTAAAATAGATTCTTCAGATGATTCTTTAGAGAAATAAAATTTAAAGCTCTGTTTTTCTGTGAATGGCATACTTTAACTCATTCCCAGTTATTATCTCTCAGATGACCTGTTTCCATAGAGGAAGCCAAGCATTACCTAGAAATGACTAGAATTTAATTTTGAACTTAATTCTTTACCTATGTGTATGTTTATCACATGGCTTGAGTGAGCAAGCACCTTGAAGGTGAGTTTAATCAAGGTAGATAACTAACTGGGATAATTGATTCACTGTCTGCATTACTTAGGTTGCATATAAATTGCCTTTAACCCGTGATTTTGTGCAAATCATGTGCCTGTTGAGAGACAGAAGGTTAATGAATTCAGGGAATTGTGAAATGTGTTTGATGTTTTAGAACAAATCACAGATGCATATCACTATATGACTAAGGAAGGGCTTGGAAATAAATACATTCAATAATAACTGTTAATATTGTTTTAAGGATGAATAATCTTCATGAATAAGAAACATTTGCCCAATTATTTTATTGTAAATGATGTTATAGCTCTTCTTTTTTCAACATAATATTTTCATTCGTTATTTACATAATGCACACTGATTACATTTACTACCCCATCTTCCCAGGTCCAGCCCCCTTCCCTTGTGACCTCCCTCAAAGAAAAGAAGAAGAATAGAGGAAAAGAAACCTTCCAGTTCAATTTATGTTGCCCATGTTGTCACTGGATCATGGTCAAACTCCTTACCTATCCCTACCCCTGCCTAAAGCCATAAGTATGAAGAGTTACACTTCAGCATTGCTATAATTTTTAAACATTCTCTTCAGTGAAGTCTTATTTAGACTTTGTCTTTTTTGGGTTGGTAGGGGATATAGGTTGTCCCAGAAGCCTTCTATGTCTCTCATTCTCAACTGCAAGTCTGAAGTCATAAAAATATTGCAGAAGAAGCTTCCTTGCCCTTTACAGTCAGCGACAACACTGATCATAGACTTTCACATGGTTTCTGGCAGCAGAGCAGATAGATCATGGATATCAATGCAGCCATCAGCATAGCAGGGACCACAGACACCATCATGGCCCTCTATTGCAACTCAGGCCATGGACATCAACTATTCTCTTACTTTGTAAATAAAAGTTTTGTTTCGAGAATTAAGTGAAATTTGAAATGGAGGTAATGTCAACAGTTAAACCATTACAATTTAATGATGACATTCCTATGTAATTATTGTACTTAGGCAGCTTTTAACTTAATATACACAACTAATATATTTATATTATGGAAGTCAGATTAGAATTCCTTAGGATTCTTGTTGCCATCCATGTACATATCCAGGTATATATGTATTGTGTGGATTCATTTGGTAATTCATTTGTGTGTGTTCATGTTGAGATGTATATGCATGTGGGTGTGTTTGATGGCCAGCAAATGGAGGCCTAAGGTTAACATTGCATTCCCTTTTCAGTATACTTTTGTCTTATTTTTTGAGACATGCTGTCATATTGAATATGAAGCTTGTCAATTTCACCAGAATGGCTAGGCAGTGAGTTCTAGTTATATACTGTTTGAACCCACACAGCACCCCAATCCCACAACCAGTGCTGGAAATTCACAGAGAAAACAAATGTGCTAAGCCTCTTCCTAGTGCTGGGTATCCAAACATGTCTTCATGAATCTTGCAAAGCAAATACTTTGCTCACTGAGCCATCTTCTCAGTACTGCCTATTCTGATGAGTGTCTAGCCATTTTTCTTTGAATATTTGCTGAAAAATAAATTACATATTGTAAATACTTTTTTAAAAATTTAGAGCTAGAGAAATTGGTCAGTAATTAGGAGTGGTTGTTGCTCTTATTGTGGCCCTAAAGTTATTTTCTAACACCCAAACCTGGCAGCTTATAGCTACTGATGACTCCAGCCAATAGAAAACCACTACCATTCATGAGTCCATAGGAACAAACACAACATATGTGGAGAAAAATTTACAAGCCAGAAGTAAAAAAAAAAATCATTATTAACTTGTTAGTCACTGCACACATGAATCCACGGTGCCTGTATACATACAAGTTCAGACAAGTCAAATGTCCAGCATTGGTGGAGGGAGCTCATGAAATCCTACTTTCAAGCTAAAAGGTTATAGGCAGTTGATGGCCCATAGAAGATGAAGTTACTTATTCTTTAGGGAAATAAATCTTAACAAATTAAAAAGAATATACTCTTTAAAATAAGAAAATATGTAAAGATATTAGCTTTGTTCAATATTTTATACAAATAAAAATAATTTGTTTAACATTATTATAATAATATAATAATATCTTAGTTTGAGCTAGGAAATGTATCATTAAGTAATACATGTTTCTAAAGTACTGCCAAATAACATTGACATAAATAAAACTGATTATATTATTGTCAGCCTTGAATATCCATGTCTAATGTAAATTGAAGGAGTATCAGTTTGTACACAGTGAGTTCTCCTTAAGTAAATAGTGTATATAGTCTTTTAAAAAGTAAATCATCACAGCTAACAATAGCTCTGAAGTGTAAAGAAAGTATGTCCACATGATATGTAAGACTTATACATTAATAAGTATGTGTATATGCTCAATAACTATCTATATGTACATAAAATAAAGTATAGATGAACTATAATCCTTTTCTAGTTTTTAAAAATACACAGTAGCTTGACCTTAAAGAGAACCCAGACATTCTAAAATTGAAAAATATGTACAATGTTTATTCCTGAAATTTTGACATATGAAAAAATTTAAGCATATATTTAATTTATTATTACTAAGTAAAGTGATTAGGTTTAAGAGTAAGAGTAAAACAAACAAAATATTCTTTATACTATCATCCTTCACACAGGCCTTTTGATTTTATTGTAGATTACAAGAAACATTACAGATTACATATTTAATGAATAAATTATACAATTGAGAATGGTACCTAGTCAGCCTAGGAAATATATGCGGAATCATGTAAAGACGCAAAACAATCCCACACCAGTTTGATTAAAAAGGGGTTATTTATTGGAGGGGATAAGACTTACAGATCAATGTCCCAAACCACAGTCCTCTGGTCGCAAACAGGAAACAGAGTCTAGCAGTCAGAATGGGAGCCGGAAGCAAGAGAGAGCAAGCAGAGCACTGCCACTGCTTTTTAAAATGAAACCATGCCCCAGTGGGCTGGTATTTTAAAAGCCATTGGCTGAAGGAGAGGGAGCTCCCGCAGCAATCATGATATTATTGATTCAGTACACACAGAAACAAAGTTAAGAAAGAAAATAAAAATTAAGAGACCCTCAGGATAGACCAGTGTAACTGAATCTATGTTTAGTGTGATTTCTAGAAGAAAGCAACAGAGCATACATGTTATTCTGCACTAGTCAGGCAGCTTGAGCTGGCAGCTTTCTAGAAATGGCAAATCACATTAATTAGCAGATTAAGAAAAAACTATTCCCTCAGAAGCCATAGAAAATGACATTTAACTTTAGGAGCACCAACTGAGAGCAGCAGAGCAATGAGAAAGACATGTTAACATTGTCTAAGGGGAAAAGGATGCATTTTCATGAATCACAATGGAACCATTTGTATAAGAAAGCAAAAACAAATATGCTAGATCATATAGCAACAGTATATAGAATATTATTAGTTATCAACTAGTATTTGCGTATTCAGATGAGCTATTAAACTAGTGTTTGGAAAAGATTTGATTGTCTTAATTACATTAAATAAGATTGTTCAGCTAATATAAAAATTAACATTTATGGCCATGCCATGAATAATGGTTTCATAAAGTTTTTCTACAGAAAATGAAGGTATTTAAATGAGAAGTGTGATCAGCCCATGGGAAGAAAGTGACAATCTCAACGGGAACAAAGAGTGAGTCACAGCAGTTTTAGAAGCAAAGTCGTTCCTGTCACCTCTGCCTTGAGGGGTGAACTTGCCCATGATTATCAACTGACGTTCTTCATTTCACTGTCTGACTTGTTTTCCAGTATCTTCTCTCCCTGTACCTGCTCAGTGTGCTATACTATTGCCAAGTCATTCTCTCTCTCTCCTTGATCTGTCATATGCCAAGGGTTGAAAACAAAGCAGTCGTTTGTAATGTATTTGTTAAATTATAAAATTTTAGATAGTTTAGTGCTGCATGTGGCTCCTTAAGTATGCTGTGAGCCACTTGAATTAACATGACCTTGAGGTTCCAACACTGGGGTATCCGCAGCTTTTCAGATTCTGAATCCTATTATTCAGTAACATCTATGGCATTTTACTAAAATCCTCTGCTGTTTGAGAAAACCCAGATTTCCTTTGCACTAATTATTGTGCTGTATTGTCAACCAGCAATTAACAAGAGGTCATCCTGCCTTCACCTCACACTGAGTTTTAATAAATGCTGTTAACTAATAAGACTTAAATAGTCATTGATATATGAAGATTTATCTCTTCAAATATATTTGTACATGCCTTGGAATTGATGCTTTGGATGGTGTTAATTGAAATATTATTATAAAACTTTTGATGTGTAAAAAGAACCTTTGAATTTGTCACTTATTAGTGTTAGTCATCTTGGAAATTAATCTAATTGATAGACATAGTCTTAAATTTCCTTGTAGCCTTCATCTGAGTGTTTAGCATGCTGAGATTTCAATGACTAAAGCATTTTGTACTCTAAGTAACTTAGAGAGTTTTAAAGATTTTTCTGCCGAAGTAATGTTATACATGTATAATACTAAAACATCTATCAATATGATATAACTGTTAGAAACCAACAAAATAAAGTTTGGTTGTTTTGAATGTCAGAAGACCATGAAAGTCTGGATTCTCTTTCTTTAATGACAGGCGGCCTTATGTTCTTTCTAACATTTTGATAGTTTATCCTTTTCTTCTTAAATTTTCTGACTTTTAGTTACATCCACTTAAAAAAGTATGTTGCAAGGAAGCACTTGTTCGCCCTGGCCACCCAGAACCAAAATAACCACACACATACTGTATTAATTAAATCATTGCTTGGCCCATTATGTCTAACTTCTTATTGGCTAGCTCTTACATATTAATTTAACCCATTTTTATTAATCTGTATATTACCACAAGGTGGTGGCCTGTTAGCAAAGACTCAGCATGTCTTACTCCTGTGGCTCCATGGAGTCTCATGACTCTGCCCTTCTTCCTCCTAGAATTCAGTTCCGTCTTCCCCATCTACCTAAGTTTTGTCCTATCAACAAGTCAAGGCAGTTTCTTTATTCACTAATGATAATTACAGCACAAAGAGGGGACTCCCACATCAACAGTATATCATCACTAAAATCCTACTTTTCTGCTGTATAGACTTTACTATTGTAGTATCATATACATGTGCTCATCTGTCCCTAGAGGCAAATAAAACTTTTATATTATATGTGATTTCATTTTGCCTGACTAATGACCACTGTAGAAGAAAAGTTACAGTAATTTCAAATGTCCTTACTAACTCATACTGCATGAACTGACAGAATCCCAACTATATTATAACGATTTACTTGGCTTGCTCATGAGGTATAACATGTTTTAAACTACCAAATGTTGTCGAGTTGGAGAAGTAAAAATGTAAACAACTGACGTATTTGTAAGCAAATGGAAACACCTACATATGAGCTTTTACAACACTAAGTAATTACTTTACTTTGGACGTTAGGGCCTGGTGTTGATACAGACTGATATAGCTGTGAGTCTTTAGAAGACAGTATACTAGTGGAAGACGGGTTGAGAATGACTTGAGAAGCAGATCTTTATTTTCATTATTTCTTACTATAGTTGCATTTCACAAAGAGATAAACAAATAACCGTGTTATAGGTGAGAGAAAGAAATCTATGTCAATTTCGGGGAGTATGTTACAAGTGTCAAAAGATATGTAATAATTTTGGTAATACCACTTTACAAAGAAAGAATACCCTGTTTTTATTCATTTAACTACATTATTACATTATTACAAAGAAGTGTATGCTTGTCAAGTATCGAATTCATCTGTCTGGGATTTCTACAAAACAGTAAGACACTGTCTCAGGCAATACTATCTCAGTTGGCTCTCCCAAGAAATGACCAAATAACTGTTTCCTATGGAGAAGCTATGGCTCTTTTAAAATGCTTTAAACTCATAGAGAAATAAAATTTAAATCTAAGGTTAAATTTCAAGCCTTTAGTGCTCTGCCCTATGGACTATCTGGCATAGACCTTGTAGTACCATTGCTAAGGTGTGTGTTGGAATTTTCCTATATTCCAAGTGTAAGACTTCACAGCAAAGGAATACCATCAGCAAGATCTTATAAAATTGTTATAAATAAAGTGAGGAAGTGCTGAAAGAGACTATTGGAAAAGGGAGTATTTCAAGGTCATGTAGGAACCTGGAACAAGGGAATCTTCTAGGATTCTACAAAGATAACCCCAGCTAAGCCTCATAGACCAAACATGAAGCCTGAATTGCCTACCTCCTGTTATCAGGCAAAACTTCAAGTGGAGGGATTAGGACACCAATATAGCCACATTACCTTTAACCTACTATCTGTCCTGACTATGGGATATACTGGAGTAAGGGTTGCTTAGAGACCATGGGAATGGCCAATCAATGACTAGTCCAGAATAAACCCATCCCAGGTACCCCTGATACTGACTGGAACACTAAAACCTACAGACTGGATGATTCAATGATTGAAAGACCTAGGATAAAACTATACTTGATTGGAGGAAAAAAAATAGTCAAATTAACGATGCCTAATGATATTCTGCTATGCTCATGGATTGACTATCTGTTTAACTGAATGGTTTCTCGTCATGGAACATATACAATGAATGACTTGTACAACTTGAAATGGTGACAGTATCAGAGTAGCAGTGAGTATGCAAGTCTTACAGACTATGCTATTTCTGTATAATGTTTAACAGCCTTTCCCCAGTAACATTATGTGTGTCATACTGCACAGAAAACTGTGAATGCCTGTAGAGAAACAAAACAAAAATAAAATCTTTGTTTCATTTCTCAAAGAACGGTTATCACTTTTATGGATATTAGATCTTGTATGAGATTTGTAACATGCAACCTGGTTAATACAAATACTGTTTTACAATAAACTGGTTTTCAAATTAGCATTAAAACCATTAAAGTTATAAATTACCTCAATGATCTGAGAGTGGGTATTAAGCATGAGTATATATTTCATTATCCTATATGTTAATAGAACTAAAAAACTGCTTTCCTGTGATTAATTTTAGATTAATGCAGTGGGTTATAATTAAATTCATTTAAACATGTATAAATTATGCCTTATAAACTATTGTTGTTAATATTAATTTATAATTTCAATTCAATTCCTTCCAATAAGAATGGAATAAATGTATGCCACCTTAATTCATAGAGTTTCTGAAATAACTTAACAGTTTACATTAAGTCTCAGATTTGAATTTTCTTTTTATTTTGTGACTCTGAAGACATCCCTTTGGCAATTTTCAAAATACAATTTTGATGAGACTTAGTCTTCTTTGAATTATTTCCTTTTTTGGAAACAGGGTTTCATAACAGTCCTGGTCTTATACTTCACTTTAAAAGATAAAAAACATAAAAAGAGCTGATGGCTGGGTGGTGGTGGCGCATGCCTTTAATCCCAGCACTCGGGAGGCAGAGGCAGGTGGATCTTTGTAAGTTCAAGACCAACCTGGTCTACAAGAGCTAGTTCCAGCGCAGGCTCCAAAGCCACAGAAAAACCCTGTCTTGAAAAGAAAAAGTGCTGACACTTAGAATTGCATAACCAATTGACATGATCTTCCCTGGAGAAGACAATTACTCCAGCTCTCAGCATTCCTTACTTGCTTCTAATTGTGTAGTTGTGTAGCACTAAGTCCTCTTGTGTTTTCCTCCTATCATGCCATGAATCTCAGCATGTCTCTTGCTGTCAGTTGTACCTCTGTATTTAAGAATACATTGTAAAGACAATTAATGGGGAATAAGTGTAGAAGTTTGAAATAAGAGTAAGGCAGGTATATGGGTGAGCTTGGAGGCAGGAAAAAGAAATGACTAATGATGTAATTATGCTAAATTTTTTTCCTTTTTTATTGTTAAAAGAAAAATTTACATTTACTCCCCTTGTTCCCGGCCCTTCTGCTCCCCCACTACCCCACAGCCCTCCCCCTGCTTCCTTAAGATGGTGCAGGATACCCTGTCCTATGGGAAGCCCAAGGCCCTCCCCCCTCCATCTCGGTCTAAGAAGATGTGCATCCATATAGAATAAGTTCCCAAATAGTCAATACATGCAGAAGAG
>JAQHUG010000022.1:618192-630674 GCA_028555095.1 Dicrostonyx torquatus | reverse complement strand
CTGTCAATTTTGGAGGCAGATTTAAGCAATTTATTTCACAGAAGTGAATACCCCAAGAAAAACGAAAAGGGCTTAAATAGACACAACCAGTATGTAATTCTTATCTTTACCAATGAGCACTGATTGACTATTTTTATGGACAAAAATTAGTGAATAGTAAGAGAGTGGAACCTGAAAGATTGTTAAAGGAAAAAAATCAGTTAGAATGAAAAATGTAAATCAAAACAGTAAAGAAACTATTTCTTACATCACAAAATTGAGCAATGTAGTTTTATATTGAGTAATCCCATATTCACATAATAGTCACATGGGAAAATATTGCATTTTTGATTTTCACATAATTGGGCATCTCTCCTAACACAGGTAATAAAAAAATCTGTGTTCTTTATTGTAATTTAACTTGAATTTTTGGATTGTCCTCTCTGTGTTATTTATTTATGTTGATAAACCAGTATCATCATATATCCTATATTTGTACAAGCTGTCTGCAAAAAATTATGTAGAATTATTTTTGGAATGAAAGATATTTTAGTGTCATTGACATACTTAATTGCAGTCGTAATACATCTTGTCCATTCTCTCTATCACTTGCTATGTTTCTTGCTACTGATTTAATAACTAACCTTACCCACTTAGTATATTCATCTAAATTTTCTTTGGCCTTTGTTCTCAATTAAAATTGCTTTGCTTTATGACTATGAGATGTGGAATACAACTTTATTACAACCTCAATTATAAAAGAAAATAAATGCCTTTAGCCAAAACACAAAGATATTTAGTACTAACTGTGCCATGGTGAGAAATTGTACCAGGCAAAGAAGATATAGACTTTTCCAAGAGTCATTGTCACATACCAATACTTCTGCAAAAGCATTCTGGAATTGGACATAATTAACACTATAATTGTTTATTTCGATACCTAGCTTTTAACTTAAGCACTCAAAAGACAGAACTGTAGACTATAATTGGTCAGTGATGCTGCTAATGAAATTTCTCATAAATCTGGGCTAGAATGGTGAAGTGACAGAAAAATACTGTGTAATGGTTATGAAATTTGTCTGTGTCATACATGTATATGCTTGTATATTTTTAAGATAAACCTATGTCTCATATTTATTTATGTGCTTATAGACAGGGTATAACTGGTTTCATAATTAACATACAATACTACACAACAATGTTTATTTGATGTTTCTAAAGTCAGATTGTAGTCATGAAAACAAATATCACAATGTATTTAGATGGTACCATTGAGAGTAATGTTTTTGTAGTTCTTTTTCATAGTATTGATGTGGTTTACAACAACTCACTCTCCTAAAAGTTGTTTCTTTGTTTTCCTGTATTAGTGGAAAACAAAAGCAAATCATGGGATTTGGAGATCAGAGTTGATTCACATGTAGTACTCTTTGAAGGTTTTGTAATCATGCAATCTGAGAGCCAGACGAAGGGAGGCCATCATAGTTGCAGCTCTTAAGGGTCATTACCATTAATTGCCCAGCCTTCATCTTTCCTTTCCAATCTAATGCTGTTCCAGTAACCTCAGACAGTCCCCACATCAATACAGGGAGTCTGACTTCTTATAGTCAGTGGGAACTGACATCACCTTGTCCTTAATAATTATATTTTTAAAAGCTATTTCTTGATGGTGGAAGTTACAAAATAATCCCACAATAGTTCAGAATTACATATAATAAAGAGTTATTCAATTCGGGAAGACTTGTCCTAGATCACAATCCTCTGCATAGACAGGGAACAGGAACAGTCTAGCAGCCAGAAGTGAGAGCCAGAAGCAAGAAAGCAAGTGCAGGCTTTACAGCTGCATTTATAGTATAAGAGACCATACCCAAGTGGGTTGGTATCTTAAAGACTATTGGCTGAAGAAGCAGAAGGAACCCCCATAGTACCTCCCCCTATTGTTTAAATAAGAGAGTTCCAAACCCAATACAAAACTATAAACACTAGGAATAGATATTAAGTATAAGATTAGAATTATAACCAGCATAAACAATATTAATCAAGGAACATATACTAAATGTTTTAATAGACATTCTATCCTAAAGAATCTAAGTCTTGTATTAGAAATGGCTTAGCTAGATAATAAGAGGATGGCAACTACGATTTTCAAAACTGTTTTACCCTGTCTTGGCAAGTTTTGGTAACCTTTTCTCTTGTGTCCAGCTTGTCCAGTCTGGACATCATGCACTTTGTCAGTGGTTGAAACATAGGTAGTTTCTTACCCAAAGGCCAGTTGTGCCAAGAAGAAGACAAACTTCACCAAGTGAAGTGTCTTTGGTGCTCAACACTCTGTCAGTAATACATTGGTGCTGCCAGGCACAAACATGTCTCATGTCAACAGAATCTTAAGTAATTTAAATGATGTGTTCTACAGATCTTTGAAGTGGTTGAATGTTACCTATTTATGCAGAATACAATCTCTTTGTATCTAAGTACTTAATGAGCCTGACTAAAGTATAATAAACATGAATAATTTAGTTAGTCCTTTTCATTGTTTTGGAGTGCCCTTCCAGATGGGATCCCAAGAGGTTCCCCTTTCTTTCTTTTAGGATTTTTTCACATATTCATTTGTTCCACAGTATTTATCATAATTAAAAACATACCTATACCTTGTTCTTGTCTCTACTTATAGAATATCAGCAATGCAAAGGAAGAAACCAAGTTTAACTTTTATTCTCTATTTTACATTTTTAATTTAAATTGGGAAATCATTGCTGCATATGTTTATGTGGTGCAAAGTGATGTTGTGATTTAAAAACACTGATGCTATTATATCATCTGTCAAACTTAATAGTAGGAGATAATATAATGCAACCTATTTTTTCTGCTGGAATTATTCTGTATTTTTGTTCAGAAGCTCAAACATTTTAAAAATGAAGAAATCAGATGTCTGCAATCTTTGAATATCTCTTACTCAATAAAGTTCCAGCTATTTCCGTACAATGCCAGCCCTGCAAAATCCATGACTAGGTCTGAGTATTTGGTGAGGTTTCACTACCAGGCATGATTCCTCTCCTGTTGAGTGTGTCTTAAGTTCAATTATGGATCTTTTTGGTTATTACCAAGATCTGAATGTCATTTTTGCTCATTTATACCCGACCTGCCATACTGGCCTTTATTGTGCTTCATAGACATCCCATATGAGTAGGAGTATTGGTTGCTTGCTCCCCTTGCAAACTTGATAATAACTGTGTGGTATTGCAAAAGTTAGTTGTTAGGGAGAAGATTCTTTTTTTAAATTGTTTTTTTCTTGAGCTCTACATTTTTCTCTCTTGCCCTCTGTGCCTCTTCCTCGCCCCTTCAGCACTCCCCCAATGTCCCCATGCACCCAATTTACTCAGGAGATCTTGTCTTTTTTACTTCCCATGTAGATTAGATATACATAAGTCTCTCTTAATGTCCTCATTTTTGTTTACGTTCTCAGGGATTGTAGTTTGTAGGCTGGTTTTCCTTGCTTTGTTTAGAAACCACCTATGAGTGAGTACATGTGATAATTGTCTTTCTGTGTCTGAGTTACCTCACTCAAAATAATGTTTTCTAGCTCCATCCTTTTCCTGAAAAATTCAAGATGTCATTATTTTTTCTGCTGTGTATTACTCTATTGTGTAAATTACCACATTTTACTTATACATTCTTAGGTCGAGGGGCATTTAGGTCATTTCCAGGTTCTTTCTACAATAAATAATGCTGTTATGAAGATAGCTCAGCACATGTCCTTGCGGCACAATTGAGCATCCTTTGGATATATACTCAAAAGTGGTATTACTGGGTCTTAATAAAGGCTGTTTCCTAATTTTCTGAGAAATCTCCACACTGACATCCAACGGACTGTACCAGCTTGCATAACCACCAGCAATGCGGAAGTGTTCCCTTTTCCCCACGACCTCTCCAGCATAAGTTGTCATCAGTGTTTTTGATTCGTATAGGTGTAAGATGGAATCTCAGATATCAACAAGACAAAACAACAGCCTACAGAATGGGAAAAGATCTTCACTAATCCTACATCAGACAGAGGTCTGATCTACAAAATATATAAAAAAAACTCAAAAAACTGGTAATCAAAAAAGCAAATATTCCAATAAAAAATGGAATAAGACCTAAATAGAGAACGCTCAATAGAGGACTCCAAAATGGCTAAAAGACATTTAAGGAAATGTTCAACATTCTTAGTCATGAGGGACAAAGTTCTTAAGCCAAAGCCAGCTTAAGTCCTATGTATCTGATGTCCAAATGGCTTAGAATCTTAAATAATACTAACTTACCTTCAGCCTAAGTTAGTAAAGGAAGAGTAAGCAATGAACCACATTATTTTGGACATGTAGTTCAATGAATAGTTTGAAATGGTATTTTTCATGGTAGGTTAGCATTTTTGTTTGTTGGATAGCCTATGGCTCTTGTGGGGAGCATTATCAGCTCAAGTAGGATTTAATATTACATATATAACATTATATTGAATTCATTTCATATTAGATATGCATGTATAACTTATTAACATATATGTTAAATGGTATATATGAATCACACAACATATAAACCATATTATATTTGTATGAAATTTTATTGTTCAATGATTGAGAGGACTTACTGCTTCCATTAGTACCTTGTGTACATAATGAATTCTTTCTAAACTTTCATATATTTAAAATAAAATAAATAGATCTACTTATATGTCTTTTCATTAACATTTTTTCAGATCAACTCTCATAAACCAATATTTTTCTATCTGTTACAGAATATCATAGTTTATTAAAACATTTTCATCTATGTATTGGTGCTTGATTGATTTAATGGCTTCATAGATATATGCATATTTTGAAATTAATTTACATTTATATACTAAATTTGTTCAGAACTCAGCATTGACAAGAAATCAACATTGACTCTTCTTTTGTTTCTATAAGAACACATTGCCCTTAAAACATGTTGACTAAAATATAAACATGATTTATTTTTCCAGGTATATATTGATTTTTGTTTTTGTTCTTTTGATGCAGGGTTTCTCTGAAGCATTGGAATCTAACTTAGAACTAGCTCTTATAGAACAAGTTGGCCTCAAAATCACAGAGATCTCACAGCCTCTGCCTCCTGCATGCTGGGATTAAAGACATGTAACACCTTGCTGTGAAAATTTTATTTCTATGACAAAAAAAAAACATGTGTGATGAAACAATGTTTCTATATATAATTATAATATTGAGATTTTATTATTATTTCTAACCAAATAAATTAGAGAAAGTAAATTTCAAAATACACACACAGACTCACACATGCATGTTCATGCACTGATGAGTTAATTAGTAAAGCCACTATAGAAATCAACATAAAAATTCTTTAGAAATTTGGAAATTGATCTACATTAAGATTCAGCTATATCACTCTTGGGCACATACCTATAAATAACTATATCCATAATGACAGTTTCTCAATTACGTTCATAGAAGCTTTATTCATAATAATCAAAACCAGGAAACAACTTAGATATTCCTCATATGAAGAATGAAATAAGAAAATGTGGTTTATTTACACAATGGATTATTTAGCTGTTAGAATAAAATCATGAAACTTTGAGACAAATGAATGGAACTAGAAAAAAAATCATCCTGAATGAGACAACTCAGACCCAGAAAGACATACATGATGGGTACTCATTTATAAGTGGATATTAGCTGCTAATTAAAATATACGCACACTACAATCCACAAACTTGGAGAAGTTAGAGGGTTGGTATAGAGGGGACACATGGATCTTCCTGGGAAGCAGAAATCAAATAGATTTTGTGGATGCCCTGGGAGTTGGTGGAAATGGCAAATGGAGGAATTGGGCCAGGGAGGGAAGGGCAGAGGGAGAGAGTATATGATGACTGAAATTTTCTTTCTTTTTTTTTTTTTTTGGTTTTTCGAGACAGGGTTTCTCTGTAGCTTTAGAACCTGTCCTGGAACTAGCTCTTGTAGACCAGGCTGGTCTCGAATTTACAGAGATCCGCCTGCCTCTGCCTCCCAAGTGCTGGGATTAAAGGCGTGCGCCACCACTGCCCGGCTTTTTTTTTTTTTTTTTGGTGAAATTTTCTTATTTTATTGAATTTAGTATTAGTAGACTTTAGGTACTTGGACTGGAAGGAAGCAATTGAAAGTGATGTCCTTGACTTCCAACTCAACAAGAAGAAGAATTGAAAAGGTTAATTTTCAACTTGAAATCAAGAATCACCTTGGCCACAAGTTTCTGAACATTCTTAGAGACTACCTTGACTAGATTGATAGCGGAAAGAGTGTTTGCCTTTTCTAGTTTGTGTATCCTAGGCTAGGATAAGTGACTATATAAAAAGAAATAAAAAAATGGCTGAGTACAAACATCCTTTGCTGCCATCTTCCTCAATGTCTATTAAATGTAATCATCTAGCTACCACTCCTGTTGCTTTGGCCTGCTCTGATGGACTACAGCTCAAACTATAAGTGACAATAAGCCCACCTTTTGCTTGTTCCAAGGTATTTTATCACAGCAAGAAAAAGGTAACTAAGACAATATCAATAAATATATATTTTATGAGATGGGTCTTTGAATATTTAGCATTAATTCCTCTTCCAAAGAATACATGAATGGAATCTAATTAGCAGTTTATAAGTGAAATGTTTATGGAATCATACTCCTAAAACTAGACAACAAAGAATGCATTAATTCAACTGGGGATATGATTTCTAAAACAAATTGGCAGAAGGCTGAATTCCTTGTGTGTCTTCCTTATTTTAGTTTTTTAAAATAATATACTGCATATATAAATATATGTATATATAAAATCACATTTTAACCATGATGTTATGCCAAGTGTGCTCAGAAATATTTTATAATCATTATTACAGTTTTATGGATATTTAATATTTAAAATTTATTTTTTCTTTTTAATTTATTCTTTATAAGCTTAATATATTATATTTTAACCATTTATGGTTACATTTAAGGTAGATATCATAAGCAGGACCCTATACCAGCTAACATTAAATGGGCCAAAAATGTGTCTGCTTCGGTTGCGGGCACTATAAGAGAACCTATTACTATTATTAGGTTAATGGACATATTAATATATTTTCCACTGAGTTTTTATCTTTATGCTCAGAGATTAATTGATCCTTCAACTCTGATTACAAAAGATTCTTCTTCCAGGATATGAGATTGACATAGAAACTCATAATTATTGAATTATCAGAGAATAAGAGACAAGTAATCAATGCAAATGAAATATCTATATCATACTACCCTCTAAGTTTTCAGGATTGTTTGGGGGAGTAGAGTTAGAAAATTGGTAAGAGCAAGGTGTATGAGTACAGTTGAACTTTATTTACCAGATAGGACACTATAATTAAACATAAGAATTCACAGTGGCTTACTTACACAAGAGCAAACCAGCAAAAATCCCAGAATGGATGTGGGAAGGGTTCATGAAGTTCTAATGTGTTGGAAACTGATGATTAATAGAAAAGAGTCACTGCTTGTACTGATTTGTACATTTAGAGAATACCTATGCTCCAGTACAAAGCCTGAAACTCATGAACACACAGGTAAAATTAAATGGAATCAGTAGTATTAAATTTCAAAAGAGAAAAATAATATGCACATCAAAATGCTAACAGAGTGGAAAATAGAGGATAAATTGGATGGAAGGAAGTGGGGTTTATATTGACTTCAAACATATTATGTGTATGCACAAATATTAAATAAAATGGTTAAATAAAAATTAATTTATACATCTTTAATGGGTAATCATTCAAAATAATATATGGCTCTCTGGTTTATCAAGTATGTAAAAGAGTCAAAACACCTCAGGGAAACTGAGGTCAAGTGTAGAAGTATAAGAGAAATGATGATTTAATTGATTAAAAAATTAAGACATAAATAAAATACTAGTAGAAATTGAGTCTGAAAAGAAACAATTGCCAAAACAGAAAAAGTGAAGACATAATATCTACATATAGTTCAAAAATTCAAAAATATATGATATATTTAATATAGTCCTTATATAAAGATAAAAAATTAAAACTATGAGAATTGGAAGAATGAAATTTATTTATAAAAACTATTCATTTAATTAACTTCTCTTGCTATATGTTATGAGCCTAAAATTTTAAGTGAAACCTTCAATTAAGAGCCTATGACTAAATACAAGATATTGTTAGGTGTTTTTATATACATTAGCAAAATTTTCCACTCCACTTACCTCCCACACCTGCTTCATGGGACTGATAATTTCCAAATATGTAGTAGTCACCATGATGCCTAGATTTTTTTATATGTGTGAAAAATGCATCCTTCCCTAACCTATACATTATTTTAAGATGATTTTCTCATTCATTGCAATAAACAGAAAAATTTAGAATTCTTTGCTCAATAACTACTTTTATAAACACTGTTTATGAGCAGTGATGCCTATACATTACTTCCACTCCTGCCTTTCTCTTCAAACTTCCTCTGGTTTCCTCTTCTCATATTCATTATCTCTTCTTTATTTATTATTTTTATTTAAATAGGTATGTGTATGTGCATCTCATGTCCCAAAACTGATCACTTGGATTTGGATAATCTATGGAAGAGGCTTATGTTCTTTTTTCAGCAGAAAATGATCACTTATAACTATTCATCTATTCCTCTAGGTTTTGGGACATGAGAAACATCTCATTTTCAAAGACATTTCAATTGTTATTACATTTATCTTGTTTAACAACCATGTGTTTGAGAGATTATGATTCTTCTGTATTTTATCATCTTTCTGACCCTTCTAGAATTTTCTTTTAGCAGTCATTGTAGGAATTACTATACACCAGCTGTGGTAAAGGACTCCAAATCACTTACTTTTTGAAGTTGACCAATTCTGGATCTCTGTTGAAGTCTTTCTTCTGCAAAATGAAGCTGTTCAATGAGGGATGAAGGCTTCACTTACCTACACTTATTTTAAGGTATTTAGAACACAGTTATAAGCTATATTGCTCTAGAAATATGTCCATAGATATTTCATCTCTCTGGTCTATGGTTTTTCCAGCCACAGATAACTTGATGGCTTTGTTTACAGAACCAAATATTCATTCTCTCATGTTGAATGAGTCCAATTTAATGAATGTTTTAGGTCCTAAAATCAAAGTGTCACTATTTCATCATTGTGTGAATCTTGGTTGTCCATTCATTATTGTGGTATATAATCTTTACAGATCATAGGGCTAAATACTGGTCCTTTCCCTTAGAAGTTTGTATAGCATCTTCTGATATAATAAAGAGTCCCAGTATTTTAGAATTTTGTAACTCAAGGTTTCTGAAATTTGCATTGGTTAACCAGTTACAATAATTATTTTGGATCAACTCTGTGGTCTATTTAGCATTTATAATTTTATTTATGAAATATAATAAATTATTTTATCACAAATACCATAATATTTTCTTAATTTTGTATTCAACTATAGCATATGATAATTAGATGCTAATACATTAGATATAATTGTGCCTATATATTCTCTTGACATAATCTTAATCATTCTTAATAACAACTTAGAATTTCTAGAGCATTAATCAGATAATCCACTCTCAGCAAGAAAGATACAAAGGAGGCATTGCACATGTAAGAAAAAATATTGTTCAAAATATTACTCTTAGTCATGTCAACTCATTTCAATAGTGTTTTTAAAATAATCTTTTTGAATATTTTACATTTTGCCTTTTATAATGTTTTATTTTTTAAAAATAGTTTAAAGTGTTGTTCAACTGATGCAAAGCCTTGATTCAACCAATTTCAGTGTACTTTACTAGTAGTAAAGATTTTCAAAATATATGTGTAGAAGAAATACGTGTTCTCTTCCCTTGTTTTGGGTTATTTTACACATATAGATATACTTCATTCTATTTGACTAAAAGTCCATTTTGTAGTAGGAGGCAGCTTGTTTGTTCCCAGCTACTCAGCCAACAAATAACCACAGAGGAACTGTATGAATTAAATCACTACTGGTCCATTATCTCTAGATTCTTATTGGCTAGCTCTTATATGTTAATTTAACCCATTTCTATTAATCTGTGTATCTCCACATGGCTATGGCTTACTGGTAAGGTTCCAGCTTATCTGTGCCTTGAGTCAGCTACATGGCATCTCCCTGACTCTGCCTTCTTTCTCCCAGCATTCGTCTCCAACATGTGCTCTCTAAATACAAATAAAACCTGAGAGGGTTTAGAAAGGAATTCTAGACATTGAAAAGCAAAGTTTGGACACATTTTTTTAATGGGCTCTGCTTGCTGGTAGCATGTGGCAGCTCCTTTGAAAGAGGTCTTCCTGATTCAGTAGTAGCAGGAAAAAAACCCCACAGTTTCCAAACAGCAGCATCCTTGTTCTCCAGCTCAAATGGCTCTTACTGTTTTGGGATTCTTTAAATGGGTTTTGTGAACAGAGTGATACAACTTGCTTAGGGACAACATAGACCTGCTGAGTGCATGAAAATGGGACTGTGAGCCTGACTTGCAGTAAACAGACCCCTGTCCTACTGTGTAGGATTGGGCAGAGCTGAAAGGCAAAGCAGCATTAATCTTTGTATTGCTACTTAGTTGCTTAACATCTTAAGAAGTTTTCCTGGACAGAAAAGGGTTTCAGATACACATAGGACAGATTGAGACATAAAAGACCTCTAAACAAGACACAGTGTATTTAAAATATATATGTAGACTTGGGAGAGATAAGCAAAGAGTGAAAAGACAATAAATGTAATATAAAGGATTATAGAGTTGTAGATTAAAGGAATAAAGATAATAAAATATCTTAAACTTGTGGAAAAAGTAATAGAGTAAGAAAAATAGGACACATAAAGATGGAATGTAGACAGAGAGTCTATATTATTGTGTTTTCTTTGAATTTTTTGACTGCATAGAAATATTTGATTCTGGGAATGCATCTATGTTTCAAAGGTTTCTTGACTCCAAAATTTGAATTTAAGGATTTGTTGCTTTGGAAAAGAGGTATTCTTCTTCTTTTTTTTTAGATTTATTTATTTATTATGTATACAGCATTTCTTCCATGTGTGCCTGCATGCCAGAAGGAGGCTCCAGGTCTCATTATTGATGGCTGTGATCCACCATGTGGTTGCTGGGAATTTAACTCAGGACCTCTGGAAGAGCAGTCAGTGGTCTTAACCATGGAGCCATCTCTCCAGCCCCAAGGTTCTGCTTTTGTTTCCACAAAGCATGAGAACCTGTGGAATCCTTCCAGACTAACATGGTTTGATGGACCCAGAATCCCTGAAAGGTACCATGAACCCACACAAAAAGTTACTTCACTTAACAAAAAGCAGGAAGTAGCTTTGAATGAACTACATCAAAATTCCTTAAATAATTGTTTATAAATGTTTGTTTACATTTAAAGGGGAATATGTTATAGAATTTGCAATGGTATGAATCTTAGTTTATTGAAACAAATTTAAGGTCAACTTTGTTACACTCTGTAAATGTGTATCTGATTTTGATTAGGATATTATGTTTGTACAGTTCATTTAAAAATGAATAATTAAGAAATAAAGGTTAATAGATAATCATCTGTAATTGTCAAGCTTATATTCATGTTAGGATTTCTAGATATACAGAAATATATTTCAGATTAATAGGCATTCTTCAAAATTTTCAAAGACTACAGAATATGGCATTTAAAATGCTTTAAGAATTTAGAACTTCCCATGACAATGAGACACATCTGCTCTTGGCAGCACCAATCAATTTCAAGAGGAAGATTGTCACCAAGGAGCTCCTTATGGAGTTTGATAGCCATTTGGCTATTTGGTCAAGAAAATGCTCTTGCCTGGTCTGCTTGATATTATGCTGTATGTGTGAACTGGACATGCATGACTGAGAAAAATGAATGCTGAAGTTGCCTAAAGAAGGTAAGACAGTTTTTTGGGATTACTGGTTCATGAAAGAGTTTGCTAGACATTCTGCAGGATACAGAAAAAAAGTAACTGATGGGTTTTGCAATTTCAAGGCAGAACAGATCTTCAAATTTCCTGCTTCATGAAAAAGTCTACTAGATACTATGGGTCTGTGGGATGAAGATTGGATGCCTCAGTAGAGAACTTTGGGTGACCTTCCAGGTAGTGAGATGTCTCAATTTTTTTTTTAGAAGAAATTATCAAGAGTTTTGGAAGTTGCTTACAATGTATTTCCTGTTTACTTAGGTAATATTATATCCTTCTGGAGTATCTGATGGAGTTGAAGAATTTATAGGTATAGTGCCCAGTGGAAGAGCAGAAGGAGGGAGAAGATGAGCAAGGAAGTCAGGACCTTGAGGGACTGGCCCATCAACTGAGACAGTGTACTTGATCTATTGGGAGCTCATCAAATCCAGCTGGAACAGGACTGAAAAAGCATATGACCAAACTGGACTCTCTGAATGTGGCTGCCAATGGGGACTGACAGATAAGCCAAGGATATTGGCACAGGGACCTATCTCTTCTGCATATATT
>JAQHUG010000022.1:598707-613416 GCA_028555095.1 Dicrostonyx torquatus | reverse complement strand
AGCCACATAAAAATAAAATACACTCAGAGATTATTAATTATGTATATTATTGTGTTTTCTTTCAATTTTTTGACTGCAGAGATATTTGATTTTGAGGGCTGCTAAGCTAAGCCATCATACATATTTTAAATGTATCTTGACTTTAAAATGTGGGTCTACAGATATGTTGCTTTTAAAAAAGAGGTTCTGCTTTTGTTTCTACAGGGGATAAAAATCTATAGCTTCTTTCTAGACTAATGTGGTTCAATGGACCAAGACCCCCCAGAAGGTCTACATAAACCCTGACAAATGTTTTATCCAAAAAAACCATTTAAAAACCCTATACCCATATTCCCTAATTAATTGTTTATAAATGTTCATTTACATTTCAAGGGAGATATTATATAAAAACAAATACTTTGCATTATTATGGGTCTTGGTTTATTGATAAAATTTAAGTTCAGTTTTGTTATATATACATTACTGATCTGAATTAAGTTTTTGTGTTTGTACAGATAATTTAAAAATGCAATGTATAATTAAATACAGATTAATAGCTAATTATCTATTATAGTCAAGCTTAGGTTACATTAGGCTTTCTAGATGTATAGAGGTATATTTCAGATGGATTGTTATTCATCAAACCTTTCAAAGACTAACAGAATATGACATTGAAAATATTTTAAAAACTTAGAACTTTTCTTGACAATGAGACACATTTGCTTCTGGTAAAATCAATCTAATTCAAGAGGATGATGGTTTTTGCTAGCCATTTGGACAAGAAACTGCTCTTGCCTGAACTGTTCGATGTTATGTTGTATTAACTGGACATGTAAGATCCACAGAAAAATGACTATTAAAGTTGTCTAAAGAAGGTGAGATGGTCCTTTGGGGTTCCTCCTTCCTGAAAGGGTCTGTAAGACATTCTGTAGGACACAGAAAAAAGTGACTAAAAAACTGCCAATATACATGAAACTGTCTTTAAAATTTCCTGCTTCATGGAAAAGTTTGCTAGATACTATGGGCCTGTAGGCTAAAGATGAATACCCCAGTTTTGCAGAGAAACTTTGGGTGACTGTCCAGATAGCAAGTGGTCTCTGCCAACTCCTCTAGAGATTTGGAAGTTGCTTACAATGTACTTCCTGTTTATTTAGTCAATATTATATCCTCCTGGTGTTCTTTGATAGAGTTTAAGAATAGATAATTATAATTATAGCTTTCCTTAGTTATGATGAAAAACACAGCAGATATAAATACTATAATTGTAATTCTTGCTTGATACCTGTTTTGTTATATTTAATGTTACTATACTAAGGTTATAACTTTCATTTTTATTTAGACAGAAAAGGCAGGTGATGTGGGATTCCCCTCTGTATGGTGTGAATACCTTTGGTTAATAAAAAAGCTGTTTTCAGTGAGCTGCTTAACAGAATGTAGCCAGGCTGTAAAAGATATATGGAATAGCAGGCAGAGTTAGTGAGAAGCCATGTAGTCACCACATGAGACAGATACCAGATGACTGAAAGAAACTTACCAATAGGCCACAACCACATGGCAATACACAGATGAATAGAAATGGGTTAATTTAAGATGTAAGAGCTAGCCAATAAAAAGTGTGAGCTAACAGGCCAAGCATTGTTGTATAATATAGTTTCTGTGTGATTATTTTGGTTCTGAATGGCTGGAAATAAATAAGCATGTCCCCAATCCTGCAACATCTTAAATACAAAGTAATTATTGAAAAATGTTAACTTATGCTTAGAAATTCAGATAATAAATGATCATTTTGATTAATTTCAGATTATTGTCACAATAAATAATAATATCAATCTATAAAATCTAAATAGTAGTTTACTTACATTTATGAATTATTTCATGTCTCATGGGTGGAAAGAGAATATTATATGAATGTGTAAGCCACTCTGGCCCATAAGTATCCATTCACTAAACAAGACAGAAAATTCCTACTCTAAAAGTTTTAGAACATAAGACCAACTTTGCAGATGTTCCAAAAGTCTCTTCTAGGAGGCTGGCACAGGTCAGATATTTGTGCAATTTCCATGTCTGCTTATATTGTTCCTGATGGAAAGCTAATGGTTTAGAGATTCACCACTACAACACTGTCATGAACTTACCTCAGTAAGTATCCCAGTGCACTCAACTTGATAGCTGCAATCATACAGGTAAAAGTATCAACTCCACATGCAAAATATTGGTTATGCTCTGTGCCTTGGTTGTTTTAGCTATCATCTGGGCATCTTTAAACATACTTCTCATAGGTAAGTGGGAAATAGTTTATCAGACTGACTGAATTAGCTGTATTTTTTTTCTTCCTCCCATAAATCTCATTCTCTGAAAACTTCACACACCTACACAAAGAATTTTGGTAATTTTCTTCTCTCATTTTCTGCTCTCATCACACACGCATATCCAGTATCCAACCATTTTCCCAACAAGTCTGTCTTTTACTCTCATGACTTCTTTTAGTGTGCTTCATTCTTGTGTGGTTCTTGCACAAGGATGAGTTGGTAAATATTTCCTGGAGCATAGGTAACTTATCCATAGCAACAGGCAAATGATACTAATGCATTTCTCAATGCACGCTAACTTCAAAGAATCAAGGACGGATGGCAATTCATGATTTCCCCTATGTCTGATGAAATGCTGAAGGGCCAATGTTATACAGATCTTGTGCATATGGTCACAGCTTTGATAGAGAATGCTATACATATATAAAATGGAATTTTATTCAACTCTAAGAAAAATGTTCAAGAAAATGGAAAAATTTTAATACTAAACATCAATTTTATAAAATGTTCACATTATATACTAACTTAAATATATTTTTAGACTCTAGATTAACATAGACTATTACACTAAATGTCTTAGTTTGATGGAAGTAACCTTACATTACTGGAGTAAACAAGTATGGACAAATAAACATCCTTTCTGAATATACACAAATATGATTTACTAAGTTTCCTATTCTTTCAAGTTCCAGACTAGGGAACATTTTAGTTTGTTTTCCCTATGTTTGCTTTGCACTTTTATTAACTTTTTTCTTTTAATGTGAATAATTTTACTTATTTGCTCTTGTGAATAATTATATCATTGTAAAATAAATTTTGAAGTAACCTGCATATTTTTTGGAAAACATGTAGAATAGTTATATTCTATATTTAATATAACTTGTCATTGAAACTATATAAGCAAAATATTTAATTGCTAATAGGACATTCATTGGGAATTCAAACTTTAATATAAGTATAATATTATATAAAGTGTCTGCTTTTTAACTAAGTAGAACATATTGGATCATCTAGTAGTAATTTTAACAACAGTAGTGTTTAGAGTTATGTGGACTAACCATATTAGCAACTAGGTTAGAAACAATTTTGATGGTATTATAGCAAAAAAGTGACTTCCTTTTATTCTTTTTGTAATAACTATTGTATAGCTATCTTGAAAAGTAATGCTTTAATGTATCTGTCTGTGGCAATTTCAGGACAGGCTAATATTGTCTCTGTCACATGGCAATTAGTAAGCAGTATTATGTCTGTTATCATGCAAAAGCACAAGGAGGGAGAAAGAATTATAAAGAGTACATTTTGAAGAGAAAGAACAGCAATAGTAAATTTAGTGTTGGTGCAAGGTTTGTGCTCAAAGAGGCAAAGCCAGATCTACATAGGCATAAGAGAACAGTTCATGCAATTAATTCAGCAAGTTAAGCCTGAAAATTGTGAAAGGAAAAAGCTGAAGGAATTTTCAACTCCTAAAAAGCAACCAGAAATCAAAGATGATGCAAATGTGATTAAGGAGGCCAGGGTTCTCTCCAAGTTGCTAGTCAAACTTGGGAATGCCATCAATGTCGTTCTGGTTTTAGAGTCATGGAGGATGCTGAATAAGTGGATATGAAATCATCCTTTTCAGTTAAGGAGAGCTGTTGAGATCAGGTGTACAATAATAGAGTAATTTGTGGAGACTTTGAGAGACTTTTTTGTGAATTTGTGAAAATGAAGTCTGAGTTGTGTTGGAGATGCCAATATGTTAGAAGTGAAAGAGCCATAGGATTATTTCAAGGGATGCTGCTTGCAGGTAGTGGAAACAGCTCAAGAAAGGGAAGTATGTTGCAGGAAATAGTGTTTAAAGGGAGGAACCATCTAAGCCCCTTGATGTGTTTTCCCCTAAACAATATTGCTAATTACAAAACTCTTAGTTATTATAGTCTTGTGTAACATTATCCCTCAGAAGACAGGAACAAAAATATACTAATCTCAGATAGAAAACCAATAATAGACCAAAGTAGGTATTCTGTGAAAGTTCAACTCGGTGAATAAGTGAGTTCTCTTTGGACTTCTTACAGTAATGTACATGAGCAGTTGCTTACATCAGCAGAAAACACAGAAAGACAACCACTCACTGAAAGCTCATCCCAGCATGGGTAAATAGCTCAGGGGATCTGGCAATCTTGAGGACACTGAACAACTTTCAGGTAACTTGACAGATTGGAGACTCTTTCAGACAGCTGGGCAGCCTGGGTCTCTTTTCCAGTCTGCTTGGCTGCTCTCAGATTCTTACCTTAGTTGAGAGTATTCTTCAGCAACCCTTGCTGTTTACACACACACATGAAGAGAGAGGGGGTCAGTGAAGCTGAACCATGTCTGGGGCTACATGAAGCCGTTGAGGATTATATTTCCTAAAATTCATGAAAGATTGTATTGCCTAAATTTCATGAGCTTTCCTGCAGGATAGACTATTTAAGAACCTCACTTAGAGCTTGGCAGTGGTGACACACACCTTCAATCCCAGCACTCAGGAGGCAGAGACAGGTGGATCTTTGTGAGTTCGAGGCCAGCCTGGTCACAAGAGCTAGTTCAGGGCTCCAAAGCTTCAGAGAAACCCTGTCTTGAAAAACAAAAACAAAAACAAAAAACAAAACTGTAGGAAATTTATTTGAGACACACAATAAAGGGCACAGGTACAGTACCGGAACCTCACTTAGAGCACCCTATCATTTTACATCCCACTTAGCACCCTGTCATTTTAGATACATACTGTTTTATTTTCCCATTCATTTCCTATGTCTTCAGAAGCTTCCCTCTAAGACGGAAAGTTGTGATCTCAGAAGAAATGGCTACATTTCATACAGAGAAGCACTTTTTGTCCTTGATAATTCTTGTACTGTGAAATTTATTTTTATGTTTTGATTTTGCTTATTTCATTGCTTCCTTACCTCAATGTCATCATTCCCTTTTTTAATAAAATTCTGACTTTAATTTATTTTATTTTTTAATAGTACAGTATGAATCATACAGTCTTGGTTCATGTTCCTAGGAAGAAAATAAGTCTAAAGAGTATATTGAGCCATAACTGCATCCTCTGACAATATGTTCCCTGTAATTGAAGTTGTCATAGTAAAGATGTTTCAGGGAATTCTTACCTAACTTGTTATATCAAGTTAGATATAACTTGAATATTCAAAAGCAACCTTCTAAAAATATGACTATATGGTATATATATTCATATATATCCATGAATAACATTTGGAAAATTGGAGTAATATAATAACCACAAATATAAATTAGCAACACCATTATATTATTTTTGGTTTCATGTAATCAAGAACTGAGTTGATGTGTGGTGCGGGACAATTTTGTCAATCATGTTTTAAATAAATGCTGATTGGCCAGGCAGGACGTATAGGTGGGAAAACCAGACAGGAAGTAGAGGTGGAGCAAGGAGAACAGGAGAAATTGGGAAGCAGGAAGTTTCCCTGGCATTCTTGCGCAGATCTCCAACAAGGCAACATGTAGCAGCCCAGCTGAGAGAAGGTACTGGCTATGTGGCTGACAATGGGTTAATATAACTTATGGGAGCTAGTAAGAAGCCTGAGATAATGGGCCAATCAGTTAATAACCTAATGTAGACTCTCTGTGTGATTTTCTTTGGGGCTTGCTGGCTGTGGGGTACAGGGTAGGACAGTAACCCCAACGAGCCAGCCCTCATGTTACAGATGTGTACTTAGCAATTCTTTGCAAACAATATTGAGGGGCACATTCTTACCCATTATTTGTTTTCCTAAATAACAAAATCACCATGAAGTAAAACAGAGACATGTATGAGGTACTCATAAGTATACATACAAATGGTTCATTAGATTTTCTGTTGGAAACACATATTTGGGCCTACAATTCTTCTTGATATGCTTGTGTTAACACAGGTTGGCTTTGGTAACATGGATATGACACTTTCAATGTGAAGAGGTTATTAATCACAGGTTACACAGACGGCACAGATGGCTCTAGTTGGTGTTTGAAACCAGGCAATTTTCTTGTGAAAATCATGGTATTGGCAAATATAATGAGCTGCCTCTAATATAATTATAGGATTTTACCTTACTAGATACAATTAAAATATTTCTAGCAACCATTGTCACTTGTTATGCTTTCCTGTAGAGTAATATATGCAGTGCTCTTACTATTTAAAGATCTTTATGAAATGAAGTAGTTGCTATTAGTGAAAATAACTTCACCCTGAAATACTTACCCTTTCCTTTTTCGTCGCTTACAGTCATAGGTTGAGGTTTACAGGAGAATATAGAGTCCCAAATCACAGTGAAGCTTTCACAAACTGGTTCTTAAAATGACAGACAGAGGTTCCCCACAACCATTCACTCACAAGAGAAAAAAATGGCACTGATTGGAGGAGAAGTAAAAAGACTAATGCATTTTTATCCTTAAGGGTTAGAAGACAAATGGATCTTTCAGCTCTGCAAGTGAGCACAACAAGCAATCCAAAAGTATTATTTGTGCAAGGTAGTTTGTAGAATATGTTCCATTTGTCACTGGGAGTAGTCATCAAGGCTCAGAAAAATTTGAGATACAGCCGAGTTCCAGGATCTGTGGTCATATCTTAAGAGCTGAAGCAGAGATTTAAAGGTTATTCACATCTTCAAAAGCACTCAGGAGAATCATGTCCTCATCATTATCAGTTCGCCAACTTGAAGGAGGGGTTGTAAGGGACAGATGTTGTTACCCAGGAGTGGAGAAGAAATGAAATTATATAAACTATTTTCTCCAATGCAATAACAAACTATGTTATGGCTAAATATCATTATCTGGAAATATGTCTTTAATGTATGATTAATGTTAATGTGGACAGAGACTAGCACATTGTATTTGAATGCTACTTAATTTCTACAAACAGAGTTCTAAGAAATTATTTTCCTACCTTCTCACATGTTGCCTGGCCTGAGCTGTTTTCTGTTGCCTTGGTGAAAAGATCCATCTTACATGCCTTCAAAATCAGTATTTTGTCAAGCTCTGGGTGGTGGTAATCTGAGAGTTTACTTAATCATAGGTGAAGACCCTCTGTGTGACTTTACAAGTGAACATGTAAACACAGTTACCTAGCAAACGCCTTTTGTGCAGTATCTGATTGGCTCTTTCTTTACAGAAACTTCCCTTTCTAACAAATTTGCAAAGGTATACCACAGAGCATCCAATGGATGGTATCTTTCCCCAAAGGCAATTTTCATATTGTCTTCTTGCCAAATTTAAGCTTTCTCCTCAATTACTTTAATCTCTGGGTTGTATCCTCTGTTCTCAATTTTCTGTTCTTGCCTCACTCCCATCAAATTTTATTTTGTTTAACTTATTTTTCCTTTACTATTTTTCATGTCAACCTGACTAATATCAGAAAAGACCAACCAAGCACTAACCTGACTGCTATGCAATTTTAAAATACTTTTCTGTGATAAAAAAATAATAATACGTTACACTTGAAGGTGATATCATTTAAACTTTAAAGCTATGGATAGATATGTTATCTGCAGATGGTTTTACAATATAACTTAAAGAGCCTCAATTCCATGTTCTGCTTAAATACTTATTATTTTTTAAAATGTATGAAAATAACTTTTCAACCCAAATATTTGTTGGAATTCTGGTCAACTAAAGTTTCACAATGTATCATTAAACCTAGTTCATAGTATTTTGGGGCTTTACCTACCTACAGCTCTGAATTCTTCCATATTTCTACCTCAAATTAGTTTCAAGATCCTATAAGCAACATTTTCAGGCTTATGAGAAAACAGCTATAACTTCTGGCACCAATTTTCGGCAAAGCAGATGAGCTCAAACTCTTGACATTATTCATCTTTAAATGAGGAAGGATTTAATTTGGCCCATGGTTTTAGGGTATAGTACCTGGAGACAAAGTGTTCAAATACATAATACTGTTGCGGATGCTTCACATTTAAACAATGACAAAAAGAATTTATTCATTTTTAATCATAGTTTCAGAAGTTTCAGTCCATCATAGCAGAGTCTATTCTAGATCAGCTAACAAACTAACAAAAAAAGTAAAAATGAAACAGGAAGGAGTTATGGACAGGTAATGCATGGGACTGCCCCCTAAGAAACTGCTACATAGAATTATGCTGTCTTTCCACAATTTTCAAAATTCTCTTAAAATAAAACCAGTATCTAGATAATACATATTTAATCCATAAACCTGTGAAGAACATTTAGTATTCTTGACATAATGTTATGAAGACAAACTATGAGCACTATGAATTTACTTAAGTGAAATGATTTAATGGCTCAATTATGTTATTCAAGTTATTCATTCATTTATATATACATACATACAACATTTTTCATCTAATTATTTTACTCCCTAATATTTTCATTCATGATGCTACCCATAATTCACATTTTATATGTAATAGGGATGAAATTTAAAATATCAGCTTTTTATCAGTATCAGAAGACAATATTAGGAATCTCACTTCTATCCTATTTGTATCAACTAAATCTTGCCACTATAAGTTGAAGCTATCTCACTGTTAAAATATGGATGAATGAAGCACATCACTACAATTGCAGTAGTTAATAAGGATTTAATCGTTTAATGTGAATGATAACAAATCTATTATTGTGCTTGATTTTGTCTCAGTGTGTTAGTTTAGAATATTATGACAGAACATCGCAAATTGCACACTCTATGAACAGAAACTTTCTATTGCTTATGTGGGCTGGAAATGTGTAATCACATTGCTAACAGTTGGACAGTATACCTGGTTTATAACCCCTTCATCTAGGTTTACAGAGATGAGTTCCTTGTTCCCAGAGCCTTGCTCCGCCAGTCTAGAGTCTCTTCCTGTTGCCTAGATATTTCTTCCTGGTTCATAACACCCACATACTAGAATAGAGAGCCTCTTCCTGGATCATAAGGTATACTTTTGGTCCCTTTTTCCTAGTACAGATAGACTTTCCAGGTTTTCTATCACTAATCTTTCACTTGGGCAAAGACAATATGTGTTCCTCATTGACCAAGGACACTTACTTTTAACATTATAGAATTGCTGAAATTACATATGAATTTTAACATCCAAAGACAATCTAATATTAAAATAATTTGACTATGAATAATTGAAAAAAGACCACATTAAAGAAGACAAAATAGGTTCCCTCACAAAATATGGCCAACAGTGCAATTGACTTAAGTCACACTGGATAAAGCACATAGAAATTTGACCATGAAGTTGTTTCAAAAAATGTAATAAACAAAAAAATTGTAATAGCTTTAAGTAATCCAATGATAAAAACGTGATAAATTTAATATCACTGAACACCTGAGTTTATTCCTTTATGTTCATTTACTTTTCCAGAGTGGTATAAATTTTACAGTTACTTCGTTTAGTGCTAATATATTATTAGGATAGTTTCTTCATTGAGTACTGACAGTTACCTTCATCTTGCATCATTTGTGCCCATTTGTGTAGTAATCAGCTTAAATTGCAGCCCAAGCTGATTTTTGAAAATGTTCAATTTATGGTACTTTCATAATATAATAATGTTTGTAGTGGTGAGTATATTCACCAATGATAACTTATATGTTATTTTTCTTACTTAAAAATCATTTCCTTAAAGAAATACATAGATATGGTACTGAAGAAGAAACTTAGTGTTCTATATCCAGATCCACAGGCAGCAAGAATAAAGAGGCATTGGGCATTGATTTAATTTAATTTATTGTAGTATCCCTATCTTAATTAGAACCTGAATTTATAGATCTAATATTATATGTTCCAGCCTTTTAATTTGTCCTTATAAATACATATGGTGGAGTGACAAATCTGGATTAAAATTTCTTGTCACTACAGAAAATGTCACCATGGTATGACTGGGATCCTCCTGGGCCTTTAAAGGTAATGTAACTTGCCTCTGTTTCTACCAGCCTGACTGACACTATTGGCCATTGTCAAAAACGGAGGGTAATAAAAGCTGTTAGAAGTATTTTAAAACCTTCTTACCTCCTCATAATATCTGTCAGGTTCAGGTACAGAAAAAAAACTTAAGTGAATAAGTGACTGCTGAGTGCACAGGTGTAAAGAGGATTTCAGCATCACCCACCTAAGGCTTAGGGTACATTGCAGAAGAGGAGTAGGAAAAAATATAAAAGTGGTACGATAGGTAGAAGGTTCATGGACTTATATCTTGTAGGCCTGACTTAGCCATTGTAAACATGAACTCATAGTAGCTATAGTTGTCTTCAATTGATATTTACAGACTGAGCTTGTAAACGTTTAGTCATGACCTGATGAGGGACTCATGGGGTTCTGCTGCTTCAGAGTGCTATTAGATATTAGCTTATGTTGGCTGCCATGGTAACAAAGGACATCTTGACTAATTGTTTTAAGGTTATTAAAAAAGAAATGAATATTAACTATATTATTCAAGTAAAAAAAGCTATCATCCTTGAAGTAAATAAATGTGTCTATTGTGTAAAATTAGCTGGTCATTGTTCTTATGAAACAGATTTTGATTAAAGCCATAAAGAATATATCCAATTAGGGTTCTAATTTTATTCCCAATGATATTTAGCACTTTGCAGAAAATGAATGTAAAAGAGACTAAGGTATAATGGATGTGGTAATGTATTTTTTATAAGGGAGGTAGCCAAGAATTGCCTTAATAAGCATAGACAGAGAAATAATGCAGGACCATGACATGTAAATATTTGGGGAAATTGTTTGGTAATGGATAAAACCTGCAAATGCAAGTTGATTGCTGATGTGGGAGTGTTCTCCTGTATTTTGTATTACTCTTATTGGTTGAATAAAGAGCTGCCTGGCTTATAGACAGGTCAGCCCTTAGGTGGGCGGAGTAGACAGAACGGAAGTTCTGGGAGGAGAAGAAAGGAAGTGGGCCAGACGCCACGAGCCACCGTAGCAGATGGATGCAGGTTAGACCTTTCCGGTACGTCACCACGTGGTGACTTACAGACTTTTATAATGGGTTAGTTTATGAGGTGAGGGCTAGCCGGGAAAAGGCTAGTGATAATAAGCCAGGCAGAGTTTAACTGAATACCGTCCTCACGTGTTTATTTCGGGTACAGGCAACCAGTGGCTGAGCGGGCCAGCTGCTGGGGGCTGGGAGCCAGGCAGCTGGGGAACACAGCACACACCTCTCCTCTAATTTACAACAGATTGCAAGCAGGCCTGAGATATTTTGACAATCACTGAAGGAGTCTAGATAAGATTTTGAATGTAGAATTGAGTTTCCACATAGATAAGACAGGATGGTTGGTATAACAATGACTTTTTTGTTGTTAATGTTATGAGATATATTAATGACATTAAGGTTTGGAATGAAAAATTCGGCAGCTCTTTGTGCCAGTGCTTACTTTGCAAGCCATGTGTTTATTAAAGTCAAACACTCAAGATATAACCAACATTGGTCATTCTATTATCTTTCTTAGCAAAACAAAATAGAGAAAATTAAATTAATAAGATATCCAGTCTATATCACCACTTAGAGATTCAAACTTATAATAATGCCAACTATGATTGAGACTTCTTATATGATTCAGGTGAGTAAACCAGTGATCAGGTAAACAAAACGTAGAGAGAAAAGGTAGGAAAATGGAGATGTTTTGCTCCAACGATCCATGTAGACTAATTCCAGGGCAATACAAAGAAGGTGTAATCTATGGGATAAGAAAAGCTGATGCCTCTCAAAAGGAATCTTGATTATTTTACAGCCATACCCTGGCTCTGTCACACAAACTACTTTGCAAAATATCACTCTTCAGCTTAAAAACAAATAATATTGTCACATATTTTATTTTTCTACTTAGTATTCCTTTTTTTTCTTTCTCTATTGCTTGTTTTTTACACTTTCATACGTGCATATAATGCAAGAGTATCCCACTGGATATGAACTGTCCTTTCCCCCTGGTGAGATTACTACTGAGTACAAAACTGAAGATAGTAATTCACTCTGTCCCTTAATCTAGCAATAGGAATGAGTGAGAGCCTTCTCACCATAATCACCTCTGCATCAATACCGGATTGTTGATGGCCTCACTCTTGTTCAGATCCGTCAAACATCCACGAGAAAAATATGGAATACTGTATAGACATTCCATGATAAGAAAAATTAACCAGCATGGAATAAACTTCCAGCTCTGTTTCAGTTAGGTTTATATATATTATGCAAAGATTGTGTGGCATCTTCAGAAACAGGGTCATAAAAGATTTTGGTTTTGATTCTTCTTTGCTTATGCATTTTGCATTTGTGCATCCTTTTGGTTTTAAGCAGAATGAATTAACTATATTTTGCATGTCTTTTAATAAAAGTTTTAGTGTAATTTTGTTATAAATTTCTATATATTTATGACTCTTACTAGGTTATAGATACTATGTTCTAAGGGACAAAAGAAATCAAATGTAAAATCAGATGACTTCTTGCATCAATATTGAAAATTTGATAATATTGTCATATTTAATTTTTTTGAGTTGTATATGCCTATACACTAAATTTAAATGAATATGTGGTATTTTATTTTTATCTAATTGTGAAGGTTCTTAATTTCAATAATATAAGTCATTAGTAGAAATATGTTCTGTTGTTGTTTCTAAAAATAGTATGATGTGGGATAATGCTCTTGTACACTGTAATGATTTGTCACTCTCAGTGTTTTAATAAAATGCTGATTGTGACCAGGAAGGAAGTATAGGTGATAAAACCAGACTAGGAGAATTCTGAGAAAAATAAAGGCAGAAAGTCATTCATAAGTTAGAAACAGATGAAGTAAGATGAGATTGCCTCACTGAGAAATGATACCAAGCCACATTGCTAAAAATAGACAAGAATTAGGGGTTGAGTAAAATTGTAAGAGCTAGTTAATAATAAACCTGAGCTAAAACGCCAAACAGTTTGTAATTGATGTAAGTAAGAATTTCCACATAAAGCCTGAGAAAGCCTTAAAAGAAAGGATTCTAGACAGACAAAAACATAGTCAAGCAATGCTTCTTGGTAAATGTCTTTTCTCCAGTAGGCTCTGTTTGCTGGTGCTGAACGGAAATGTAATCCTTTAAAAAAGGTTTCCTGACTCAGTTTTAGACACAAAATTCTTTCAGCCCCTTTTAAGAGGCTGCCACCAAACACTTAAATGGTATTTATGAGAAGTCAGAGGCATGTTTCTTTGTGGTGGTGGGGACCTTGCAACTCCATAGAGATTTGGCAGTAAACATGGCTCATGCCAGGACATCTGCCATGAAATTAGACTCACAGAAAGCTGAGAAATGGAGTGAGACACCAATGCTGCAGTTTTAATCCTAGCTATGTTGCTTAGAAGATTTAATACTCATGTGTTTAGAAGAAGATAGAGACATGTAGTAAGGAGAGATTCAGATGGAAAATAAAACCCACTAAATGGTTTAGAGTGATTTATAAAAATATGCGTAGGCTTGGGAGATAAAAAGCATAGAGAAAGTCCTTAAAATAAAAAAAAATAGAGTAGCTGGGTGTGATGGTGCTCGTCTTTAATCCCAGCATTTTGGGAGCAAAAACAGGTGTATCTCTGCGAGTTCAATGCGGTCCTGGTCTACAGAGTAAGATCCAGGACTGTGAAAGGTACACAGAGAAATACTGCCTCAAAATATAAAACTTAAAAATAAAAATAAAAGAAATAGACTAAAAACAAAACACATAAACAAGGAAAATACACAGAGAATATAGATACTATATATTATTGTGTTGTCTTTGAATTGTTTGACTGCTGATGAAGGAGCAGCAGCTGCTTAAAGACATTTGATTTTAAATATCTCTGGCTTAATCCAATCTATATATTTTGAAAATGATTTGACTTCAAAATTTAAGTCAAAAGATATTTTATATCTTAATATATATTGGAGAAGAGGTTTTGCTTTTGTTTACACAGGAAGTGAGAGGTTGTGGATTTATTCTTGGTTAAGAAAAATAAGGTGTGATTGAGGAAGACCTCCTGAAAAATCTCCAATGTGAACATGTAGGCCAGATGATCCAAAATTTCTGAGCACCTCTGTAACAGTTTCTTCTGAGTTCTGCATCCATAATAGCTTCAAAGTCTGCTGACTGATAGAATTTAGCCTCACAGGATATTATAGTCAGGACTTGACCAAAACCATAAATTTACTTTGGGTCTCCATATGACTATCAGTGCCCCCAATCAGCAGGAAGTAGGCCAGATAACTATGGCCACATTAAAGAAAATGGATTATAGATGACTGTTTTTATTTATAGTGTTAGTAACAAGGTGTTATGGATAATGGTCAGGAAAAAAAGCTAAACAAAGGAGATTAGGTTCAGGGTTTTCATTTTGAAAAGAAAGATACTTATATATTGTTTATGTATTGATACCATATTGCAATGTATACTTGTAAATTGTTTACATTTGGAG
>JAQHUG010000022.1:534862-546836 GCA_028555095.1 Dicrostonyx torquatus | reverse complement strand
CAGGACTGGAGAGGGCAGAAACTATTTGGCCTCAGAGGGATTATTTGGGAATTGGGGGTTGAGAGCAAAACATCCAATTATAGCAGTTTCATATAAAAAGTATGATTTTATTTTATTACTTTTGCATTTTCATTCTATGACATTTTACATATGACTAAGCCATAGTGTATGCAATTCTTTCTCCCATATACTTTGATTTCCCTCAAGTACAGAATTGCTTAATTAATGAAGATTTATGAATGACAGCATATCCTCTGTGTTAACCTTTGCATTTTGAGATATAATCCCTTAACAAACGATATCAGGTCAGAATTTTCAGTTCAAACAATTAACCTGAGGAATGAAACAATTTTCTCTAAGGTACTGCGACATTAATGAAGATGTTTTTCAGGGGAGATCCAGAGAAACTGGATATGAAATGAAAATAGTAACATGGAAGAAAGACAATAGATCTCATTAAGAGATCAATTTACTGCCTTGAAAATACAATCTTTTTTCTCAGTAGTAGTCATTGCACCTCATGAAGAAATGCAGATCATTGAGGATTACAGTTCTAAATCCACCACTGAACGGCCTCACACCCATACATATATGGGCAGCAATGATTCACTGGCTATAAAAAGAATTAAGGTTAGAAAATTAATGAGAGTAAGCAGCAAGGATGTCTGCGAGGAGTTGTCCAGATAGCTGGGTATTGATATGATCCAACTGCATTGTAGGAATACATGAAATTCTATGTTTGCAAAAAACATGGCTCATTACTTGTAACTATCCATCACAACTCAATGGCAGGATTTTCACAGTGAAAACACCATTTGTGCTGAGGAAAGAACAAAGAAAATTTAAACTGTGACTGAACAAGATGTCGTCTTTCTGGGTAACATTCTTAGCTAACAATGTTGTTGTTAACAAGCTAACAGGGGTCACTTCCCTGAAACAAACTCCTTCTTCCTTCCCAAACCTCCTGTCTATTGCTTAGGGACTCATAACCCTATTATAGAAACTTATTGTCTTCTAAATATATGTTTCTACAGACAGCGTTTTTAAATAAAAATTCTAGTGCCAGGTGAGGGATACTGAATGCTTAGACAGAATCCTCCTAGAGATTTCCTAAACAGTATAGAATATTGAGATTTTGGGGGGAATACTTTATACCATTTAGGACTGTAATCTGATGTGCCAGCTGTTTTTTCTTGCATTTGAGATGTCTAGTAATAGGTACTGGGAGTTTTGTGCCATTATTAGATTATTTGCCTTCCTCATAAATGTGGGTAATTGTGATCTTCTGCTATTGTGGAAATGGCAAACGACCCAATTACTACCCCAGCCCTTACCTATTAGCACTGAGCAGGAACTATCCATTGACATTTCAGTAGCTACAACCACTGTTTTACATGGTATCATTTTGATGATTTCCAAGTATTCTCCATATATCCTCCTTTTGTATTATACTGAATACTTGTACAGTGGGATACACCAATCCTTGTAGTTCTGTTAGCTATCTTGTTGAGGAAATAAAGATCCCTGTTGAGGAGGGCTGACTTAACCCTCATTTTACTTTCATAGGATCCCATAGAAAGAATATTGCCCTCATGACAGCTGGAAGTAATTCTAGAAGATGACATCCCTTCTCCCAAAAAAGTTTTTCCTCAGAGTTAGGGACATTATTTAGGGGTTGATTATATTTGGTATAGGGTTGGGGGGAATTTTGTAGGCACAGGAATCTATTTGAAAAAAAGGAGAAAATTATATGTGATAATAGATTATGATATAAATAGAATAGATAAGAGCTTATTCACACTAATAAGTGAGTATTGGAGTGAATTCTTGTGAGCTATTATTTATAGACAATTTACATTAGTATAGATTCTTGTATATTGATATAAACTTAAATTATATTGAATAAATTCCTATTTTCACCTACAATATTTGTATATCTAGGCAAAATTATTTTGTCATATAGCATGCATGCTTATTTCTACCTCTGCTTAAACATTTTTGTGTACTGATACAATTTAGGATATTTTTATCACATTGAAAAGTACATTTCTATTTCTGACCAAGATACTTATACATTGCTCACATTTTGAAGTCATTGTCCTCATTTGTTACACAGTTGTTTGTTGTATAATCATCTAATATGAAGTCTTAGTCTTTATAGATATTAAGAATTATGGATCAATAATCATCTATATTTGACATAGTTAGACTAATGACATTCTTTAAGTACATAGAGATTGCATTCTGCATTCTTCAACCACTTCAAAGAGCTGTAGAATATGGCATTTAAATAACTTAGTGTTCTGTTGAATTGAGACATGATTGCTTCTGGCAGTACCAATCTATTTCCAAGATATTGTTGAACACTGAAGACACTCAACTCAGAGATGGTTTTCTTCTTGTCAAAATTGGCCTTTGGGCAAGAACTGCAAATGCCTCAACCACTGAAAAGGTACATGGTATCCAGAAATGGATAAGCAGGACACAAGCAAAAAGACTGTCAAATCTTGCAAAGACAGGGTAAGACATTTTGAAAAATTTCCTGCCTCTGAAAATGGTTTGTCAGTTACTCTAGGCCTTAGCCAAAGTTAGTTGCTTCAATGTTGCAAATGAGACTTTGGGTGATTGCCCAGTTGTCTCTGTCATTTGTTGCACACTTTGGAAGTTGTTTGATTGTACTTCCTGCTCACTCAGGTAATATTATTTTCATTCTCAAATCTTCTATGGGGTTGAAAACTAGATAGTTGTAGTTAATTTCCTCTCATTACTTGAGCAAGTTATTTATTATACAAGACTTAAACTCTTTAGGATAGGATATTTGTTCTTATTGTATATAATTTTGTATTAGGCTTAAAACTCTCTTATTTAAATCAAAGGGCAGGGGTGTTGTAGAAAATCCTACAGCCAGTATCTTTGTAGTTACATGACCACTTGGGCATGGGCTCTTATACTATTGATGCCGATGTAAAGCACAGCTGTTTTCTTTTTTCTGGCTGCTGGATTTGGTTGCTGTTCTCCCTTCCAGCAGAGGATATTGATTGTAAGTCTATCCTTAAATAAATAACCCTCTATTACTCTCAATTCTGAGGTAGTGTGGGATTTCTTTTAACTGTTCTTCTTCAGATCCCTGATATTTTTCAATGAGTAATGATAAATTGTTGTGTATTAAAACATAAAACATATGAATAATTATATATACTTATTGAACTATGTAGATTATGAGAGAGGATAAAAGATTCTTTTATCATTTGTTTACTGCCTAAGATGTATCATTTTCTTTGTAATGGTAGATGTAGTGAATTAAGAATCATGTGATCATTGCATGACAAGAGAGAAGAGTTATCGTATGCTCATTTACACTTGTCATAGAATTTGTTGAGACTGTCTGATGTTCCATTATATATGAGTGCAAATGTTAATGGAGAATGAATCTTGTTTTGTACTATTTATGGACAAATAGACTTTTTCAACATGGAACAATACTGATCAATCATTGTCACTACCAAACTTTTAAAACCAACTTCTATGTGTAGAGTGTGATTCAGAGATAGTGACAGCAACATTTTATATTCATTATAGTGAACCAGAATAAGGTTATAGATTCATTAATAATGCTTAATCTCAATCATTTAGAATACTTTATTATAACATCTACATGTTTACAAATAAGATATACTCAATATTTTAAAACTAGAATGTCACTATTATATAATAAGAACAAACATTAATATAATTTATGAATTCAAGTAATAAATTTTAGAAAGTCATCTTTCAGGAAGAACTTAATCTCAAAAACTTTAATCTACACTGTACCTCACACTGCGAGTTTTATTGTGTTGACCTTGTTCCTAAATGATGTGTATATAATTTTTAGTACAAATCATTCATAGAGATAAATGATAACAAAATAGAAAAACAGTCATAATAGATAAACTTCAGATATTATACAAAGAACAATAGGTATTATTACTACGATTATCAGATATCTAAAAGATAATATTTTCCACATTCAAAAATATGTTGTGTAGTGATGTTTTCAAACAATCAAAAATTGTTGTAAGTAGGGGAGAGGTGTGGGTGGTATGTTCCCAGCCCCCAACTCCTAGCCACCAGCCACTGGCCCACTCAGCCGCTGGTTGCTTGCTTATGCTGTTATAAACAGCGGGAACAGCAGGCTGTGTCCCACCCAGCTCCCGGCCACATGGCCGTATGTCCACCTGGCTATACCTGAAATACACAAATCACACACAAACTGGATTCATTTTAACTCTGCCTCGCCCATTTTCACTAGCCTTTTCTTGGCTAGCTCTCATATCTAAAACTAACCCATTAATAAAAGTCTGTGTGTCACCATGAGGTGGTGGTCCTACCTGGACGGTTCTAAGGTACATCCACCTGTGGCGGGAGCCTCATGGCAACTGGCCACTTCCTTCTCACTTCTCAGAACTTCTGTTCTGTCTACTCTGCCCACCTAAGGGCTGACCTATCTTACAAGCCAGGCAGAGTCTTTATTTAACCAATCCAAGCACAGAAATACAGATGAACCCTCCTACTCCAAAAATAATCATGATAAGCAAATTAAAATCACACATATGAAAACTTACTTTGAGATAATGATAATGAGTCATTCTTCTTTAACCTTAGGTAAAGCAAAAATATTAAACTAATTCTTTTCACGTGAATTTTGTCTTGTGTACTTTCATAGTGATGTGCAAAGCACCCCACATCCCTAAAATTTAACAATTATTTCTCAGAAGAACACAACCTATCTTTATAAATGAACAGAAGTATAAAAATCACCCCACAGTTTTCATATATTAGTGCCATGGAAATGGTGAACAAAAGTGAATTTCACTAAAGTAAACAACATACAAAGTTTTTAATTACCTTATATGCCTTTGAAGATGATTACTACTTTTATATTAATTTGTTTTATAAATTACACAAAGGTAAATGCTTCAACATGTATATAATATTGTAGTATAGACAGTGATCCAAGACAAAATACTGAAACAAACAATGGGAATCTTGTTAAAATCTTGAAAAACATGAAATATGTTATTCATTCTAATTTTTTATTTTCCTACACAATTTAAAGTTAAAAAAATTTCACTAAGTATATTTTAGGTTATATCATACAAATTTTGTTTTTTTTTACATTTTGTATCACCATAATTTTAAATTTTATTTTATGTCTTTTTACTTGATCTATATATTATATTTAAAAATATCACATATTTGTGAGCTCATTACTCATGCTTTGAAATTTTTACAGTAGAAATGAAGATTATGCAATTTCATTCTCATTTTATTCATTTAGGAATTGAGAACAAATATTTTGTGTTCTTTATAAAAGTTGAAATATAATCACACCACCTCCTTCATTTACTTTCTCAATGCCAGCTCTTCCTAGATTGGCTCCCTCCAACTTTTCCCATGCCTTCAAATTCCTCTGAAATAGTGGCTTATCTTGATTATTGCTCTATACACACACACACACACACACACATACATACCACACACAACACAATACACACCCATAAATATAAATACAACTTGCTGAGACTGTTCAGTGTGGCTCATTTTTACATGATTTCTAGGCTCACAAATTTACAAGCTGGGCAGTAGTGGCACCCACTTTTAATCCCAGCACTCCGGAGATAGTGGAGGGTGGAATTCTGTGAGTTCCAGGACAGTCTGGTCTGCAGAGCGAGTTCCAGGACAGGCTCCAAAAAGTTACAGAGACACCCTGTCTTGAAAAACTGAAACCAAAGAAACAGCCCTTCCTTGCCACCCCACCCGCCCCAAACAACCAAAAACTAACAAAACAAAGATGTCCAGACAAAGCATTATGAGTCAAAAGTCCTGCAAAATTATCACTGACTTTATTTTGTGTTGGCCATCTACGGCTAGACATGGGGCCTGTCCATAAGTGTGATTTTGATACCCAGCTAGATTCCACTAGAGGAAAGTAATCTTTTCTTTGTGAGATGTTATGAAATGGAGACACCTTTTTGGTTAGAGGATGGAGCCTGTGCCTACTTCATCCCTATTACTGGGATCCCATCTGGTTAGGATCTGTGTAGGTCCTAAGCATGGTTCCACAGTTTCTGTGAGCTATGTAACAATCCTGCTGTGTTTATAAGGTCTAGTCCCCTTGGTGTACTCCTTTCCCACTCTTAGAATTTTTCTTTCTTTTCCTCTTCTGAAAAGTTCTATGAGCTCTGAGGGGACACGTAGCAACTTGAAAACAAATAATACAAAAAAAGACTGATAAAATAAATACAAGATAAGGTGTTCTCTCTTAGTTGTCATATGTATGTTAACCATGGAAGTTCTTAACGCCAGTGTAGGCCAGAATAGGACAGCAGATATACTAGCATTTGAATTGCAGATAACTGTGTGTGACTCTGTGGTCATTTATTACTGATTATGGGTCCTTTTGAAGAGTGACTAGTGCTCTTAATTATTGAGTCATCTCTCAATCCATGTCCATTTTTAATATTAACTACTTTTATTAATTTTTAAAAGTTAATTTTTAAGTATTTTGAGATTTTTAAAAATGAAAATATCATTCTACCACCTTCCTTCTTTTCTTTAATCTTTCCCTTCTAATCCACATTACCACCCAAAGTGATGATATATATATATATATATATATATATATATATATATATATATATATATGTATAGCTACAGCCTGTTGAGTCGATTTAGTGTGGCTTATGTGTTGCTTTTCAGGAACCATTTGTTGCTAATATTCAGGTAGCAATCTCATCCCTGTGAGACGCTGTCTATTTTAACCATTAATAGCTTATAGTTCTTTGTCAAAGGTTAGAGCCCTATGTTATTCCCCACTTCTGTTTTAGCACATACTAAAATTGTTCTTGTCCAGATTGTGTTTACATAGGAGACTGTGGAGATGAAATGGGTTTATCTTCCCTCTCATTGCTGAAAGACCCAGTTTCACAGCAGACTTTAACTTCTGTTGCGCCTGCCTTAACATTCCCTGAAACTTACATGAAGGAGTCTTATTTAGATGAAACTGTTGGAGATAGGATCACCATGATTGGTCCATAATGGTCTACATGTGTTGTAGACCATTGTGTTGTTTTTTTGTTTGTTTGATGGATGAATTTTTGGGATGATCTCCATTGGCTGTAATGTCTGTTTGATGAGTAACTCACAGCTTCCCTGTGCCTGCAGTCACATCAACATCCACAGGCCTCGATCCAGACTCTAAACCAAAATCTTGCTTCATTCCCAAGCTGCTTTTGTCTCAGCAGTAGCCTTTCTGTTATCCCGTGACTCCCTGCACCTGCTCCCATCTTGGAACCTACAGACTCATGTTTTCTAAGATCTTCATCTGCACTAGTAAGTCAGCGATCTAACTCCCCATCCACCCGGTTTTCATCTCTATTCCCTTGGACAACTCCAGGACAAGGCTGTAGCACTAGCTTTGCCTGACCTCTTCCAATCATACAGCTCACACTTCAGCTATACCTGGCCTAGTCCTGCAGATGCTTCTCCTGTACAGGTTTAATCCATTCTTGATATAGGGAAACTGTCTCTCACCCAAGGGTTTGTTTCTTCCACTAGACTGTAGAACCTTGACCATTTAGCTTAATACTTGAGAGGGATTAAAATCTTAGGACTGGTTTCTGTGTTTGATGCTATGCTCTCCTTTCTTGTGTGTTGTTAAAGGTTTCAGTTGGGCAGATTTAAAATTCCAAAAGTTTGAGTTTGTCTCTTTTCCTGACTTAAAATCCCTTAGACATTTCTTTTTATTTTTTATTCGAATCTACCCATCTCCCAAGCAGAATGGAATTCCTTCTACAATATTATAGTAATTTTCCTTGTAAGAAAGTGAGATAATTATCTCTTTTAATTTAAAAAACTGAAAAAAATCTATTATAATTTATTGCCTTTTGGGTCCTGTAGAGAATATGAAGAAGTCTTTAGCTATGCACATGTGGTTTTGTGTTACTCATTTTGGAGGAATAAAACTCTTGAGGGGACTGCTTTACACTGACACATTGTAACCACCTAATGATTACTTTTACTTCACCTACTGCGTTTCAGAAAGTGATTTACGGGGAGCTGCGAGTTTAAGCGCTTTTGCCTGACAGTCTCTTGCTGTAGAGCTTATCCTCACTTAAAAGCAGCTGTTGCTGTTCATAATTTAAGTCTTAGTGGTACCCCTCTGATGTAAGTCCGGAAATGGATTCAGTCTTTTAAGGAAAGACTCACATTAGTGAAACTCAAAATGAGATTAAAAACAGTCTATTTACTGAATCATAAGTAACAGTATAAAATCTATGAAAATAAACACCCTTCTTACTACATGAAAAATACTATAAAATGTTTCTCATCAGAAGGTTTTTTTGGGGGAAGATGTTTGCAGATTTTCATTGTTTTCTATAACTTCTGTTGACATCTGGCTATCAATATTATTTAAATACCTCCATCTGTAATATGGCAATATATGCTTGGGAGGAGACTCACACATGAATATGGTACACATTCCAAGCATCTTGATAATTTAAAAATACTGTGTCTAAGACCTAAGTCTTATATTTTCATATTGTGTTTAGATACCTTGTATTAATTATGGGTAGTTAAATTATATTTAAGGGTCTAGATGTTGATTTATTAATGTTTAGTTTTGTGTAAGACATCAAATAATTCTCTCAAACTTCTGTAATAGATCCAGATGACACTCTTTCTAATAATGAAGAAAATAATCACCGTTATGAAGATTGTGTAAACTACTTATTCAGCAGAGATGGATTAATCGTTCATGGTCTCAGTAATCTGAATATTTTTAAGCTAACACTAAAGTGTCAACCTATGAACCAGAAGTCTTGCTGTCAAAGTATGGAGAGTAATTCTTTAATTGAAGTTTCTTGTGACACTTTCAAATCATCTATGAGATTGTAAAACTAGAATTGTCAGTAAAGTTGAAAGGTGAGCATAAAGTACTTGCTACTTCTAAGAGAGATGTATGAAGCAATTCTATTGATTTTATTTCTACCTTATCAAAGAAAGGCAGCAAAAAAAGAGGCCAAGGGCCTTGTAAGTTTGAGATGTAATAAATAACTGAGTTATATACCCAGGAAGAAAAATTTTCCACTTTTTTATAAAGCTGTTTATTGGCACATTCTTTGATTTTTTTAAATACAAACACTGCTTTATTCTGAATATATTATAGGAATGACTGAAAATCTGAACAAATGTGTTGACTGCGCTAGAGAGTAAAATACTACAGAAATATTAGGATCTTATTCCAACTTCCTATGAGTATGAAGATATCTATGATGCAAATTTATCTACAAAAATGTAACTTTTGAATTTTCTTTACAGTAGACTATTTTATAGTTTTACTGTAAGGATAGCAGAAAAATGGCATCATAGTTATGAAATTTATGGTGGATTCTTATTTACATAAACATAATTTGAAGGGGAATGGTCTTGGCCATTTTGGCTTATAGCCACGCCCCACCATTAGTTAATTATTCTGCCTACCCAATTACCTGTTAATTAATTAATGGGGCTGGACCACCAGGTCCCAAGAGGTATAAAAAGATAGGCCCACATGGAAAGCGCTCTCTCTGCTGATCTCTGGTCTCCCTGTGTCTTCAGAGGAGCTCTGTCCGGTATTGTAGCCTGTATGTAGCTTGTCCCTACTAATCTGTGTGTATCAAATAAACATCCACACTTGGCGCCCGCAACTTGGGGCATTTTAAGACCCCCCCCAGCCGGGTGGGTCTATATTTCTCCCCAGGGTGGGGCTCTGTTTAACTTCCTACCTCACCCCCAAACCTGCCTCCGTTCTGCTCTGCAGCCTTAACCGGTGCCATTGCGGCGCCTGAGGCAGGGACCTTTGCATTTTACTCCGGCCCACCGCGCCTATTCACTCCCGCCGCCTGCCTGCTCTCCAGGTCAGAGTCACTTCGGCGCATGCGTACATGGTCTCCAGCTGAACCATGGCCGGGTTCCCTCTGCCTGTCCCGTTCCACTTTTCTTGCGTTTCTTCGTTGTGTCTGGAACTTTCTGAAATTCAGAGCCGGGTCTGAGTACTTTCTCGCCGATTTCTGCGGCCTGCCTCGCCCGGCTCTGGCTTTGCTCAGCCGCGCTTGGCCTGCCGCCCGACCCCCCCCCCATTGCCTGCACTTCTGTCCATGGTGCATGCGCCCACGCAGCTGCCTGTACTGAGGATTCAGGCACTCCAGACATTGCGCCCACTCTGTCATCTCTGGAGTTTTTCAGGGTCTGTTTTCCAGAATCTGAGTCTAGGGACTGCCCCGCCACCACGGTATCACGTTGGGACTGCGGGACTGTGACTGCTCAATGCCCAAGGTCATAGCAGACAAACGGTTTAGCCTGTGGAAACCTTGTACATCTGAGCTGCGGTAAGATGTCTTTCACAAAGCCTTATTTCCAAAACCTCACGTTCGCTAACCAAAATGGTCCTAGACCTTATGCAATGTCTGATTATCTTTTGGACATATATGGCTATTTCCCATCTGGCCTTATTTGGGCAATTATAGGCTTGGTTATCTTTTGTGCCTTGTTTTTCAAGTTGTATGACATTATCAGACTCCTTGATGCAGAAATTCAGGCCCTGAAACAACGTAACTCTGACCTAACTGGTGAACTCCTGGACATGCAATCAAAAGGTAACTCCTTTAGGGACCGGCTTTCCCTCATGGAAGGCAACATGTCCCAATTGTCTACAGCTATGGAGGTGAGTGGGACTGAGGTAAAATCAAAACTCAATTCCCTTGAGTTTAAATTCACTATTCTGGAGGAACAGGCTTTCGATCTTAATCTGGAGACAGATTCCCTTAAGAATTACCTCAACACTTTGGATAAGGAAGTAAACAGGTTGTCAATATCGGTTCAATCAATGGCATAAGGGACGCATTCTCTCTGGGAAAAAATTTGTACAGTGGAATCTAACACTAAAATTCTCTCACAGGAACATGTAAGGATTACTGATAGGTTATGTGTACAAGAAGCTAATGTGGCTTCAATACAGGTCTCTAAAAAAAATGAAACATCAACTTTGATGGCCAGAATTCATGATTTAGAATCCTCCATGAGGTCATTAGAAGAATTCACGGACAGGAAATCCAGACATTTCAAAAGGCAGTGGTGCACAGATTTGAAAAGGTCGAACAATTATTGGACCACCAAGAAGTAGTGAGTCAAACTTTATCGTCCTCAATACAAAACACTCCTCGGGCTAATTTCCCCAGAGTTTTTCCTGTCATAACTTCAGGAAAATTGACAAATGCAAAGGGCTCAAAGGCTATGAAAGAAACCACATGGGAACCTGTGCGTATGGATGATTTAAAAGAGATTAAGCAGGCTGTAGTAAATTTTGGCATGCATTCATCATTTGTAACAGAGTTCCTTAGAACCTGGGCCTCTAGTAATAAGGTAACCCCTTACGATTGGATTCAGTTGACATCTGCTGTGTTTGAAAGTGTGCCACAATTGCATTGGAAATGCCTTTTTAAAGAAGAGGCCAGGCGATTGGTACAGCAGGAACAACAAAATGGATCTGAGGTTCCATTGGATCAGATTAAAGGCGATGGGATCTATTCTGATCCTCAAGATCAGGATTCATATGATGACCACACCTTGTCTCTGTACACAACAGCTGCTATGAAAGCGTGGCACAGAGTACAGGAACCAGGACAATGGGTACAATCTTATGTCAGGATTAAACAGGGTCTGAAGGAAGCATTCAGTGACTTCGTACAGAGATTGACAGCTGCAGTACAAATAGGGATAGATGACCCAGAAGCTAGACGTATAATAATTGAGGCTCTAGCTTATGAAAATGCTAATGTGGAATGCAAAAGGATTATAGGGCCTTTAAGGGCCAGATCGGCACCTTTTGAAGACTGGGTCTTGCAAACAACCAATGCTGAAAGTTTCGATTATGGTACAGAAACTTGGCTAA
>JAQHUG010000022.1:520962-531127 GCA_028555095.1 Dicrostonyx torquatus | reverse complement strand
ACTCTGACTCAGTCCCCCCTCTAATTCCAAGCCTGTTATTAAGAGTACTCCAGAATTTCTGGAAGTTTCAAGAGTCAGTTGATATGAGACAGAAAATAAACTGAATTTAATGAATATATTCCTTTTTCTTTATACCTATCATAACCTTCATTGATATGTGTAACTAATGTTTTCAGTTTTCCACTTTGAAAAATAATTTTTTTGCAGCAATTATTTGACGTTTCTGGAGAGAGGATCATAGCACTGGAAGGTAGCCTCATTTTAATACCTTGAGTTGTCTTACCCTATGTTGTAATTCTAGGTACAGAAGATGGGACACCTCTGACTGATACGTCGGGACACGGACGACACTGCTACAGGACCCATTTGGATACCACTAGTCGGGAAGATTTCTATTTGGACAGCTGATATGGATTCCCTATACTAAACGTCATCCCCATGACAGCAAGAAGTAGCTTTGGAGAACAACATCCCTTATCCCGAAAAATTTTGCCCTCAGACTTTGGGACTTTATGTAGGGGTTAATTATGCCTTCCCTATATTTAAGAGATGGGGGAGGCATAGCGGATTGATATTTTTATTGTCTGTAATTTTATGTCCAATGTCTGTTCCCATTGTATATAGTTATTCTAGAGCTAGATTGATCTTATTTAGACAAAAGGAGGAGATGAAGGGGAATGGTCTTGGCCATTTCGGCTTATAGCCACGCCCTGCCATTAGTTAATTATTCCGCCTCCCCAATTAGCTGTTATTTAATTAACGGGGCTGGACCACCAGGTCCCAAGAGGTATAAAAAGATAGGCCCACGTGTAAAGCGCTCTCTCTGCTGATCTCCGGTCTCCCTGCATCTTCGGAGGAGCTCTGTCCGGTATTGTAACCTGTGTGTAGCTTGTCCCTACTAATCTGTGTGTATCAAATAAACATCCACAATAATTCTTGGAAACTGAAAAGAAGCAGCTGATACACTTGGACTAAGTCACTTTTTTCTTTTCTCAATGGATACTCAAGCCAGAAGCAAATCCCAGTATGGAGGTGGGGAGTTGGGCACAAAATCTTCCTACAACTGAGGAGTTATAGGCTTTAATCGCTTCTGCAAGAGGGAAAGACAGCTTCCTCTAATGACATGATGCCTGCAATCCCACACACTACACTGCAGGTCAGGAGTACACCAAAGAGTATTTGGCAAACACAACCTATACTTTGAAAGGAGAAAAAAAAAGACAACTTGAAGTTAGATGAACAGTGATGAGCAGGAGGAGTGGGTAGTATGGGCAGAAATAGCAAGACAAAGATGATCAAAACATGGTATATGAACATCTCAAAGAATGAAGACATTATTTTAAAAAGACACCTAGGAAAAAATGTGCTGTTGTGATAAATATCTAGAAACTTGTTTTTAATTTACAACTTTGAACTGATGAAGTTACCTTGAAGTTACCATTTTATGAAAGAGAGGTAATACATTATCTGTATTTTAGGTTTATCAAAATAATTACCTGGGTTTCTTGCATCAAAAATACAAAAATTCAACCAAATAATTTTTCATAAAAGTTTGTGTGGTGAAAATGTTAAAATACTTAAGATATGCATGCAAATGGTATTTAAAATTTTACATAGAGAAAGCAAGATTATTATTGACATTTTTCTGAATATGTTTAAATTGCTCTGCCCTAAGAATTAAGAAGACTACATAAGAGGATTCATGCATTACACATTGAAGGAGCCTGGGGGAAAGTAGAAATATTAAATATTTTTTCATTTGATTGTAACAATTTTTTACAGCTATGGTAGATTTACAGGAATATATTGACTCAAAATGTGAATGATTTAAATGTTGTTTCACAGTCATTTTCTAAATTTGTGATGGGTTTACATGTTTTGAAAAGTGATGTCATGCAAATTAAAGAAGATAGCTGTTTATTTCTTCCGTATATCACATTTCTTCATCTTTTTGCCTGGAGTGTAACACTGATAGCTACTCCAGAAAAATATGTTGTCCCCTTTCTGTCTCTACCAGATGCAAACTATTAGGATAATTTTAAGTAGGCAGACTGATATTTTATCTCTGCCCATCAAATGTGAGCATGCGAAGGGCAATTAAACAGTAGGAATGGGTTCTTGCCATTCAATTTTCAGATACACCACCCAGACTCAGCATAGACAGGGAGAAGCAGGGACAAAGAAGAGCTCTGTCTAGTGACACTAGAAATAGGACAATGTAGGCCATGTCTTCTAATGGTACATTAGGCATAAATACACTAACCTGGTTTGAGTACTCCAACAAGTATTATATCAGGATGTTTTCATGTCATTTTTAATATAAAATGTGGAGGTACCAGCACATATATACATTTAAATATTTGTGCTATCTCATGGCATTAATAGTAACAACATGTATTAACATTGTTTTATAAATATGTGTTTGGTATGATATGTATATATTATATAGCATATATTACCAAAAATAATGCATACATATATTTATAATTATATAATATATGTTATTTACAATACATACATATTAAAACAAGCATGCCCACATATACCAACACACTTACTCACATACAGATACACATTTCATAAATAGGCATATATAAGTATTTTTTCATCCATTTTCTTTAATGTTTGTCTTCTAGTTTACCAATATAACCCCTCAGATAATGTCTGATGATCTTTCTAACTTAAATCCTCCATTTATATCAGTAAAGTATATCTATATCCACAAAAATTTTGAAATGTACTGTAACATGATAAATATAGATAAAACAGATAATATCAAATTTCACTTATAAAATAATGAATAATAATTTCAATAGGAAAGTCAAATGCTTTGATAGTTAATAAGGATTACTGAAGCTCTATGACAAAATGACATAATTTTTAGAGTTCAAATTATGCAATTAATTTGCCAAAGCATATTTCAAAAGAGTAGTAAAGTTAGCTGTTCGATTTGAGATGAATAATACTAAATATACATGAAGACATTTTGATGAAAACAGGTAGACTTTATGCAGTGGACTTACTATTTGAACAACATAACTAAACATGCATTCATCAACATTTTTGAAATAAGTTTCATTTTCTTTAACATTTGTTATATAGTTAAAGCATTCTTGAGTAAAATAAAGAACAATGCCAGTTCATTATTATCTTAGGTTTTAAATAAATTTTGAAATATCACACATTTGTTTTTCTCATATTTGCTAAAAATTATGCAGGTCATAACTCATCCAGAGGCAACTTTTTGTGCTGTGTTTGTTAAAGTAACTTTAGTTCCTGGCTATTTAATGTCTCAATTTTAAATTACTAATTTTTCATTCATCGCTGTAATATGAATATGGTTTTGAAATTCCACTTGAATATTAGAAACACAGTGTCATTTTTAGTGTCTATGTATTGTTGTACTGATATTTTCTTTCTGAATTAAAGCCTCTTAGAAATTTCTCATTATTATGTACAATTCTATACTTCCTTCATCCTGGTTTGTAGCAAACAGACTTTTAAGACTTTCCTGGGCTCAGCCATCTCTTAGAATGTATGCCATCTGCTGTTTTTATCCCACGTTCATGTATCTGTTTCTTTCCTGCTCCCAGAAAGCCTTACTATTGTAAATAACTTATTTTCTTCACAGAAATTATGGCTAAACAATGCCAATTTTAAATAGGCTGCATTGACATGGAGGTTTTTATTTGTGAATTTTGTATAATATTTTCTTTCAATATAAAATATTTATTTGTTTAAATTTATAGTTATTAAAATAAATAGCTAATTTTGCATTTTCAATATTACTACAAGTCTAAATCTGAAATTATAAATCACAGATGACACCTGAACACAAGTAGTTTCCTAAGATTCATGAGTACAAGTGCATAGCTCAAACTTCAAGATATTTCTGAGAGTATAAAGGATCTTAGAGGTGACTTGTATTGAGTTACTTTATTTTTGGTTTTTTGAGACAGAATTTCTCTGAGTAACAATACTAGCTGTCCTGGCATTAGCTTTTGTACACCAGATTGCTCTAGAACTCACAGAGATCCACCTGCCTCTGACTCCCATGTGATACCATCGCCCGACTATATTGAGTTATTTTTAACATATGTGACAAGATGCCAGATTTTAGCCAAGCACATATTGAAGACGCTTATTAATAGAATAAAGATATATACAAAATATCTCATTTAAGTTGCAACATATGCTGCTCCTCTAAGCTATATCTGATGCAGAGAACCACATCTGCTCATCAAGGACCACAGGCACAAAATAGTTAACTTTCTGGCTTAAAGTGAAAACATTGGAAATATGGTCTTATTGAGCCATTGACAAATAATATTTACATTCTTCAAGAGGTATTGTCATTGCCTCTTGATGGTACCTTCAAATTCTTCATAGTGTCCAAGACAATAATAAATTTTGTTCTCAGTTTTGAAGAAGTGTATGAATATCAATCAAATATATTTGCATTCATATTAATAAGCCCCTTTTTACTTAAATAAAATATTTTGATATATAATATGTTCTTAGTGAGGATGATGAAAGATATTTGTACTTTAAAGTAAATTTGTATTTTATTAAGACATAAAGATTCATTATTTTATCAAATAGACAGAGTTTTTGCAATTAATCTCCAAATTTGTGACATTTGCTTTCTGTAGTAATGAAATATTATAGAAAAATATATAAGAAAAAGTTGAGAGCAATACTGAGAAGTTTTTCTGCACATATTGAGTTCAAGATACTCAAACAAATAGTAAACAGGTAGTAACTTATTTTTTTCTAATTTTGTCTTTTTTGTGAATTTCATACATTTCCACATGAAATATGATCTTATCTATCCCACATTTTCCCTTTTCAATTCTCTGCATATCCCACTGCTACCAATACCTCTTATCTTTTATTTGATAACCCACTAAGACCAGTTAACATTGTCCATATGCAAATTAATATTGGGCCAGGTTTATTAAATACTAATGAAAAGCACTCTATACCTACTGGACTTGGTGCTGCCATGTACATAATGTATGACTTTGGAGAGCTCCTTTCAAAAGAACATTCTTTGTTCCCATTTTCAGTTTTAAAGTCATGACAAAATAGCAGGACAGCTTCATATTAAAAATATTACATATCTTTGCTAATATTTATGCATTAAAATATCCCACAGTTTATATTTAATATTTTATTTAGCTATTCCTCTGTTACAGATATCTAAGATGTTCCTTTAATTTAGAATTATATATAGTTCTTCAATAAATATTGATGTGTAAATCTTTCTGTGGTATGTTAGCTTAGAATCCCTTGATATAATACCCAAAAGACCATACTGATTTTCTTAGTGATTGTACTAAGTTTTTAATTCCAGCAATATATATATAATTTTTTTTGTCCACATCTTCACCTGAACCTTTTAATTACTGTCATTCTAACTTAGGTCAGTTGGAATCTCGATGTAATTTTAATTAGCATCTCTATGATCCTATGTGACACTGAACAGTTTTTCATGCTTTTTTTGGAAATTTATATTGTTTATTTTGGGAATTGTGTATATATCTTATACTCCATTAGTTAACTGAGAAATAAGTAAGAGACACAGTCCCATTTGTAATTGCCTCTGAATACTTTAGGATAAGGCTGGTCAAATAAGTAAAGACGTCTACAAAGAAAACATCATGAAATTTACAGGCAAATATGTGGATCAAGAGAAAAAAATTAGCCTGAGTAAGTCACTCTAGAAGCAGAAAGACAACTATGTCATGTATTTCTTTATATGTGGAGGTTAGCTGTTAAGTCAGTTATAAACAAATTACAATTCATAGAACCTCTGGTTAGGTATAGAGTAAGAGACTAGGTGGAGAAAATACATCTCCTTAGAAAGGGGAAGGAGGACACTTATGGATGGTGATGGATCCTTTGACATGAGGATCAGGTGGGAAGCAGAGGAAAGAGGTAGAGAAGGAAGGGAATACGGGTTGAGAAAACTAGAACTACGGGCCTTTTGGGGGGATCTTGTGGCAACCTAAGATAGTGAAAGCTTTGAAAATATATACATATTTGAGAAAAATCTAAATGGAGTTATCAAATAATTGAGGGAGACAGAGCCCCAACTTGATACCTATCAACACCAAATGAAGATTTCTCTACTGGGAATACTAACTCAGATGTTGGTCAAATGAGTAGCAAGGAATTTCCAGATAATACAGGCTTTTCCAAAGGCTGTGGATTGCTCTCCACAAAGTGATGCAATGTTCTACTGTTGAAGGAAACACCTGCAAGACACAATGAACACAGAAAAGTCAATAGGCAGCCGCATAGAGCCTTCATGTGACAAGCTGATACTCTTGAGACAGGAATGTCTACATACTACTGAAGAGAAAGGTAAACAAATAACACATTTACAAACCCTTCTTTTGCATGATTAACATACGCTTCAGAACAGATACTGGAGTTCAACCTGAAGACCAAAAAAGTAAAACAGACAGGCAATGTCTCTTTCCTCAGCCTCAGTTCAAAAATGGTGATCCTGTCTCCAAGAAACCTCAGAATGAGACTGTGCCTGAGAGCAGTCTCCTCCTGTTTTATAATCCTCAAGTTCTGGGTAAAAGTATGTACCACTACTGCCTGTATACTATGCCAAGCAAGTGTGGCAACTGGGATTAAAGGTGTGTATTATTGTGGCTACTGGGATTAATGGCGTGTGTCTTTTGACTACTGAGATTTAAGGTGTATGTCATTGCTGCCTTGTCTGGAAGACTGGCCAGTGTGGCTCTTTTACTTTCCCAATCCCCAAGTAAGCTTCATTTATTAAAATACAAATGAAATGCCACTACACCCTTCAGTTGACAATAATATCCTGCCTGGATGATATGCTATAGCAAAAGTGGCACAAAGCTTGCAGGATTTACCAAAAAATATCTGATTATGCTTAAGGATCACTCTATAAGATGGAATAAGAATTGATGCTTCCTTCCATTGCCAGAAAACTTGAGATTAGATAGTAAAAACTCTAAGGGAAAAATCAAATACTACTTGTTGTAATTGGGGGAGAGGTGTGAGTTGTGTTCCCAGAGCCTGGTTCCCAAGCCCCCAGCTACTGGCCCGCTCAGCTGCTGGTTGCTTTCTTATGCCCGAAATAACCACATGAAACCTGTATTAATTTAAATACTGCCATGCCCATTATCTCTAGCCTCTTCCTGGCTAGCCCTCACCTCATAAACTAACCCATTATAAAAGTCTGTATGTCACCACGAGGTGGGTGACTTACCGGATGGGTCTATGATACTTCCATCTGCGGCGGGAGCTTCATGGCGACTGGCTCTGACCCATTCTTCTTCCCAGCGTCCTCTTTTCTTTTCCCTGCCTATCTAACTCCTGCCCTATCAAATGGCCCAGGCAGCTTTTTTATTTAACCAATCTAAGCACAGAAATACAGATGAACCCTCCTTCAACTACTGTTATATTCAAGGGAGAAACAATTGATGAAAGGCAGAGAGGATGAGATAAAAAAAGAAAGAGGAGAGGAGAATAGAGGAACAATTCTGAAGCTTCCTTGAAAGGACCCATTCCCAAAGAAGGAAGGAACATATAAATATGTGATGGTTAAGTTTTTGACAAATTGACACAATCTCTGGCCGTCTGGCAAAAAGAAGCTTGAACTGAGGAAATTCCTTCATCAGATTGGACTATAAACAAGACTGTGGGGCATTTTCATCAATGATTGACACGGGAGGACTGAGCATGTGGGCACATGTGGGCAGTGACACCCCAAGAAAGGTGGTTCTGGATTATATAAAAAAGCAAAGTGAATGATCCAATAGATCAAGCCATTAAGCAATATTCTTCTATGGTGTCTGACTTAGTTGCTTCTGCAATTAACTTCTCCATTGGCTTCTCCCAGTAATGGATTGTGATTAGACGTGTGTGCCAAATAAACTCTTTCTTCTCCAGATTTGTTTATCATGATGTTTTTCATAGCAATAGAAAACAAAAAAGACATGCATCAAATAAATAAATATGCTAATATGTGCATATATATCATATGTACATATTTTTAAAAGGTGAAAAATATAATTGAAAAAATTACAATTATAAGTATATATATATATGTCAGATACAATATTTTGTGTAACCAAAGCTTTTAAAGTTTATTATACATGAACACATGCCAATTTTATCTTTAACCTAAATGCTTCATTCTATACCTTAACATGGAAAGACAATAAAGGAAAGAAAAATAGCTATTCATTTTTGTGAACAAAAGATCAATGAAATCTCTTCTATTCATTAAAATACTAAGAAAATATTTTATATGTATTGCTGAAAATGTGAATGTTTTTATAGATAGCAACCCGGCCAAGATTAATTCTCTCTTGGGAAGTTAAAATACAAAATGATAATATGTGAAGATAAAAGAAATAGAAATATGGAAAAAGAAACCATCAAAGTGTCATTTGACAGGTAAACTGCTTTGGGGTAGTTGGTAAATTTAGCTTTTGCAAAAATTTGTTCAGAGTTTGAGATGACTGACAACTACCCAATTCCATTTCATGATCCTGCTCTTGCAAAATCTCTGACCCACAAGCAGAATTTAAAGACATTTTAACTTTGAAGCATTAGCCTTGGTATTTAAAACAAAACAGTATGCACAGTATGGATTCCTGGTATATTTTGGCTGCCAATATTAACATACCATAATTAAAAACATCCAAATATTTTTGAATAAATTGTTGCTGTAACTTAATAGTTCAAGGCAGCAGATGAAGATACTGATGGAATTTGATGCATCATACTGGAAAAGTCATAATTTTAAAACTTCACTTTCCTAAGAATACTACCTGGTCCTAAGCATTGCAACAAAAATAGAATCTCTTTCTGATGATGACTATGGTTTACAGCACATTACAGTGTTTCATTTTACATATGTTCATTAGCATATTTTGAAATTTTCTTGTTTATCAGTGGTTGTCTCTGGATGTAGATTTTTCTCTGTACCACTGGTACCACCGATCTGTTTCTCTCTGCTCACTTTGTCCCAGCAGTTGTTTATGGACTCTAAGACTTAATATCAGTTACAGTTGTTTGCCCAATGGTTCAGGTTTTTTACTGGCTAGTTCTCTTATAAATTAACCCATTTCTATTAATATGTGTATCCCATGTGACTGTGGCTTATTGGTGGTGCCCTGAAATCCTGCATCTTCAGTGGCTACATGGATTTTCTCCAAATCTACCTTCTCTCTCTCCCTATCTTTGTTTTGATATTCCATCTACATATATTCTGCCTGGTCATTGGCTTTAACAGTTTTATTCACCAACCAATAAGAGAAACATATAGCCACAGCATACAAAAGGACATTATATATATGTTGTCAATGTGGGAAGTCCTTCTGTATATGTGTTGCCTTTGTTGGTTAATGAATAAACAAGCTGCTTGGGACTGTGACAAGACAGAATAGAGCTAGATAGGAAAACTAAACTAAATGCTGGGAGAAAGAAAGCAGAGTCAGAGAGATGCTATGTAGTTTCCAAAAGGAGACAGATGTCTGGGAACCCTACTGGTAAACCACGAGCCCCATGGTAAAATATAAAATAATAGGAATTTAAGCTATTGGCCAAACAGTATTGCAATTCATATCATTTCTGTGTGATTAATTCAGGTATGGGCATCTGAAAAATGAATAAACAACCTCTGCTGTCAAGTTGTGTCATAAAATAAGGAGTAATTATTTATATAAGTATGGACACTAGGCAGAACTGAACTCTCCAAGTGGTTTTGTTTAGAAGAAAACTAATAGCAAGCATTGATGTAGAACAGTAAAGTCACAAAGTGAATGTTCTAAATATGTAACATCTTTAGAACATTCTGCAAATAAAAACAGAATTAAAGCACTTGTAAATATACAAGGAGCACATGGGTGACTGATAATCAGGGACTTTAAGGAGAATGCTCTAGATGTCAAAAATAATTGCTCTAAATCATTAAGCAGATTAAGCTTTCCATATTTCTTTGTGGACCAGCAGGTTTGATATTTTTATAAAGTTTTTATATTTTAAAACAGTTGTAGCCAATGACTTTCTAACATGAGATGATACTGTTTCCTTTGAATTTTAGTGGATTCACCTTGCTATTTGGCTTCTCTAGGCTTGGGAGCTATAAGCTTAATGTCCTTTGTTTATG
>JAQHUG010000022.1:472575-483408 GCA_028555095.1 Dicrostonyx torquatus | reverse complement strand
CCACCCCCAAGGGGGCCGGGTTATAAATATTGGGAACCCAGGCAGGGAGCTCTCTCTCCGCGTGGACCGCTGACCTGTCTGGCTTGTCTGCATCTACAGAGGAGCCCTTTCCGGTACTGTAACTGTGCCCTTTCCCAAATAAATTTCCACATGTAGGAGTATTGTATTTGGGTTGCTTTCATTGGTTAATAAAGGAACTGCCTTGGCCTTTCTAAGAGCAAAATCTTAGATAGGCAGGGACGACAGAACAGAATTCTGGAAGAGAGAAGGCAGAGTCAGGGAGAGCCGCCATGAAGCCGCCAGCATCAGACATGCTGAATCTTTCCTGGTAAGACCACTACCTCGTGGTGACTTAAAGACAATTAGAAATGGGCTGAATCAAGATGTAAGAGTTAGCCAGTAAGAGGATAGAACTAATGGGCATGGCAGTAATTAAATTAATATAATTTTCATGTGGTTATTTCCGGTATAAGATAGCCAGGCACCGGGAGCTGGATGGCGGGACACAGCCGGCTCCTCCTCATGCAACATGGCACATTATGTATATAATTGATGTACGATTTCCCTCTCTATGCTGTGAATATCATTGAGTAATAAAGTAAATGCTTTGGGCATGGCAGTTTAGTAAAATGTCAGGATTCAGCTCCTATTTGTGAAGCCTGGCTGGTTTATTTGTTGAGTAAAGTAGGCACCACTATGTGAGTAAGTGTATTTGTAAAACTTTTGTAACCACAGATTTCTGCTTACTAAAATTTTATTAGAATACTTATTTTTGTGCAAAGACATTTCATTATTAATCAAAGTTAAATTGTTTTAAGTGAGATTCAAACAACTTTGCATTATTTCATGTAGTTCAAATTGTTTAATGTTAAAAATACTTTTAGTTAGAATTTATGCCTTATGTGATACAATTTTGAGTATTATGTTGTAAAAAGGAGCTGGGTGTTTCCATGCATAATTAACATTAAATCCATACATCCAAAGTTCCTTGAAAATTCTTCTTTAAGTTTTATCTAGCCAATATTAAGTTTATTGAAAACTTCTGGAAACCTAACATTCAAATGACTTTCAGTATGAAGAAAAGGATATAGAAATTTAATGTCAATTTATTACAGTATTCAACATTTACTCAAAGTGTTGTAGTGAAGAATGAAATAAGGCAATCCATCACTTAATTACCAAAAAAGACCTGTGATCCTAAAGCCCCTTTTTATTGTTATATTCTGGAAGGACTCATTGTGAGGTGTTACTGAAAATAAAATTTAGACAGCGATAAGCCACAAATATGTCAGTACTGAAGGGAAATCAGACTTTTAAAAGAGAAAACAACATTAAAATCTTCATTTTAGACTAAAAAGCTTTTATGTAAACTTCCTTATTTCCTAACAGCTGGTGAAAGAGTCATTATCATGCATGCATTCTATATAATGAAAAAAATTTATAGCACCATTTTTTTTAAAATAGGTAAACAACAAATATATTTTTCCTCCTCTTGTGCAGAACCAAAATGATAATCTCTTGCAGTCTTTGTGTTTTACTGAAAGGAGAAAATATTGGAAAAATAGTGAGTATTACAATGTGAGAAGTCAAGATTCTCACATAATTCTTCTGATCTATAATGCTGTGATGTGTATTAATATAAATTATAACTCTGCCCAGGCTTTTTTAAAAAAAATTAGAATTAGTACACTCTTTCTCTTTCATTGTTCTGAAGACTGTACACAGTTAGTCCATACCTGTCTGCAGATTGTTTGCTATGATGGTAAGCTCATTAAGTCTCAGCTGACCTAAAGCCCAGAATATCATAATTTAATAGTAAATTTTCTTGGCATGTAAATTATTCTCAACACATCTTCTGAAGAATGAAAGTAAAACACTCTTATATCTCAACTAATTTCATATTGTAGTATCTCTCACAAGAAAATATCCCATACACTGAAAAGCATTTTATTATTCTGACTGGGAAATGTGAATCTTTAAAGTTGCAGTTATATCATTTACAAATCAAATTGTGAGACTAAATGTTATCAAGTGTGGGAACCTTTGTTGTTCTCACATTTATTTGCAATAAACAGCTGGATTCTTATGAAAATAAAAGCCTCGGCTCAATAATCAAGATGACTAGTTAATTTCCAGTATTTTGGTTGGTTTGATTTCCCATCCCTGTGACAAAGTGTGGCTCTTACAGACAGTTAAGTGAATAAGAAAAATCAAAGCAATAATGAATGTGCATTAGTCGGGGTTTCTATAGCAATGGAAATATATACTACAAACACAATTTGTCTGATTTATTAGATTCTTAATTTGATACAACCTAGTCATCTGAAATGTAACCTCAGCTGAAAAACTGCCTAAATCATATTGGAAAATGGGCATGACTGAGGGGTATTTTCTTGATTATTAATTAAGACAGAAGAGCTCATCCCACTATCTGTGGCAATATAAATATAGAGTCTGTCCTGGATTGTACAGGAAAGGTAGTGTGCATCTGCAAGCAAGCCAGAGAGTCAGCCAGCAAGCCACCTTTTCCTTTGAGTTTTAATTCAAATTCCTGCTTAAGTTTTGTGTTTCCCCGATGGGCTGTGGCCTGGAAGTATAAGCCGAATAAACTTTCTCCTCCCTAAAATTATGTTTGGTGAGAGAGTTTTACCACAACAGAGAGAAAACTTAAGTACATTGTTTACACAATCTGTGCTGGAAGGTTCAACAATGGTTATCTACATACTGGACTTCTGAAAACATAGTATTTCTCAGTTAATGTGGATGTAAGCTTCAGCAGTCCAGTCTGGTGCTAAAGAACTACATGTCCCTGAAGGACTGCTGATCATCAGTCCACATTGGAAGGCTGATCATTGACACTGGGCTCTAATATTCACAAAGGATAACAATAGCAGAAACAGGGTAGATGTGTTTAGTATGAATGAGTAAAGGTAGCAAAAATAGCATGAGTTTTCCTTGGGCTTCTTTATATCTGGACTGTACCAGAAGGTGTTGTGCAATCAAGGAGGATCTTCTCCCCTTGACTAAGTTATCTTTGAAATATCCTCATAGACTTTTCATATTTTCTATAGCCATTTTTCTTAGTTGAACCCAGATTCAATCTAGGTTACAACCAAGATTAAATATTACCAAAATTAAAGTAAGTTTTGACTGCAAGATATGCAAAGAATCAATGTGAGATACTTTAAATAAAAATAATTATTTTATATTTGCCTATAACTATGAATTATTTGACCATTTCAAAAACAAAAAGATAATGGCATGGTTACTTTTATGAAGAATATTGGAATATGACTTGATTAGGTCAATCTACAGTTATTACCTTCACACCAATAGATATTATAGTATGACTTCTTGCCAAGAAAAAGCTAGACATTACAATTTTAATATGATGATTCACTACAATGTGAATGAGGATATGAAAGTTTTAATAATCACAGAAAAGATTCACTAGTAATTAAGATTTACCCATTTTTTTCACTTGGAGAGTTCCCTAGATAAATGTGATGAAGTTTAATCCTAAAGAGTAAGCTAGAGTAATTCCAATGTGAAAGGAAGGCAATTTTAATAACTTATTTCTACTTTATCTTGGGCAGATTTAATGGTTTATTTTACTAAAATTAGCATACTAATGACTTGCTGTGATTGTTGCTAAAATTAAAATGATGAAAAGAAATGCAGTTGATTTCCATGTGTCAAATTTCCTTAAAGGATATGTGATAGAATAAAAAGCCACTCTTGAAAGCCAATAAGAGGCTGAGGTAATGTATTCACTTACTTCATTTAAAAAGAAAATTTATTTCTCTCTCTTTTTTCTTAAAATGTCTTGGCTTACTTTTTAATTCATTCCAGCATTTCAATTTCCTGAGTGCTTTCCATTTGTCTGTACTTAGTAAAGAGTGATAGTAAAAATGGTTCAAGCATAATAGTAATTTTCATGACAGCATAGGATTATTTCAGGGAAGATAAAAGGAGATAATCCAGTTAAAATGTTATTTTACATCTACAATGGAACTTCAGATATAAGAGTTCACAGAAGTGGAAGACTTCTCTTGGATGGAAGGTCATTTAAACAGCATATTTCAATGGAAAAGATTTCATGATACACCTAGATTTCATGCAATAAAAGGCAGAATTGATTCTGTGTTCAAAGCCATTCTTAGATCTTTGTCCCCACTCAGATCCTGTAAGAAAAAGTGTGAAAGGAAAATACTACTTTTGTCATTATAATTAATATCTGGTCAGTGAACCCTTAGGGAATATATTTTTTAAAGTCATTGATCTCAAAAGGGAAATGATATTCTTGAGTATTCCTGGCTAAAACTAAATTACATTTTAGTTTTTCATACAAGTTCTTCATTGGTTAATGAATAAGGCTATGCTTATTTGGAAAAAGTTAATGTAAAATAAGAAGGAATCTGTAGTTATAAATTTCCAAGTTTTATGAAATTACAGTTTAGTTTAAGGAAACGAATTTGACCACAACATTTGCTTCAGTTTAGACTAACATCAGGTTTTAAATGGGTTATAGGAGAGAACACTGACCTTATTATATTATTTATGTTTATATTTATATTATTATATGAATACATATTTGAATAAATTATAAAACTTTGAACATGATTGCAGCCATGTTATATAGCTATATTGAATGTGAATAACTTTGAGGAGTAGAATAAGGTAGGCCAAAAATATTTTATAATAGATTTTTATACATTTAGTATCTTGTATATTTTGATCACAGAAAATATTTATGCATGATGGTAGAATAATTTTAAGTAAAAAATAGTAAGTAATGACTTTTATCTTAATATGCTGGGTTTTTTTTTTTGGCTTGAAAGAATAGTGATCTTGCAGTTCAGCAAATTGCTTTACATTAACAATGATAACTTTTAAAAATCTGACTTCAAATTTTCATGCTTTTCAAGAAAAAAATGTTGTTAATATAAAGATAACAAATTATTAAGAGAGTTGTAGCATTTAAAGCCTTTTAGAATTGATATTTAATTTCCAGTTTATTTATAGCTTTCTCATATCAAAATTTAATTTTTACACTATCTGAATTTACACATATTTAAAGACCAAGACTTTATTAAACAAATTATATGAGCACAGTTGCAAACAGATAATAGAACAAGTCAAATTTGAATTTTATTTCTCTGATATTAATTAGTGCAACAAACTTAAGGTTGAATATCACAATGATTTTTTTTCTGTTTATTTTAAAATATATATATGGTATCACATAATTTCTTTAACTGATGCATCACAACTTATAATGGTTGTTTATTTACTTTCTATAAATATAACTTGACATGACCTAGAATTGGAAGAGGGTCTCAATGAGGAAATCTCAGGTTAAACATTAGGGAATATCTGTGATGGAAAATCCTGAATCCAGAATCTTTGAATAGTACAAAAGTGAAGAAAGCAAGCAAACAGCATAGTTCTATTTCTCTTTGCTCTTAATTGATGTGGGATTTCCTTCTGTATGCTGTGATTACCATTAATGAATAAAGAATTACTTTGAGCCTATAGCAGAGCAGGGTGTGGAGGAGAAGAGCTAGGTGGGGAGGATTGGACTGAATTCTGGGAGAAAGAAGGGTTTAGTCAGAGAGAAGCCATGTAGCTAGCTGGAGACAGATGCTGGGAACTTTAACCCATAAGCCACAGCCATGTGACTATATACAGATTAATAGAAATGGGTTAAATTAATATAAGAGTTAGTCAATAAGAAGCTACAGCTAATGGGCCAAGCAGTGATTTAATTAATACAGTTTCTGTATGATTATTTTGGGTTAAAGCTAGCTGAGCAGCCAGGAACCAACAAGCGACCTCCTCCAACACTTAATCTTGGATTTGATGGATTAGCTGATTCAAGCTCCTAAAATTTTGATTTCCCCACTTGGTATTAGGAGATAAATAAGTCCCTTCCTTTTATGCTGATTTCCATGAATGAGGGCATTTATTATAGAAACAGAAATGACAAAATATTTTTTGAAATTTTTTTATAAAATAAAAATATTTATAAATTCTACATTTTAAAACTGATTGCTTTCATATATAATCAATAATTGTGATTTATATTTTAATACCTTCATTCCAATATACTCATTTTCAAGATGACATTGAAACTGAACAATACAATGAATATGTCAATTCAAATATTTCATTTTGCATATATAATTTTAAGATGGATATTTTGCAGTTCTTTTGGCCAATATAGAAACATCTTCCATATTTATAATGAAAAAAAATCAAAAGCATTAATGTATTTTAGTGTCTGCTCCCTTAATTTGTATATTAAATCTATTTAAAAATTAAAATATTTGAAATTTATCTAACACTACATTTATATTAAGAATTATCATTTAAATGTCATAATGAGTAGAATAATTGCTTTCCTTGAATTGTCTCTCATTTAATTAAATTTAAATTACTTTTTCACTTCTTATAAATACTATCTTAATATTTATAATTTAATTTTTGGCTTTTGTACTAATGTATTTCAAGAAATTAGATAAATAAAGAATTTATTCACTAATAGTGTAGCAAGACAATGATTAGAAATCTGTCTTTTATTGGCAGTGTCTGGAGCATTTGAATTTGCGGTAAACATCTAGTTTCAAAATTGTGCTTATTTTTTACATAGCAATTATTTTTAAATGTTCTACTTGAGACAAATAACCAATCCTTGAGTATTTGTGACATACAAAGAAAATTATAAATTCTAAGAAAAGAATTTTACCCCAGGAATTTATAGGTCAAGACAGTATCACCTTCTAATATGAAAAAAACTACATTAAATAAAACTGGCTACATAGAAACCTTGATTGCAGAAATCATACTCACTTTAAATTGCCTTTTTTGTCAAAGGTACAATAATCACAAAGAAACATGGGGATTTCTGCAGCGTTTCATTATATTATTCATGTTTCAGCATCCTACTAAATTATTACAGTGCTCTATATATCTCTAAAATGAATATGTAAAGATGCCTAATTGGATGAGTGCAGACATTTTCTCAACAAATTTAGTTCTTAGAGACTTATTCACAATTACTCTCTCTTTAATTATTCAAGTAGTTTCACTGATTTATTCTTTCATTAGTGAGTTTGCTCACTCAATATATGACTCTCTAAATGGAGTAGGCATTTTGCTATACAATTAGATCTTTATTGGAGACTTAAACTTTAGATTTACTTTCTAAAATGTAAGTAGAAAATACAAATGGTTAATTTTATTATGGCAAAAAATCTAGATATTTAAAATATAATCAGTTATTATCAATATCTAATAATACTATTTTTAGTTGGATTGAATATACAAAATTAATACAGACATATGAATTAATGTTGTTTTAAAAAGGCCAAAATTGTGGAGGCCTAATGTTTTATTCCATGGCATGAGGGAATATGAGCCAGGTGCTTGTTCATAAATGTTAAATGATTAGACTTGTGGTGAACGTCTATATTTATATAAGGAAAAGGATTTTGAACTGCAAGAGCCTGATGTACTTAAATAGAAAGAAAATGGGAGCCCATGTATAGTTGGTCTGTATATTGAGGTCATATCCAGGAAAAAGTTTTGAGTTCTTAGTAGAAAATTCAAAATTTTAACAAGACAGTTTCTGTGCAAGTCCATGAAAGCTAAAACATCCTCACAATATATATATATATATATATATATATATGCAATCAAATATATATATAAAAGCAATCAAACATATTCTAAACTTAAACTTAGAAAATGGAATAATGGAGTTTATCCATAATTATTTTCAATTTTAAAGTCAATATCTTCTTTAATAGTTCTTATATATTTTTAAATCATAATATAATTACATTACTTTTCCTTACTTCCCCATCTAAGCCATAGGTTATCCTCTCATTTTCTCAAATTTATTTATAGTTTCTTTTTGCAATTAATTGCTATTAAATGTATATATATATAATACATGCAATATATATATATATAAATATATTAAATACAACCTGCTCAGTATGTGTATAAAGTTAAAGATTGAGACAGACAACTTGGTAGAGAAAGGGATATTGTCCCTAACTGAGAGAAGTCGGGACTGAAACTGAAGCAGTAACTTGAATAAAAAAATAAAAAATCCCATTGGGGACTGCACTGTAGGAGGGTCCATCTTTATTTCTGTTGCTTTCATTGGTTAATAAAGAAGCTGCCTTGGCTTGTAACATAGGTCAGCCCTTAGGTGGGCAGAGTAGACAGAACGGAAGAAAGGAAGTGAGAGAGCCGCCATGATCCTGCACCCAAGATGGATGTACCTTAGAACCGTCCTGTAAGTCACTCTCTCTCTCGTGGTGACATAGAGACTTTTATAATGGCTTAGTTTAGATGTGAGAGCTAGCCAAGAAAAGGCTAGAGATAATTGGCAAGGAAGTATTTAAATGAATATCATTGTCATGTGGTTATTTCGGGCATAAGCAAGCAACCAGCGGCTGAGCAGGCCGGTGGCTGGGGGCTGGGAGTTGGGTGCCGGGAATATAACCCACACCTCCTCCCCTTACAACACTGCACTGTGCTTGTACTCTTCCTTACTCATGCCAAGTTAACATTCTGATATAGTCCAGGAGCACTTTCTCTGGCAACAGTATTGTTTACCACAGACAGGGCCTTCTTACGTCAATTTGCAACCAAGGCAATAATCTAAAGACATACTCTCAGATCAATCTGCCAAGACTAGGCTGTATCAACCTAATAGCTAATGTTCATTTGCACATTTCTTTATTTTCTTAGTCTTTTCTCTTCTTAAAGACTGGCTTATTACTGACTTTCCAATTTGGGAAAAATTGTATCAGTGAAGATCTGGAACCACCAAACTTCCTTTTCTTTCCCCTGTCCATATCATTAACCTTAAATGTGTGTGTCAGTCCCAGCTTTAGTGTGGGTGGAAGGAATCCAGAGTAACCTCCATCTCCTTATGCTTGCATAGTAAGCACTGCTCCTTGGCTGACCACTGATGGGAAGAATTGACAAATCTCTTTCAGTTATGAAGGCTCAAAAAATTCCACTTCTTTGAAAGTAATTAGGGATTAAATTTTCAGTTTTTTTTCCAAATGCCAAGATTTCTGAGCTAAATTGAATGTCTGACTGAGAACCTCAATTTAAACTTAAGTAATGGAGTTTAATAGAATCAGCAAAATTGACTTTGGGTATCAAACATCTTAGAGACAGGGTTTGATTATCATGATTCTGGATACCCTTAGACTCACAAATAAATACATTGGTGGAGACACAAGTAATATTACTGAAATAAACTTTAATTAGTGCACACCAGTTCAGTGAATTCAATAAGCTACTGGAAGACATTTACTCAGACTCAAAATCCTTTACCAATTCAATCCTTCCTTATTCTTACATGAATTCGTATACAACTGTAATTGATGGAGTTGAAGTTGTAGGAAGTCTTGAAAATTTTGTTTCTGTGCACTAATTAGAAGAAAAACTAGCCTATATTTCTGTCTTGCCTTGATTGATAATATTAATGAATATCCATGAAGTAGGTTTATAATAAACCATATTATCGGTAGTAATTATAAATTGATGTGTATATGGCCTAGTGAGGGTAGATGCATTTTTTTCCTGGAATGGCTTAGTTGACATGTAAATTTTGGCAAATCTGTCTTGAATACAAGAACGCCAAAGGACTAATTTGAATATGTATTAAGATACATTGATAATGGGACTGAGGATGGCTAAGTTGGAAAAATGCTTGCTGATAAAACTTGAATACTCAGGTTTGAATACCCAGTAACCATGCTAATATGGTAGCATATGGTTATGGTTATAATTCTGCTAGTGAGGAAGCAGAGACTTGAAGATCCTGGGGTTTAACAGGCTAGCCTGATTGGCGGGTTCAGGTTCAGGTTCAGTGAGACATGATGTTTCTAAAATATGTAGAGTGTCGTGGACAAAGATGCTTGTTGTTAGTCTCTGGCTTCCATATCATGCACATGTAAGTATATACACAAGTGACTTTATGCACAGACAAATGCATGGGCACACACAAAAAAAGGTGCAATAATCTTTAAATGATAAAACAATTTTAATTTAAAATGGGAGCATTATTTGCGATGAATTGTTTAACAGTCACATAACTGATTCATGTAAGGTACCTTTTCTTCTTGGGCACATAGGATTTGTACAATCCATACACGATCAGTGTTTTCAAGTTTCAAATAATAGATCAATGTTCTCTAGTGTGAAGTCATAGATGAGAGAACTCACTTTTACCAACATTATGCATCTGTAGACTTTCACCTACAAAGCCCAGCTGCTTTCCACATAGAAAAAAACCAATTTCGGAAGGCCTTTCCTATACATTTGTTTTCAACTCTATTACTGTAGAGTCATTTCCAATTGAGAATTTAGAACCTTGTTGCCTTGACCCGCATAGCTTTCTCTGATGTTAGTGACATTTCTGTCAGTATCAATGTAGAAATTTCTGGTTACTTATAGGATATTTTGGGATGCATTTCATCAGACTGAGGATTCATTTAGCACAAAAGAAAGAACTTTAATGAATGATAATGAGATCCACCAGTTTTATGAAATGTTACATGCCTCATAAATCTTTAATCTGTTAGGATATTAAAAATAGTCCCAAATAAAATAAAATAAAATAAAAAAATGGTCCCATTGTTTACATATAAAACCTCAACTTAAATACAATACTCAGCTATTTGAATTTCCTGATTTCTTTTTTTTAAATTTTTATTGTTAAAAGAAAAATTTACATTTACTCCCCTTGTTCCCGGCCCTCCCGCTCCCCCACTACCCCACTGCCCTCCCCCTGCTTCCTTA
>JAQHUG010000022.1:458166-471160 GCA_028555095.1 Dicrostonyx torquatus | reverse complement strand
GTAGAAAATGGCATTTAATCTAACCTAGAATTCTGTGGTAAAGAGACACAAACGCTCCTGGCTACACCGACCTATTCCTGAGAGACTGTTGAGCGCCAAAGACACTCCAATTGGAGCTTGTCCTCTTCTTGGAATCCTGATTTCTAAATACTGTTAAAGTCTCTGAAACAATGACATTGAGTTCTGTGGAATTAAAAATCTGTGCCCAGAAAGCAAGGGATGAGACTAAGTCTGAACCTCCTCCTGCAAACTCCAGGTGGCTTACTTAGAGTGTTGTTGTTGTTGTTGTTTTTCTTGAATCCATAGTGTATGTTCAATCTAATGCATTTGAGTTTTTTTTTTTCTAGGCCAGGATAGTTTTACCACATGAGAGTAAGATTTGACAGAATGAGAGCTTGTGACTTACTAAAGGAATTTTCTAATTCTCCTATGAACAAAGAACAAGCGAAAGAACAAAATTATGATTTGGCTTCCTGGTACTGAATGATCACCGTCTCATCTTCTTCAGAGAGCCCACAGCCACAAAGCAAAGCAGCTGCGTCTAGATGAAAAGCTGAAAGGAGTATGGGGGGAAGAAAAAGATAATTGACTATATTGCCTCTGGTAAAATATGGATTTCAGAACTTTCCTGTATTAAATATTTTAAATTTTTAAAATTCATTGAAACAATGAAAAATAGTAACACAGAGGACTTTGGAAATCATATTTTTTCCTTAAAACAATTTACCTATTTATTATTTTCAGTGAAGTGATAATTTCACTGGTGCATTCAGAGAACAAAATTTAAATTTTTTGTTTCATTCTACATGAATAAATTTGTTACTCATATGATAATGTCAATATGTGTAAGTATATAAATAATAGTATGCATCTAAGCTTATTCTGAATTTTGCTCGCTGTTAGAGATCTTAGATAAGATATTGTGCAGTGTATAGTTACTGCACAACATATTGTAGTGCTTAGCAATCTATCCTCTTTAATTGTGATTTTATCTAAATTTATTTCAGCACAAGAATATACAACTAGGGACAGGTCATGGATCATTTGGTAAATGATTGCTTTCCATGCATGAGAACCTGACTTTTATTCCATAAATCCATATGACAAAATGCAGGCACCACAGTAAGCAATTGTAATCCATTTGCTAAGAAAGACTCAGACAGACAAAATCTGGTGCTTACTGGATAACTAGCCTAGTCTACTTGGTGAATGACAATCTAGTGAGAGAATTTGTATTTATATAGTATATTGTCCTCTGGCCTCCATGTCTACACACATTCACACAGACACCCACAGAGTGTGTGTGTGCACATATACACTCGAGTGCACACATAGACACACAGAGAGACACACACACACACCACACACAAAGAATTCTAGATTGCTATTGTAATTTGTAATAAAAGCTGGCTAAAGCCAACTTTTGTAGGAAAGGGCTCACTTTATCAATATAGAGGCCATCATGAAGAGAAACCAGGTTAGGAACTCAAGCTAACAACCTGGAGGAAGGAACAGACACAGAGGAACACTGCTTATTGGCTATCTCTCCATGATAAGATAGCTTGAGCTTGCTTTTTTTTACATCCCACAAACACAACCCACCACCTTTCCAGAAGTGGCATCACCCATACTGACTGATCTTTCAATCATCAATTAAAAAACTTATCCTACAGATTTGCCTAAAACAATTAGATGAAGGCATTTTCTTAATAAGGTTCAGAGGTTGTTAACTATGTCAATTTGACAAGAAAAAAGGAGGGGGGAGAAGAAGAAGAATATGGCCAACACACATATGCGTTATACATACACAAATATTCATGGGAACATAAAAAATAAATAAACATGCATGCATGTTATTATAAGGCATGCACATACACACATGCAGATATAAGTAAACACACATGCATACATACACATAAACACATGATGGAAAAGCACACTAACTTAAACACATACACATACATGTATAATCTCACAAATATGCTACTAAAATAAACACATAGATACTAAAAAATCAGTGACCACTTCAGTGAAAAACTTCATAATGGTGTTTTACATGTATTCATAATTTTGACACATCATTAAATAAAATGTTATTTATAAATATTTATCTGCATGTGTGTTTTATAAGCTCAGAGATCTTTTGGAAAATTTTAAAAAAGAGGGACAATTGGATGATGGGATAATAGATTGTTATTTTTAAGTTATTGTTTATAGACAACTACATTGGTATAGATTCCTGTATATGGATACAAAGTTAAATTATATTGGATATTGTATCCATGCATGTTTCTACCTCTGTTTAAAATATTTTTATGTATATATATTTACCATATTGCAGTGTACATTTCTACCTCTGATTAAGATACTTATATATTGTTTATATATTGTTATATATAATTACAATATTGCAGTGTATATTTCTACTGATCAAGATACTTATACGTTTTTTACATTTGGAGGTCATTGTCCTCATTTATTGCACAGTTGTTTATTCTCTTAGTCTTTAAGTTAGATAGGTATTAAAAATTATAGATCAATAGGCATCTAGGTTTGTCATATTTATAGTTAGACTAATCAGGTTCTTTAGATATATACATTCTGTATAAAGAGATAATTTTCAACCTCTTCAAAGAGCTGTAGAAAATGGCATTTAATTCAACTTAGAGTTCTGTGATAGTGAGACACAATCGCTCCTGGCAACACAGATCTATTCCTGAGAGATTATTGAACATCAAAGACACTCCACTTGGAGCTTCTATTTGGACAAAACTGGCCTTTGGGCAAGAAACTGCCCATACCTCAACCACTGACAAAATACATAGTATCCAGAAATGGATAAGCAGAACTATCAAATCTTGCCAAGACAGGGTAAGATAGTTGTGAAAATTTTCTTGCCTTTAAACATAATCTGTCAGTTATTCTAGGCCTTAGCCAAAGTTTGTTGCTTCAACGTTGCAAATGTGATTTTGGGTGATTGCCCAGGTAGCCAGTTGTCTCTGCGATTTGTTGCATGTTTTGGAAGTTGTCTGATTGCACTTCCTAATTACTCAGGTAACGTTATTTCCCTTCTCAGATCTTTGATGGAGTTGAAGACTAGATAAATGTAGTTACTTTCCTCTCATGACTTGGCCAAGTTATTTATTATACGAGATTTAACCTAGTTAGAATAGGATATTTATTCTTATTGTACATAATTTTGTAGTAGGTCTAGAACTCTCTTACTTAAACAAAAGTGGAGGTGCTGCGGGAAGGTGTATAGATAACAACTATCCGCCTCATAGACTATTTACCTGAATGCCGGAAGCATGTCCAGTCCTCTTCCTCTCTGTCTTTCCCCCTGGACTCCGTTTTTGCTGGTTCAGTTTGTTTGCATCTCATCTTTATCCATCGTTCACACAGAGAATTCTGATTTGTTAGTTTTATCTATTAATAAATACCTGTATATTTCTTAGTTCTGAGCTAGTGTGTGATTCCTTTTATTAAGTACCTGATTTCTCCACATTCATTGATCCAAGTGTATAATGCTTGACATGATAAGCCATAAGGATATATTTAATCAATATGATCAATATAGTAATCAAATCACTTTTGCCTGACTCAAAAACAAAAGCATGCTATCAAGATTTAAATTGCATTTCCATAATTATCTATTTCATTTTCTCCAGAGTTAAGGCATGAGGTTTACATAGTCTAGAAGTGAGAATTTAATATTATATGTATGAGTTTCAGTATTAAAGTTATTTGAAACAGATTAATTGTCCATAGTATTGAATAGAAGGAAACAAAAAAATTGGTGGGTGCTTTGAAACAATGACCTGGAGACTGAAGGATGTATCCGATGCATCTGATGGCTTCTTTCAGGCCTACTTTTTGGTCTCTGTTTCTCTCTAATGTATGCTAATATGCTATTAAGTTAAAAATGCTAGGAAAGATTTAGCTAAGATTTTGTTGGAATGCATTAAATCCTCTTGCATAATTTCACAAAATATAGAAATAAATTTTAAATGAGCTTCTATAGATGGGATGGTTCCAATTGCTTTTAGAGCGAGAAACTCTGGGAGATAGTGCACTTTAATTAGAGCACTATGGAGCAGACAGATAATTGCACTTGCAGCACCCTGAGATAGTGATCAGGATCAGCAGCTGGACAAGGTACACTGCATCATGGAAGTAAGCAACAGCACTAAATGGCATCAGACAAAACAATTATGCTGTGCCTGTGGAATTAAGTAGTGGATAGGGGATAGGAGTGTAACAGCAACAAATTTGTCAATTAGGCTACTCATGCATCTATCGTGCTGTGGGCTAACACTTACTTCATTTAGTATATTCCTTAAATGCCTTCATGACCCAGGCTCAGATGGAGTGTACAACATATGCTACCAATGGATATGTCATTGCCTTACAGCCATATCCATCCTGCAGTTCTTATACTTCATAAAATTGTGTTAGTGAACCTGTCATTAGTATTTTAAAAATTTTAATACAATTTTAAAATTTTGCATTCATACTTGTCATATATCTCTTTCTTTCTCTCTATTATTTCTCTGTTATCTATGTGTGTATGCATGTGCAAGCTTGTGTGTGTGTGTGTGTGTGTGTGTGTATGCAACAAGGACAACTGGGGGAAACAAGATTTTACATCTACCATGTGGGTCCTGGATATTAAACTCAGGATCTCTGATTTGGTGGCAAGTGCCTTTATCCACTGAGCCATCTTCCCACTCTCTCTCTCTGTAATTTATTAATATGCTCTCATATATTAAAACATTTTCATTTAATTTTCAATGCCTGTTCCTAAATATTTTATACATAGTCTAGCTGTATGGTATAGTCACATTAAAATAGACATATAGGACCTCTTTGCAACCTTAATGTTGCAAGTTATTATAATATTGAATATATATTTTTGGAAATATAATATTTAAAAATAGAAATATTACATATTATTTGGACACTAACATATGAGCATAGTTGATATTTGTGCTCTACACTAAGCAATATATGCATATATTTTCTTCTTATATTTTAACACTTTAATAATTTGTAGATGCCATTACATCACTGTCACACACTGTTGTGGGCCAGAATGCAATTACAGCAGGTGATATCTGATATTTATAATATGATTGAATAATCTGGTGGAGGAAGTTTATAAGCAAGGCTTATTAAAATATTGCCTATAAATACTGACTGCTACTGTCTGTAAATTCACATGTGCAAAGACAGCTGTGGTATCTCCCCAATACTTACACAGTAATGAGAAATCTCATGTGATGTTTATATGTAATCTCATGATTATATCTCAGTCTTATGGGAACATATGTCTGTGGATGGTTCGGAAGATGATTCTCACTATGCTGTATAACTTTGATATATAGAAAATATACTACAATATGCTTCATAAGCAGATCTACCATCCCATGAGCAGTGTAAGACACTTAGGCCCTGTCTTTTAACACTGTCTCAGACTGGCATAAAGAAAGCAACAATTTTTTCTCAGTTCTAAGACAAGTCATTTACAATTAATTGATTCATAACCGCAAGAGCAAATTCAAACTAGACAAAACATCGCTGTGAATGGATCATAGCTTAAAAACTTTGCAACTATGCACAAGGACAGAATTACAGATGTCTGGTTTGTTAAATCAAGGTCTTTTAGATACAGAGGAACCTGAATCACTTATTAGTTTCCCTAGTAAGTTCCAAGTGATAACAGAAACCAGTAGCCACTCCCTATCAAATTCCTTAGCAATTAACACTCTGCATAAAATTGTAACCTCAGTTTACAGTACTTAGATTTTAGGTTCAGCTACCTAACTGTTTATGGTTTAGTCCTAAAATTTATATGGATAGCAAGAATAGCAAGTAACCAATTAACGAAGTCCAGAGAAAAACAGTTTTAAGTGGGAAAAGTTTCACATATAGCCAGGGCCACAGAAGATGGTCTGGTTTCACAGCCTTGAATAAAATAGTTGTAAACTTCCCGACTTCTTTTAGTATAGTTAACTTGTTCATACAGTCTTGAGAAGGGGGATGTGGATTAGGGAAAAAATACATGAAAGAATGATAATAGAGTTGGGAGGGCATGATACAAGGAACAAACAAGAATGATTACATCCATAATATTCAAAACATCTAATAGCTATACCCTAAGTCAAACTTCCTGATATTTGAAGCAAAACATCCAGTAGCTACACCTTAGGCCAGACATCCTGTTGTTTTACCTTGTAGGAGCAATAATAGGCTTGAACTCTATGACCTTATGTCAAAATGGAGCACAGCCACTTCTATGGACCTCCACATCTACTTGTATTCTGTGGCTACTTACAGGCTAAGAAAATGTATCCTCAAACTTGGGAAACCTTTCAATGTCAGCCTTTGCCAAAGAATGCTGACATTCCCACTTCTCTGCACCCTCACCTATGTGTAGCCATGGTTCTACTCCTTATCATTCATCAAGAAATGCATTATGACCCTGAGAAATAGTTTTGTAACTTTTTTATTGCTGACATTTTTAAAATGTGTATATAAGCTATGTGAGCAGAGAATTGGAACGAGAAAAATGGAAGTAAAGTTTAGAGAGAATTAAAGCTAAATAATTAGAATTAGAGAACTGGAACTAGAGAATAAGAGGTAGAAATAAAATGTACATGACCCTCAGATCATGTGTGTGAGCCTTTCTCCTTTAAATTGGAAATTTCCCAAAGTCCTCACTGCTTTGAGGGAGTTCTTTGCTACCCTTGATGCAGCCCTGAGAGTTGGAGTTCCCTGAACATTACAACAATGTCCATTCCTCAGTCATTGCACTTCATGAAAACATATTAGTGAACCTATCATTAGTATTTTAATTATATATTAGTGTAGATGGATACAGTGTTATTGTATAAATGTGTGAGGCTGTCTAGATCAGGAGCAGTTAAAGTTGTTATCTTAGGGTCATTGTCAGAAAAAACTGACCTTGCGTAAACCTTATAATGCCATTGATGTGAATTACCATCAAGATAATTCAATGAGAAATTGCATGTTGTCACAGGCATTGCTCTGTAAAACAGTAAGCTGTTATTATTGCTAAAATAGTGACTTCTTTATCCTGTCTCCAAATAACTATAGATCTGTATTATTAAGAAAACTGTGATTAATTCTAATTGCTTAAGCATACAATAACATTTTTGAGTTCTAATTTTTAAACTCTGTAAAATCTTCATTGAAAAATTTTTCAGTGAAGACAAATGAAGATGTTATGACATTTATCTTCCAAAGAGTCAGTGTATTATTAGAAAGAAACAAAGTTTTTCTGGGCACAATAGGGCAATTGCATGTATGAACTCAATGCTTGTGACAATAGGCAAAAGATCTACTCGGACTCAAGTTAGATAAAACTCCCAACATGAAGGTGTGAGGTGGCATTTATTTCTATCCTTAAGGAGGAATTGACAATTAATAGCTGCCAAATGTGGTAGATTTAGTTTTATTTAGATGTATGATGACTCAAAGTATAATATAATTTAGTTCAACTCCACACAGCTGCAAATACAGAGAACTTGATAGATTTTATAAGCATTAAGATACAAAGATATGGAAACATTGGGTACTGGGTGTCAGTGGGGCTGGGGAGGAGATTAAAATGTAGAAAATATAACCTATGAAATTCTTAAGACATTAATAAAATGATTCTTTATGAAACAATATTCTCAGATTATGAACTAGAAAGCCATAAATTGCTACAACCATAAAGCTTTGCATATTAGAGGTTTGGATATAAGAACTGACAAATCATGTGGGGAGTTAATATGTTCTTGAAAATATGCACCAAATAATTAAGTGAACAATGCTTAACAAGATACAAGAAATGTCTGTGGCATTTAGAGTGTGTCTTCCCAAGCTTTAAAATATAATCAACATAATTCCTCACAGGTATGTCCCATAGGTTCACAAATGTGAATATTTGGTCCCAGGTTGGTGGTGTAGTAAAGGGAGATAATAGAAGGAATACACAGTCAAAAAAATTCATAAAAACACACAATTGAGAGCCATAATATAAACACAGAAGTTCTGATGAAGACAACTGTAGGTCTATTGCATGCTTATCAGTCTCTGTGAGTGTATGGATTTTGTCTGTGTTTATTTAGAGGTTTTTGTTTTCTCGTTATCCTGCATCTCCTCTGGCTCTTACACTCTTTCTGCCTCCTCTTTTTCAATGATCCCTGAGATCTCTGAGAGGATGGATTTAATGGAGACATCCCATTCAGGGCATAGTATTTCATTCAGAGTCTCTCAATTTCTGTATAATGTCTGACTGTGGGTCTCTATAATTGTTCCCATCTGCTACAGGGGGAAGCTTCTCTGATAATGGTTGAAAAAGGCATTAGTGATATATGAGTATAGCAGACTATCATTACGAGATGTTTTATCACTACGTTTTTTTTTTTTATTCATTTATTTTTCTTTGGTTGTTGATACTGTTTTACTTGACAGAATTGTTTGGTTTTGTCTTGTGGCCTTGAGCAGGTTTGTGGCTACCAAGTAGTGTTGGGTATGGGTTCTATTTTGTAGAGGGGACCTTAAGTCAGATATGTTATTAGTTCTTTATTCCCACAAGATTTTGTACCATCATTAGAAGCTAGCTTCTCTTGCAGGAAGTATATCTTTATAGATACACAGTTGTGACTGGTTTAGTATTTATGTTTCTTTTTTGATAGTATGCAGAGTAGCTTCCTGTACCAATGGCACTGGGATTTAGGGATAAAAACTCTGTGTAAGAACAAGTTCCACATCTGCATCTTCTGTCCAATGAATTGTCTTTTCAACAGTGAGGCCTTGTTGTCAGTTTGTAGAGATCAACCTATAGTCTTGGCTACAACCTGGGCAGTCTGGAGTTTTATCACCATTCTATAGTTTTCATCATCTTTAAAACTTTTGAGATAAGTAATTTTAAAGCAGAGGTAAAGACTGACATGTGGAGAGGTTATGGGGTAAAGGGGACACTCCTGCATTGCTGGTGGGAATGCAAGCTGGTATAGCCCCTTTGGATGTCATTGTGGAGATTTCTCAGAAAATTAGGAAATGACCTTCTTCAAGACCCAGTAATACCACTTTTAGGTATATATCCGAAGGATGCTCAATCGTGCCACAAAGACATGAGCCCAGCTATGTTCATAGCAGCATTGTTTATCATTTCTGGAACCTGGAAACAGCCTAAATGCCCTTCGACCAAAGAATGGATAAGGAAAATGTGGTACATTTACACAATGGAGTACTACACATCAGATAAAATAATGACATCTTAAATTTTGCAGGCAAATGGATAGACTTGAAAAAATCATTTTGAGTGAGGTAACCTATACCCAGAAATACAATTATCACATGTACTCACTTATAAGTGGTTTTAAAATGTAAAACAAAGAAAACCAGCTCACAAATCACAATCCCAGAGAACCTAGAAAACAATTAGAACCCTAAGAAAGACATACATGAATCTAATCTACATGGGAAGTAGAAAAAGACAAGATCTCCTGAGTAAATTGGGAGAATGGGGACCTTGGGAAAGAGCTAAAGGGGAGGGGAGCAAAGAAAAATGTAGAGATCAACAAAAATCAATAAAAAAGGTGACATCTACTATTTTCTGGTATTGATTTTTATGTGGCAGATTTCACCTAGCCACCAATATGTTGGTACAGAACCTTTGTTGAAAGGGGGTCCTTGACCGGAGCACACACAATCACTCAATCAGTAAATGTTATCATGTCTCTCAAAAGCAAAACTTGTAAATTAGTTTCACCATATTGATCTTACATTTTGACCAATCTTATAGCTTTATACAATGTTATACCTGCCTGAAAACATAGAAGTTATTTTTTGCATAACACTTTAATTTCTTGAATCAGAAAAAAAATTAACTGAACCATGCTTAACAAGATACACAAAATGTCTGTGGCATTTACAGTGTGTCTCCCCAAGCTTTAAAATGTAAACAACATAATTCCTCACAGGCATGTCCCATAGGCTCACATATGTGAATATTTGGTCCCAAGTTGGTAGTGTAGTTTAAAGGGTGATAATGGAAGGAATATTATGGAGTAGAGCATTGCTAAAGGAGGTACATCACTGGTGAGAGTTTTGAGTATTTATAACATTACCTACTTCTTGTTCTTTTTCTGTATCAAGTGTGTGAATGAAAATATGATCATCAATCTTCATGACTATAATGCTATGTTCATCCTGATTGTTGCTATATCATACCTGCCATGATGGACTCCATCATTCTGGAACTGTAAGCCAATTTTATTTCTTTTTTTTTTTTTTATTTATTTATTTTTTCTTTTTTTTTTTTCAATTTTATTTCTTAAGTTACATTTTGTCCTTTTATTTTTATCATAGGAGTCAAAACCACCTAATATTATTTAATAATTTTATGTGGTCTTCTCACTATTCTTTAGATAAATACCTAGACCAAGGAGGAAAACAGAAATACCCATTATATGTACAAAAGTAGACATAATTGCAATTATTCCCAGTAGAGGCATAAGACAATGATGTAGTATAATACATGGGACTAGAACTGTATCATAGAGATGATGGTTACTATTTAATAACAATGAAACTATAATTCTTGAAATTATTTTTAACAATCCAGGTGAAATAAAATTTAAAAAAATAATTGAATCCCAAAGTTATTATATGTCCAATTCATCAAATTTCATGCTAGGGCATATATTTTAAATTAAGTCTCAGCAGACATTTAAGATTGGTAAATCTCACTTTTCCCCAATACATAATGAAATATGAACATTAGTGGTAATATTCCTGTAAAAATTAGAATTCATATTATACTTAGTTTACCATAGTTGTACTTAATATATTTTCAATTTATGATTTTAGATAAATATTATACTTACAGTAGATAACACTGTTATAATGTATAAATTTTTATGTTTATATGCTGCTATTTCTACATTATCGCCTGTGTAAACCAGAAGACAGATTCAAATGCCCTGGAGACAGAGTTGCAGGCAGTTGTGTTCCATCAAGTAGTGGTGGAGACCGAATTTGTGTCTTTTGGAAGAGTTATATGCAGTCTTAATTGCTGAGCCTCATTTCTCAATCTTAGAGCATACTTTGATATTTGAATTTTGACTTTCTCCCTATATAGCAATATTATATGTTATAAATATATATATTATCTATTAGAGAATATATACAAAATTAAATTATGTATTTTCTATGATTTACTGATGTGCACCATAGAATACATTTTCAAATGTCTACTTATATCGAGCAAAAATTAACTTTAGAATACTTGAGAAATTAAACATGCTACAGTTTATTTTTCAAAACACAGTTATAAAGCATCCATTACCCAGTAATTATCAGCTTCTTTGAAATGTTTTGCATGGTTTTTGTTTTGCTCATTTTGCAGTGTATGTATTTCTAATAGACTTCTTAATCAAAGGATTTTAGTGTTCATTCCCTTCTCTGCGAGTCAATCTTTTTTTACTCCAGTTTGATATTTGCTTTTAGGTACCTATAGCAGGTGATGCATAAAGAGTCTATAAATATTTATTCAATAGATAGAATAAATAAATCAAGATGAACTGAATATCAAGAGGCTATTCATAAAATATGACCATCATATTTCTCTTTTGATAGACTTAGCTGTGTTTATTCAAAACTAAAAGAGTTTTATGTCAGTATATACCTTGACTATATCTCATCCCTCTGGAAAAATTTGATTAATTTATTTATTTTGTGCAATTTATTTTCTCATACAACCCATTGCTGTTTGTACCTGACAGTACTTTGACACTTTAAATATGTCTCTATAATCAGATGGTATGTGTATTGATTTATTTTCAGTTGTGTCTATTTTTTTATTTCATCATATGCTATCATAAATATTTCTCAATTCCCTTTGACTATTAAGTTTATTAATCATTTATACTTTTGATGAATCAATTATTCTAAGCCTTTTATTAAATTGTTGATATTCATATTTGAGATTTAAACTATTTAACAGAACAAAAATCAATAGTCACTATTTTCTATTCGGCAAATCTTTTTTATCCCATTTCAGCATTTTATTTTAATAATTTCTTAATATGATAATACATTATTTGTTTAAGTTGTGACTCAAAAAGTTAAAGTTGCCAGGTAAAGCAAACTCAGCTTATCAGAACATTGTTAGTACTGTGGACTCATCTCTTTCTTTATAAATAATTCTCAAAAGTCTCCTAAGGCTATCACATGAAGAGTTAGGATTTCAGCATGACATGCTGAAGAATTTATTTATTTTGTGCAATTTATTTTTATTGAAGAGCATGGATTCAATACATGAACTGTTGTAATTCATCAATATTGTCAAAGGAGACAACATGTGAAAACACTTTTGCTCTGTAATTTGACTGTTCTCTTTAACATGATAATTATAATAGAGCTCAATGAGGATCAGTGTGCCTAGTTTCCAAATTTTGACTTGGAGTGGATCTAGGTGTGTCTTTAGTTTGGACTTCTCTTCCTGAAGTAGCCTTTTTAATATGAGGTGTCTATTGTTCATTTTTTTCTGAAATATTTCATGTATGATTTTTCTCAGTATCTTTCTCTTTGTTTCTTGATGTCAAAATGAATGTATATGAAGATAATCTCAGTGGCTCTGGGACAGCCTAAAACTAGCATTGTAAGGAACTGGATGATATGGCTGCAGCACAAAATCAAATGCTGCACCCTCTATCATTTCTCCAACTGAGATTGAAAGGATATAAGGAGCCGGGCAGTGTTGGTACAAACCTTTAATCCCAGCACTCAGGAGCCAGAGGAAGGTGGATCTCTGTGAGTTTGCAGCCAGTCTGATCTACAAGTGCTAGTTCCAGGACAGGCTCCAAAGCTACAAGGAAACCCTGTCTCAAAAACCAAAACAAAGAAACAAACAACAACAAAAAGGAAATAGGAAGTAAATATGTTTGTTTAATGGAGACCTTTTCTGCTTTAAAATTTA
>JAQHUG010000022.1:402514-412712 GCA_028555095.1 Dicrostonyx torquatus | reverse complement strand
TTGTGAGCTATTATTTATAGACAATTTATATTGTATAGATTTTGTATATTGATACAAACTTGTTATATTGAATATGTTTCTATTTTTCTACAATATTTGCATACCTATGCAAAGTTATTTTGTCACATTGTATGCATGCTTCTACCTCTGCTTAAGACATTTTTTATATTGATACAATTTTATGATATATTTATCATATTGCAATATACATTTCTATGCCTGAAAGACATATATTTTGAGGTCACTGTCATCATTTGTTTCACAGATGTTTAATGATTATTAATATTCTAATATGATTTTAGATAAGAATTTATATTCTAATATGAACTTAGCCTTTAAGTTATATAGGTATTAATATTCATAGATCAATAATCATCCATTGTTGTCAAACTGATAGTAAGAATAATCAGTTTCTTTTTATACATAGAGTTTGTATTCTGCGTAGTTAGGTAATCTTTAACCACTTCAAAGAGCTATAGAATATGGCATTTACATAACTAAGGGTTCTGTTGAAGTGAGCCAATCATGCTCCTGGCAGCACTGATCTATTTCTAAGAGAATGTTGAGCACTGAAGACACTCTACGTTGAGTTGGTTCCTTCTTGGAAAAACTGGCTTTTGGGCAAAGAACTGCCCATTGTGTCCACTACTGACAAAATGCATAATGTTGAGGCAGGACAAGCAGAATAGAAGAAAAAAAGATTGTCAAATCTTGCAAAGACAAGATAAGACAGTTTTGAAAAATTTCCTGCCTCTGAAAATGGTCTGTTAGTTAATCTAGGCCTTAGCCAAAGTTGGTTGCTCTACCATTGCAAATGAGACTTTGGGTGACTGCCCAGGTAGTCTGTTGTCTCTTTCATTTGTTGCACATTTTGGAAATTGCTTAATTGAACTCAAGTGATATTATTTCCCTTCTTGCATCTTCATTGGGGTTGAAGACTAGATAGTTGTAGTTACTTGGCTAAGATATTTATTATATAAGTCTTAAATTCAAAAGGATAAAATAATTATTGAAACATTTATTATTTTTTTGCTTGATACTGTTTATGCTGGTTTTTCCTCTAATTCTTATACCTGATATTTGTTCTTATTGTATATAACTTCGTATTAGGCTTAGAACTTTCTTATTTAATCAAAAAGGGGAGGTGCTGTAGGAATTTCTACCAATGGTAGCCTTTAAGTTACCTGCCCACTTGGTTGTGGCCTCTTACCCCGTATACGCCAATGTCAAGCAAGCATCAGGCCTCTTTTCCAGCTGCAGGATTTGGCTGCTGTTCCCCAGAAGAGAATTGTGATCTGTGGGTCCTCCTCTAAATGAATAAACCTTTATTATACTCAATTCCCAGCTAGTGTGGGATTTCTTTTAAGTATCCTTCTTCAGATGAGTGCTGACGCTGAAATTTTCACGTCTTGATTAAGTAGGTGAGCTGTTCAAATTTAAGGGTTGAAGCTTCCCCTCATAACTAGAAAGCAGTCTCACAACAGAGTTCCTCTTCCTGGTCCTATGACTTTTACGATCTCTTTCCATCCTCTTCTGTGATGTCTCTATGTCACAAGCTCAGCAGTTGTATTGGGAATGTAACCTATGGGCCTGTCCAACCATGGTCTGTTGTTCCCTGATTTTTTCTCAGCTGTGACTTGCTTTAATGGTTTCTGTCTACAGAAGAAAGATGTTGATGAACGATAAGACACACATTTATTTGAGTGTATAAGGGTATGAATTTACAGTGCATTTGCTATTTATATTGGTTTAGCAAAGTGCCAATACTAAGTTCTCACAGATCCATGACCTCATTAGCTGTGTGAATTTGATTAAGTTTATAGTATAATTATAAGGCCTGGTTTCCCTCATTTTAAGTAGGCCTTCAGTATAATTGGAGAACTGTTGGCAAACACCTCTTTAGGGGTATCTTGCCATGCTGGTCATTGTAGTGGTTCATTGGTGTTCAACTCTAAAAGACTACTGATTGCTTCCCTTTCTCGATAGCATCCATAATTTCTTCCTGTACTAGCATTTATTCTAACAGGTATGCTTTAAAACAGACTGTTTCTGGAGCCAAGATTTATTTTCTCAAGTGCCTTAACTTTCACAACCTGCTGTGGTCAGGGATTTAGTTTTGTACAAACACCAGGACATAATCACCATGAGGAAAAAGTCCTCAGGTTCTGTGCTATAATAGTGATCATTATCTCCAAAATCCTTGTCATATTCTGAGACTGTATAACATAAAGTGTAGCAGAGCATCAAGGTAGGACATAGACCTATAATTTATTCTCATGTTGTATAAATTCCTGCAAACACTGTAGTAGTAAGTAATGAGTACATAGAAGGAACACATGGATGACTAATAGTAATCATTTGTTTATAACAGTTTGTTTTCCCTTCAATCTTTATCTTTGTTTATATGCATTTGAATAGACTAAGTTTTCTTAGGCTCTGTGTTCAACAGAAGGTCACTGTTATCACTGTCTTTCTTTGACAAGCTTTTGGAATCTTTAAGAGGTAGAGCAATGTGAAGGAATTGGGTCAATAGAGGCAGACCTTGATATATTACAGACTGGCACCAATTCTTGTTTACTTTCTCCTTCATAAGTCCTGATACATTGCAAAGAACTGCCTTCTGCTTCTAATGGCAAGCTTTCCTTACCAAGATGGACTGCATTCCTCAAGTTGCATGCCTAAGCAAACCTCTCCACTCATAAGTTATTTCTGCTCAGGCAGTTCCTCTTAGTGTCCTAGTTAAAATATTCCAAGAGGAATTTAACTCTTTTTATATCTATTACACACAAAAGAAAAATTAAGTACTAAAAACTGGCATATCTCATTAAATGACATTTAATTGTACTGAATAAAAGTAACTAGAGTTATGACAGACATCTATATTTGTAATGATGAATTTCTTTACCAAAATTATCTTCTACAAGGCCTATACAGCCCACTATAATTAAATGGTTATACTTTGTTTTTCTAGAATTTGATTCCAGCATAAAGTATGTCTGACTCCAGTTTTACACTCTGGAAATGAATCTCAGTAAATATCCTCAAGATTACAATTTCCTTTTTCTTTAAGGTAACAAACATTTTCATGCAATCTTCATTTTTCACTTTTGATTTTGTATTCTTTTCAAATATATAGAACAGGAAACTTTTGGTTGTAAAACAGAGGGCAGAAGTTTGGCAAGAAAACTATGTAACATACAGTTCATAAATATTCAACATTCATAATTCTCTTTTCTGGCATGAATGCTTGGAGCCATCTTACTTCCTTGTGCATATTCCTTCTAAATAGTGAGAAAATAGATCTTTGAAAAAACTTCTGGATACAAAATATTCTACCATATTTACTATCCTAGAGTGGGTACAATGAACTAAGCTTTCTTTACCTTTGTATATTGTCTGTTTCCTTTTTTAGTTTTTTTTTTCTAAGAAAGGAGCCCATGGATTGCAGGCTAGACTCAATTTGGCTAAGTCTTACTTAGAATTCCCAGTTCTTTGCCTCATCTCTCAAATGCTGAGATTTTGATCATGTGCCAAAACACTGGCTAAGTTTGCCTTCATATGTCTGTATATATCCAAGGATTGTCCACCACAGTCAAGAAAATGTCATCAAGACATATCCATGTTATCTCAGGCTCTTCCCCTAAAATATTAAAGTAATATATATATTTTTTTTTTTATATATTTTATATATATATTACTATTAATATTTTATATATAGTGTATATATGGTTAAATATAAAAATATAATTTATACATATGATGTTATATATGATAATACTATATATTTTCTTCCTTTCATATAATTTCACTATTTGAAGTTTTTCTATACTTTTGCTATTTTAAGTTTTGAACTATCATTAATAGTCAGAGGTTAAAACATTATTTCAGGATAATAGAAATTATAAAATTAAAAGTAAATAGTAATAACGAATAAAAAATTACTGCACTCCCATCTAATTAAAAAATCTAAAGTGAAATTCAATGTGGCAGACTAGGAAAATGAATAAAAATACCAAAAATTTTAAAAGGTAAAATGTCTATGTTTTAACTGCTATTCTTGGATAAGATTGTATAAAAATTACAGAAGAATTAAGGGGGAAATAAACACAATATGTGTAATTATATGTAATTTGTAATCTGGAATATGTCAAAAGAAAAGCTTGATTCATTGATTACTTTTCTATTTTAGTATTCTTGATAAAATACTATTTTCAAAGTCAAGTTAAGGAAGGAAATTGAATTTGGCTGACAGTGTCAGTAGAGTCTATACTGGCACAAAGACAAACAGGCGGGTGGAACAGTATGCTGAAGCATCACATTTTATCTGCAAACCAGGAAGCAGAGTAAATTGGAAATAGGGCAAGGTTATATACTCACAAAGCCCATCCCTATGACATGATGCCACGAGCAATTCATAATCCTTTCTACAACAATCTCAAAATAGCTCAATTAAAGGGGAACTAAGTGTCTAGTATCCAAATGTATGTGGGGCATTAATCATTTAAATCACTACACCTGTTTTTAACCAAATTGTCTCTATTTCTAGGTATTTCAAATTATTAAAAAAGTTGCTGACATGATTACATGTCAGATTTTACCTTAGAAGTATTCTACATGTTCATGCACACATATGTAAATATTAGCATATATATATTGTTGTAAGAGGGGGTGGCTGTGTCTCGCCATAGCTCCTGGCTGCATGGCTAGCTTACATTCAAAATAACCACACGAAAATTGTATTAATTAAACTACTGCCTGGCCCATTATCTCTAGCCTCTATTGGCTAATTTTCACATCTTATTTTAACTCATTTTTAATAGTCTGTAAGTCACCACGAGGTAGTGGGCTTACCGGGAAGATACAGCATGTGTGACCCTGGTGGCTTCAAGGCGGCTCTCTCTCTCTCTCTGACTCAGTCTTCTTCCCAGCATAATGTTCTTTTTCCTCACCTAAGTCCTGCCCTATCAAAAGTCCAAGGCAGCTTCTTTATTCAATCAACTTGCCTAAAGGTGAGATGGTCCTTTGGGGCTCCTGTTTCACGAAAGAGGCAGTATTTAAAATAATATAATTGTCATGTGGTTATTTCGGGCATAAGCTAGCTGGCAGCTTAGAGTAGGGTGGGAAGGAACAAAGGGGCCCACGTTCCTCTCAGGTGCCGGGAACACAGCCACCCCTTCATGCATCAATGTGTGTGTGTGTGTGTGTGTGTGTGTGTGTGTGTGTGTGTGTTAAAAGGCTGTCAAATCCCTCGGATTTTGAGTTAAATGCATTTGGGAACCATCCTATGCTGGTGTTGAAGAACATTTCAATCCTCTGCCATATCATCAAGTACTCTTTAAGAATCTCCAGCGTCACCCTTACTTTTAAGATTCTGGTTATGTGATTGACATCAAAACATAAAAATATACTTAAATACAAAAGGAAAATAATGATTGAAGTATGACTTTTAAGTGTAAGTAATGCTCAAATAAAGTTTGTAATAATTGATTTAGTTTGGATGTCTTAGAGGATCAACCAATTTTATTACAAAGAAACAGTATTTAGTCCCTTTTTATTGTAATCAGTGTCTGAAATTTCTTCTTTCAGCAACACACCAATAATTTGGATGATTATGTTACTAAAAATAGAGTTTTATGGTCAAAGCACACTCTTTTGATCTGTATTCTTTTCACAGGACAGTTATCCTGCTCACATTGCTTTCAGGAAAATGACAAGTAATTCAATCCAAGCTCTCTATTAAGGATTGCAGCAAAAACTTCTCAGCATTTGTCATTTTCAATATTTCAAATCTATCTACTTACATATATGCCCACACATATATAAGCACATATACATACATACATACATGCATATGTATATATTTACATGCATACACATTATAGATTTAGTGAGTTAATAAAATACATTAGAGAATTAATTTATAAATCTTTTATATTCTCATTCTATTATGTCTATTGTGTGCTAATATAGGCAATTTTCTATTGTGACTCATTTATGACTAAACTGATGATTAATTATCATTTGTAAGAAATATAACATGCTCTGTTTGTTGTTTGTTCCAAGTAAAATAATGGTTAAAACAAATATGAATTTTGCAAACAAGATTTAAGACAAACTATCTTACCATAACAAATATTTCTAATTATAAAATAGGCTTTATATTTCAAATGTTAAATTTATGAGACATATGAAGAGAGTATTTGCGGATATAAAATTGGGAAAATTACATCAATAATTTAGCATTTTCTACTTTAAAAGAGAAGATTGGTATAAAAATTAAATGATCCTTTGCACCAAGTGTAAAGTAGTGGAAATAAACTGCCATCTGTTCCATTTAGTATAATTATGAAAAATAAGCCTCATAATGAATCTCATTTTGTGATTTTATTCAGAATATTGAGAAAAAATTTCCCTGATATTTTACAGCTTGAACAGGCTTCATGAATAGTCTTTTTTATTTGTTCTCCAAAATAAATAGAAAAATGTGTAAGAAGAAAAATATATAGTGGAAATACTAGTTTAGTATTATATATCATTATCCATATCTACAAGCTTGATATCTTTGTAAGCTTGAGCTTTTGTATACCACATTTTCTGCAAATTTTAAGGCAGTTAGTGTTTGTCTATCAGGACTAGAAGCACAACTTTGAAAGACTCACATTCAGTAGTTCACAAGATAAGCACCTGTAATGTAAGTTTTTATTATATGTGCACAGTTATGAGTGTGTGCACCCTCATGTATACAAGCATGTATGTATCTAAAAGCACTTAATGGAATAAGAAGTCAGGAATTTTAAAAAGAGCAAAACAGGAATGCATAGGATGTTTTCAAGGAAGAGAAAATTACAGGAAATTTATGTAATTGGTTTATTATTCTAAATGTCAGAATAGATATTTAAAAGTACATAGATATTCATATGTTTGTGTATGTGCACATGTTAATGTGTGTTTACATATGTGTTTGTGGTTCATTCTTTTGTGAGAATTCATGTAGAGGACAAACATCAACATCAGGTATCTTCCTTACGATTTTTCCACTTTGAATTTTGATTTGGTATCTTTTCTTCAATATGGATTTTACCAATTGAATAAAAAAATTAGACAGCATATCAAAGCAAATCTTAAGTCTCTGACCATCTAGCACTGGTATTGCCAGTGTCTTATCATTACATTTGGATTTTGCAAAGATTCTGGGAACTGAACTCAAGTTCTCACACTTACAGTGGACAGTTCACAGACTGAGCCATCTCCCCAGTTCACATTCTGATTATACTACAAGGCTACTTGATGAGAAGCAACCACCTGGCACTGTTAATGAGAGCAAGAATCTGTGACTAGATATGTCCTAGGTTCTAGAGAAAACTAATATTATTATTCTAATAAATGGACATAGTATTAAAATGAAACAGAATTTATTTTTGCTATGCTGCATATCAGTGTGTCTCTCAATCTTTATCAATTTTCTCTGTACTAATGACAGTTAAAATGGTGAGCCCTAATTGCCCAATATGAAGGTATTTTAGGGACATGGAGTACCATTTTTCTAATATGAAATGTAATGATCTTACTCTCCCCCTAAACATTCAGGGATCTTTGTATATGTGGTAGGGACTGTAAATATTAAAAGAATCATAAGTATTGGATAATGTCAAGATAACAGTGTTCCTGAGATGCACCATCAATAGCACATGTGAACTCAATAATTGTGTCAGAACACACAAGATCTGCACAACTCAATAGAGAAAAAAACGCACCATTGATCAGGATATGTGAGAAAATATTTGTATTTCTAGAAGACAGCAAGTCAATTTTCTTTCATTTCATGATCCTTGGAATGTAGCCACACTCCAGAGAATGTTAAATTCCCCAATATAGTATGGAAACACAAACTGAACTTGAGGAAAAAATAAAAAGAAGTTTTGAATTTCAGTGGTCAGGGAGTTGAGGGTGGAAAGGAGTATGAGAAGCACCATGAATATGATCATGATCTATTTTTTAAGATTTCAAATAATTAAAAATATTAGCACTAAATTAAAGGTATATTTAATAAAGTCAATAAAAATATAGCTGTATTTCTTTTCCATTTTTCAAATATTGGTATTTTAATACTTTAGCAATCAAAACATCATGACTCATCACTAAGTAGGGATGTGATGTTCTGTATAGTTTTGTAACATACTCAATATTAGACATACAGAAATTGATGTGTAAGAAGAATAGGATATAAAACAAATTTCATTGTACTTGAAAGGTGCTTTCCTCACACATAATATTTGGTACTATTTTTTTCTGTATTTTTAAAATTTTTATTATATTTTTTACACTTCCTCTCCTTGTCTCAGGCCCTCCCACTCCCCCACTACCTCTCCTCCTTCCCCCTGCTTCCTTAAGAGGGTCAGAGTACCCTGCCCTGTGGGAAGCCCAAGGCCCTCCCCCCTCCATTCCGTTCTAAGAAGGTGTGCACCCATATAGAATAGGTTCCCGAAAAGCCAATACATGCAGAAGAGATAGGTCCCCATTATCATTAGCTTCTCAGTCAGTCCCCATTGGTAGCCACGTTCAGAAAGTCCGGTTTGGTCATGTGCTCATTCAGTCCTGGTCCCGCTGGATTTGATGAGCTCCCATTAGATCAGGCACACTGTCTCAGTGGTGAACTAGCCCTTCGTGGTCTTGACTTCCTTGCTCATCTTCTCCCTCCTTCTGCTCTTTGACTGGACCTTGGGAGCTCAGTCCCTGCTCTGATGTGAATGTGGGTCTCTTGCTCTATCTCCATCCATCGTGTGAAATTTCTATGGTGACTATTGAAGTACATTTTCCCCCATGCTATGACATGAAATTTTTTGCAGTTTTATATTACCCACTGTGTGTAGGATAAATAACATGGATCAGAACCTTTGTAATCAGAATAAGATTATATGATGTGTATAGCTATATCACATATATGACATACATCACATTTTATGAAATCCTACTGCTGGGATTGTGTTTTAGGTGAGAGACACACATGGATCTACATGGGAAGGAGAAAAACACAAAATCTCTTGAGTAAATTGGAACACAAAGTCTCTTGTGTAAATTGGAAGTGTGGAGGCCATGGAAGAGGGTAGAAGGGGCAGGGAAAAGGGAAGGGAAATGAAATAAAATGTATAACTATTTTAAAAACAATAAAATTTCTAAAAAATCTCCAATGCATGGAGGACTAATTATAACATATATGAATAAGCAGGTTACTGATGAAAAGAGGAAACATTTATAAAGCAATTATTAATAATTACCAGTACCTCCAAAGGTGATTGCTTTGAAAATTGAGAGTGGTTTATAAGAGAATTAAAGGCTGATTAAATAGCTCAGGGTTGAAGAACTACTTGCTGTGAAACATGACCCAAGTTCATGTTTCTGGCACTGATGTTGCAAACCAGCCATGGCCAAGGTCTGTGAACCTAGACTTGAGGAGTAGAGCCAAAGAAACCTGCATAGCTAATTAATATCCTGTATATCCACAATGATTTTTTTTATTTCTTTACAGGTTGTGTTTTGATGAATTTAAGATGTCTTCCATTCAAGTATTTCCTTGGATATTAAGATAAATTTGTGATTACTGATCGTGTGCAGGTGGATTCACACCATTTGTTAATTTATCTCAACTACTGTGCCCCAAATTACAAGCTTTAAGTAGAATGGAGATAAATGCTTTAAACACTTTCAAAAACGTCAAAGAATTTAAAGAGAACAAAATAAATATCTGAATGAATGAATGAATAGAAGACATAAATAAACCAAGTGAAGTCTAATAAAACAAAAACATCTGGAAGAAATAAGGAAGAGAGTTATTTGATTGATACAGGAACATGCTGAAGGGAGGAATGCCTATGGAGGAAAGCTGCAAACAGGGAGCATTACAGTTCTGGAGAGAAAAATATCCTGACTGTCAGAAGATAGGCTATTCCTGCATGTTTTACAGCTCTTGAGGAAGGTGTCCTGACTTGTCTGGAAGTTAGGTTATACTTACAGCTGTAAAGGGAAGTATCCTGGATACATACTGCTCTGGGTTTGTAGAGAAGTCAGGCTATAGCTAAAGCTGGGTTTGGTTGGGAAAGATCCCCCGTCAGGATGTAGCAATCCTGCTCCTTCAGAAAAGGCCACTGCAACTGATCTTTGCTCTGTTCCCCAAGGGTGTTTCTCAGCAAAAGTGTTCTTT
>JAQHUG010000022.1:378758-389895 GCA_028555095.1 Dicrostonyx torquatus | reverse complement strand
CATAGTGCTTCATGTTTTCCAAACATTTATGACAAAGTAAAATATATTAAATAATTAGTATCTGATTTTTTTTCCAAGTAAGTTTAGAAGAAGCACACACATTTATATAGACGGGGTTACTTTAGACTTTACACTAAAGCATAGAAAGCAAAATAGATAATTGAGATTGTGTCAACTAAATATGCTTCTGTAAAGTAAATTAAAAATATAACAAAGTAAAGAGATAAAGTTCAGGATATGAAATTATTTACAAGTCATTCATGTGATGAAAAATTATTAGCCAGAACATTCAAGAAAGTGAAATGATTTAAATGAAAAAGTAATCACTAAATAAGAAAATAGTTGATGCAGCAACAAGGATGATATATTGCAAAAATATGGAATTCTACATTAGTTACAAGGGAAATTTCAATCATTACTAAGTGTGATATCTTTTCCTCACAGTGACAATTGCTACTATCAAACATGTAGTCACAAATATTTGGAAAACAATGGATAAAATGAATATTCAATATGCTGTATATTGGTATGTAAACAGTACAACCATCATAAGAAAGCGTGAGTAATTTTCTCAAAAAGTGAAAGAAACATTTCTATACCATGCTGTCTCATCAACACAGATATTATGAGTATGATAAAAGTTCATTGTAAGCATTTCTCAGAGAACAAATAAAATGCTATTTAAAACAAACAAAAATAAATGGTTCTCCTTTTCCATCATGTTGGCAAGTCCCTTTACAAACTGAGCCATCTTGAAGGTTCTTTATATTTTTATTCTTATTTTCACAGCTTGGTGAGCAATGCCATTTTAGATGAAAATCATTTATAATTAGTAAGTTTATAATATACTGGTGTTATAAGTTGTATAACTATATTGCTACTAGTTAGATCCTGGCTCAGTTGGATGAAATACTGAGCCTAGTAAACATTCTGACATTATTAGTAATTACTTTAGTCACAGTCATAAGAGATTTTATACTTTATGCATAGACCCAACCGCACACAGACACTTCCCCTACAAATATCCACACACTCATATATTACTCTCTATGTAAGCCTCAAATTCAAATGTGGTGAAGTTTTATTAAGACTACATTATTTTTGTTTTGTGGAATAACGTAATAACATTGAACATTAGCTTATCATATATTCAAATGGCAACTTTTTCTTGTTTTGTTAAAAAAATCATTTTTATTGAGGTCTAAACTTGAATGGAGCTTGAGGCAGCAATTAGCTGTTATGCTCTTCCAGAGAGTCATTATGCAATGGGTTCAAGCAGACCAAATCTGTCCAGTTCAATAATATTTGTGATATCCTCATTACATTCACAGTATGAGAGACTTTCAATTTGTAATAACTGCTTCCAAACAACGATGGGCACAACATAACTATGAAGTACCTTGTGGATGTTGTTAAGAGCATTTTTGTAAAGATGACTGTATCTATGCTTTGGTTTCAATTACAAGAGGACCAAATACTATTTTGAAATCTGAAATTCATTTCCTAATACAGACTATATAAGAATAACCTTTTAATAGTGCAGAGGACTATATGTAGAAATACACATCTCATCACATACTTAATGACATATTTCAAGGCACCTACTAATTCAATATGTGATTTCTACCAGGTATTGATGTTTTACTCTAAGTCTCCCTAGAAACTGCAGAATTTCATTGTCTCTTCTGTATGACCACCTCCTGAATGAGTCCAGAGAAGCAGCATAGTTTACTATCCACTGATGACAAACTGACCCCAGTCTTGTAAGGTGAATTCTAGTGAGTTCATTTTTGTACTGTATATGGTTTTTAGTGTACTCTCTATTGCTGTGATGATACCCATTATCACAAGTAAAATAGAAAGTAAAAATGTATTTTGTTTGAATACCATATATCCCATGTCATTATCCATTGAGGAAATTCATGGTAGGAATTAAAAGCAGGAACTTGATGCAAAAGCCATGAAGAAATGCTGATCTCAGATTTGTTCTCCATGACTTGCTTAGCCTGCCTTGTTATGCTATTGAGGAAAACCTACCAAGAGTGACATTATTTCTAAAGAGCTGAGCCCACTTACAATAATTCGTAATCAAGAAAATGTCATACTAGCTTGCCTACAAGCAGATTGATGGAGTATTTTGTTAGTTGAGGTTGCTTCTCACACGGAAATCTCACTTGTGTTATGCTGACAAGAAACAATGACAATTGTCTCATTTTCAAATTAGTACCCCTACATTAGAATTAAATCTTAAACTTCCCTTTCTTATCTCTAAGGTACATATCAAATATAAGTCTAACTTTAAAAAATCCAGTCTCTTTACTGTAGGATCTTGAGAAATGAAAGGCAAATTACATATTTCTTTTTTCCCTTTATCTTTCTATTCAAAAATTGACACTACCTCCCCTTCTCTCATTCCCCTCCCATTCGCCCACTAACCCTCCTCCCTCTCCCTCCATCCTTAAGAGAGGGTAGGGTCCCTGGTGGGAAGTCCAAGGGCCTCTTCCCTCCCTCCTGGCCTAGGAAGGTGTGCATCCAAATAGACTAGGATCCCCAAAATCCAATGCATTCAGATTAGACAGGTCCCAGTGCCATTATTGATGGCTTCTCAGTCCGTCCTCATTGGCAGCCACATTTAGAGAATCCAGTTTGATCACATGCTCGTTCAGTCCCAGTCCAGCTGGCTTTGGTGAGCTCCCATTAGATCAGACACACTGTCTCAGTGGGTGTACCAACCCCTCGCGGTCCTGGCTTCCTTGCTTATCTCCTCCTTCCTTCTGCTCTTCAACTGGTCCTTGGGAGCTTAGTCCATTCCTCTGATTGGATGTGGGTCTTTTATTACAAGAGAAAAAAAAAAACAAGTGCACACTCACAATCTGAACCAACGAAAACCCAGAATCTAACAGGGTAAAGTAAGATCCTGCGTGCAACTCAGTATTCCATAGTTGGCATTCAATTGTTCTTATCCATGATCCAAAAGTTTGAGATGTTACGCTATCAGTCTCTGCTATTAACAACACACATAGTTCATTTCATAGGCTCTGCCAGTTGCACTCCACAGCTGCTGCTTTCCTTAGTAGTCATGCAATCATGGTGGCATCTATAATATGGGGTCTACACAGGCTTCACTTTCACCGTAAGCCTCTACTGGACTTTCTTAAGGAACTTTGACTCAGACACATGGTGTCAAGCTGAATTCTCTTTTTGTGAACCCCTTCTACCGTTGAATTTTCTGTGGAATTAATACTGTATGACTCCCAGTAGCTCCTCAGCATACCAAATCTCAGTTTCTCTCCATAACCCCTTTAATACTGCGTTTTCCACTGCATTTAAAGCTAAACTTTCACAGAGAACTTTCCTGGAATATAATATTGAGAAGCTCCAGCTGTTTCTCTGTAATCTCTTCATGCTTTTGAAACCAGCACCACTTGGTAGACTCTTAAACATCAATTAATTGAGCTGACAGAGTGAGATGCAGCCTTGTTCCTCTTCTTAACCACGGATTCCATCTGCTGATGCTGAGGAAATATTCATTGAAGATTGTACTACAGCAATAATTGTGTCTTCTTTATCACCACTAATTTCTCTGTGAAGTTCAGCAGCTTCCCAAGGAAGTGACATTTTCATTCCTGTGGTGCTTTTGATAATCACATCTGATTCTTCAACTCAGTTGACCAGAAACACAGATTTTTAATTACAATATTACGTGAATGGCACATAAAATGTCTTTAAGGGAATGTAATACTTTATTCTCAAACTGTGAAAAATCGGCTTTCACTGAAAGCACTGCTCTCAGTACTCTTATATTTCAACCTACCACACAAGAGCCCACTATGTTTGGGAGGGGGAGACCAAAATTCTAATCATTTCCACAGACTTCTTCAAAACATCACAGTCATGTTGATTATAGCAATAATTCACATTTTAGCGTCAAATTTTGTCTTAGTTTGCTTTTCATTGCTGTAGTAAATACCATTATTAAAGCCACTGGAGGGAGAAAAGAATTTAGTTGCGTATTTTAGGGCACAACCTACCATTAAAGGAAACTAAGACGGGAATGCATGGCATGTACCCGGAAGTAAGAACTGCAGGAGATGGCATGGGGGAATACTGTTTCCTAGGTTGCTGGCTGTGGTTTGCACAACATGCCTTCTTATGCCATGCAAGTCTAGTGCCCAGTGATGGCACTGCTCTCATTAGCTATACTTTCGAACCTATATCATTAATCAAGGAAATGTCACATACACAGCATGAACAGTCATACCTATAGGCAGACCTTGGGGAAATTTTATCAACTGAAGTTTGCCATCACAAATATTTCTTTTTCTTTTTTTAAAAAAATATTTCTATTTTGTGTCAAATTGTCAAAATGTAAACAAGACAGGACTTAGTAAATATATTCAATGTGTAGAAAGAAGAGTGACATCATACACTCAGGTGAATATGGTATGAGAAAAAAATTAAAGAAAATCTTTTTAGTAACCTCGACCATGAGTCTATGATCAGGGAAACTGGTCTAGATAATGGAACTTCAGTCGCTGGAAGAATAAAATTCCAAGGAAATGGCAAACACCATGAAGAATAATTGAATACTTGTAGAAGGCAAATAACTGCCTTCATCATGGCATAAAAGCCAGGGTCTTTTCACTTTCTTGTATCTAATACCTTCTGAAGTTGTTTGCTGAGTAGAAGAAGCACAAAAATTAGTTCTCCTCCTTAGTGAATATTTTAACAGTTGACTGTCAGCATACACAACACAGCAACATCAATGTGCCACCTTACCAAGAATCATAGATTGATTCATAAAAGACTAAGATCCTGTATGAAGTGGTCCAGACAATCAGTAGATGCTAGGGAAGGTCCTTTGGTTATTGTTCTGAAAATATTTATATTGTACTCCTGGCTGTATCAACTTTAAAAGAACTTTCAATGTGTGCAGAATAACACTTGGCTAATATTATGTAGTATGTGCAAGTGATTTATGGTTTGCTTTAAACATTACAAACTAATAAACTGATTTCTTCTTTTAAAAGACAACTTTTTAAAATAACTTACTAGCTACCTGCTTTGGGGTTTATTTTGGATTGAAACACAAATATCAAAACTTAAAAGCTAGTATCCACATATAAGTGAAAATATGAAGTATTTTAGGAGAGATCTATTTTCCCTTCTTTGGTATCATGGCTTCAAGCTCCATCTGCTTTTCTGCAAATTCTGGCTATTTTTGACAGAGCTATAGAACAAATTTGAGTGGGTTGGGAGGGAGAACAGGATCTAGGGAGAGAAAGAAGAAAGGGAATAAATGATCAATATATATCATATGAAAAAAAATAAACAAAAGAAATTTCTCAGAATCAAAGAAAGAAAGGAAGAAAATTGAAACACCTCCTTTAAAACTGACAACTCAGGTAGTGGGAAGTAATTTTCATGGTTGAACAAATCTGTGCAAAAAAATAAAAATATTATAACTGAATTAGTGGTCAAAAGTTTTTAATAAAATGGGGAAGAGATGGTGGCATATGATACAAAAATCCCAATACCTTAAAACTTTTATTCTATATCTTAAAATTGCATGTCTATGAATATATTAAATATGTGAGTTCCTAAAGGAATGCTTGAATGTTTACTATAACATCATAGCCATAAATTTAAAAAAATACTTGAAAAAATCTTCCAGTAATAATTACATGTCTAATTCAGGCAAATTGTACATAATGTGTAAAACAAAAATAGTTTTAAAATTTTATTAGGCTGACTAATCAGGGAAGATATTTTTAAAGATTGATTTCTTGATTTATACAACATTATCCTTTATGTATGCCTGCTGGCCAAAAGAAGGCACCAGATCTCATTATAGATGGCTGTGAGCCACCATGTTGGTGCTGGGAATTGAACTCAGTACTTCTGGAAGAGCAGCCAGTGCTCTTAACCTCTGAGCCATCTCTACAGCCATGAGAAGATACTTTTTTGTTAAAAAAAAAAAAGGGCCATAGGAAATTTGGATAACATATTAGAATAGAATTTGGAAAATAGCTTGAATATTTATTCAAGATGGAAATTTAAGCACATCCACAAAATAATAAAGTTAGGTCAAGAATGGTGGAAAGAGGTCCAGTAAATACCGAATATAATTTTAATTATACTTCAAAAAGAATTGGAAACAGTACTGAAATTTTATAATGAATTTTGTAGTGTGCATAATTGTATCAGGAAACAAGATACATGGGCACTTTGGCATTTTTACATCTGTTTATGGAATTTTAGTTGATGACAAGGCTCATTAGTACCTAAAGATAAGCTGTGTGTATCAAGTATAGTAACGAATAAAAGAACTATTAAGAGCAAAACCTTTGTATCATTTTCTATATTAGTAAAATGTAATAGCACATAGCAACAAGGTTCTAAATGTATAATCTAGGGATTTCTATTTAAAATATAATGTCACATATTTTGGGAAGTATCAAATTTACTTTACAAAAGTGTGAAAAGTGAAGACTAAATATGATCTTGTTTATTCATATCTTTGATTACAGATACATGACATGGAGCTCTAGTAAGAACTATTATCAAGAATTTAATTTCCCAGAAAGTTATTCACCTTTAAAAGGCCAACTGCTGCAGGAAATCCTTCATTTCCCTAGGAAAGCAATTATCTCATTGTCTTACATGAAAACTCAAGATCTTCTCTTTTAATAAAGTCCCTATAAGAAGTGCTATATCCAGACATGAAGAAAAATAATGAATTGAGTGTGTGAAGTTCACAGACAATAACAAAGGAACATCGATTTACTTGTCTGTATAGCCATTAGAGTCAGAGGCAGAAGAAAAGTAGTAATGTATATAGAAGAACTTTGAGATTGTCTGAAAGTAGGAGCTTTAAAATGTCATGCCGGACCCAAACAATACCATTTCTAACACGTAATAAGCATGATGAATCACATCTGCACATCATAGCACATCTAAATTGTTCACAGTTATCACACAAGGAAGAAGAATCAGTGTTCACTTCTACTCTGAAAATACAGCAAAGCAATTGCATCTTGGATCCTGAGTTTAACACTCATCTGTCAAGACATTGGATTTTCCAAACGTTTACAGCATGTAAAAATTTTTCTCAAGATTTATAAATAACACCACAATTTTATACGTGAATTGAACATTTTTAAATATATTTTTATCCTATGCCAATTATCACACCAAAAATGTATTTCATATCTTGCCTCTAAATCCCAGTGTTCTGAAAGTCATAAGATGAGATTCTCTTGTCTTTTGAAATTTGCTTAATGTCTAATTATTTCTTCAGTAAGTTAGATGTTGACCAATAGTTCTTGAGAATTCGCTCACGCAAATATAAAACATAAAGGAATTAACTTTGATGTTGTGAATTTTGCTATGTAAAAGAGAGCTCCTTTCAAATTCTTGAAATTTTGGCTTCTGATTTTTACCAACCCTTCAATGAATGCAAGAGACGCTTTCAGTATTTTTTTCTTTCCATAAGTTTTGAAGATCAATTAGATTTCTGTTTTTCTTTGTTTTTACAGTACACAGAAAGCACCGTCAAATCCGCAATTGAACGATGTGGGATGGGGTAATTGGATGACAGCTGCTTTTATGCTACGCCTTCTCAAATGTCAGTCGATCATAGCATCATTATGTTACTCCTATAATAATAACAACAAATGATATTAATTTAGTGCTTAGCCAATTTTAAGTTCATTTAATAAAATACCTGAGATCTGATAGTATATGGGGAAGGGAAAGTTTCTTCTCCAGTGTTTCATAAATCATGAAATTCAAGGATAAAAATGTACAAGAATATGTATTTGTATGATGAGGGATTTTCCAAAGATATCATTTTATGGTTACATCTTTCAGATACAAAAGTGTTCTGTCCTTTTCTAGTCAAAGGTGAAAAGACAAAAGTGACTACTTGTCAAATTAAGAATCTTAATTCCATTCACCCCTGAAATTTCATTATCCACTTTTCTTTTGAAGGAATGCCGTCACATTGAAATTTCCGAATATTTAGGGGACATATCCAAATCATCATGCATTAATTTAACACTAATTCACCAAATGTACTGCTAAATAAAAAATACTATTCCATAACAGTTATTATATAGACATTACAGCAGAATTAATTACACCCTAGAGTTACAATGAAACTTTTATGCCTGAACTCATGGTAGTAACTTCTTTAAGGAGATAAGATACATTATTAGGATGGAGATGTTCTCTTAGAAAGCTATCTAAATGGTATATAACAATAAATAGCTAAATGGAAATAGGAAATAGTCATGGTAATGTGAGTAGGTCTCATTCAGAAATAGAGTCATTTATGAACAAGTCAAGAACTCAGACAAGTGAAAGTTAAGAAGAAAAGCCAACGGACAATATAAACTTGTCTATGACAAACAGAAAGCTAAGGAGAAAAAGCAAAGAACACAATAATGTTGATTCCCATGCCAAGTATGTGCTGTATCCAGTCTTACCAGGTATCCATTAATATTTGGATCAGGGTACCTATCCATCCTTCTTAGAAATATTTCTATATTGATGGCTACTTTTCTTTATGAGTAACTGAACAACCTGAAATGGGCTCCAGAGCTTTTTTTCATTTTTTTGTTTTATTGTTTTGATTGTTGTTTCTGTATTTCATCTCATTCTTATCTGTCTACTTGTTATTTGGGGGGCATAACATGAAGTTGGATGGGTAGAGAGGTAGGGGTATGAGGTGAAGATCAGTTGGAGGAGGAGAAATAATACAATCAAAATATGTTGCATGAGAAAATACAAATAGTATAAAAGAAAAAAATGTTTTTTACAGAAATTCTCCATTCTATCAAGTAGGGTTATTTAATCAAACATTGAATCTAAGCAAATACATTAATATATTGAATACTTAAAACTATTTAATGCTATATAGCAAATCATATGCATTTTGTGAATATTTAGAATGACCACAAAATATGATAATTAATAAAAGAAACTCATTCTTGTTTTAATATAAGTACTTAAATATTACTTCTTTTTATATTTAAAGTGTTAACCTTGGGAATGATTAGCAATATCAGATCGGTATTTTCTAACAGTGATTTATACAGTCCTATAATAATCCAAGTTTTCATGGGTAAACAATAACTACCAAATAAAGAGACTATCAAACAAATTTATCCCCTTTTCACTTTGCATCACATTTGCAACATTTATTTTAAAATCTTATATATGCTACTAACGTCTTTTTATTAAAAAGTAAATGTTATGCAATTACACATAAGCAAGGAAAATTATAAAAAGAAATGATATTAAAGCTTATTTATACTTATCAATACAATGTATTGCTACAAGGAAAACATGGTATTCTTGTAGAATTTTGAATTACAGTACTTATTTCTTGAGGGATAATGTGTTATCATTTAAATTTATTTATTGAAATGTATTTTCTCAGGGTACAAGTCAAAGGTGCCAAACTTCTGAATGTGTAGCCATGAAATGAACATTCTCACACGTCACTGTGCCTGCAGTATTGGTCTGTCATGACTTCAAATAAATGTGACTAGAGGCATCTTAATGTTTAGTCTTGTAGATGTTAGCATAGAATTAACATAGAATAGTGACATCTCTTCCTGTCTGCCTGCTAAGGATTAGGCTAGGAAAAGATTATTAAAAAATATCTTTGAATTATTGTCTGGATCAGAGAGTACACCGAAGAATTGAATGCAGTAATGTAACTCCCAAGGTGGGTCTCTTTTTCAGCAAAAGTTTCAGTGTCATGGAATTGCCATCAAAGAACCAGATAGAGAACCGTTCATGGTGCTCAATTCTATGCACTATGTTGGAAATTGAACTTGAAACAGCTCAACAAATTTTGGTCATAGGCCAATCTCTGGAAGAATTAAAGAAAAAGAGACTTGTAAACCATGTAGTACAGCACCTGGTGCATATCATAGGGTATCACTTAACAGGTGACAGTCCACTGAAGAGCTGCCAGATAAACTCGCAATGTGACAGCAGGTCTTGTCTTTTCAAAAGACAACTAGGTGAAAAGCTGTGTACTGTTGCACAAAGGATAAGATGAGAGTTTGTAATATTATGTACCTGGGCATCAATCCAGAAGAAATCTTAGTCCAGCTGTGGTCTGATTTCTTGTTTTGATATGAAAAGTAACCTAGATAAAGCCTCCCAACATCACAGTAAAATTGCTGGATCTTCTCACAGCATCAACAGAAAGGAGAACGGTCTATTTGGAGCTAACAGGGAACAGGGACTGAAATATTTCCTGTGCATCCCTTGTATCTACCTCTGTCTTACTATCTTTCTCTCTTGGAGCAAGAAGGGCTATTTAATACATAAAAAGTGCTCACAGTGACCTCTTTTCCGGTAATTGTCACATGTTAAAGTTCCTTGAAGGCTGTAGTCAAAAAACTTTCCAGTCTCTGACTAAAGCAGAACCATTAACATTCTTGCTCTTAAAAATCCCTCTGGATTTTAACATCTAGACAGGAAAAAAAAGCAAATAACTTATTTACTAGTGGAAAGGATCTTTTCTTAAACAATGAAGTGAAGAGAACCATTCTGCCAAGGCTGTTGCTTCAGAAGTGTCACTCACCTGAGCACCCTGATCAAAACAAGAGGACTGCTGATCATACAATACAAAACACATGTGATGCAGTTTCTAGTACTTAGTATGCTCAGAAAAGAGGAAGAAAGTTCCCATTTTGATAATTGATTTGAAAGAGGTAAAGAACTTATTTTTTCTTTTATTGACATATGCTAGTTCAGAGAAAGTTATACATGTAGTGTAATGCATATTCAGACTGTATTAAATTTATATTTTCTCTTCAACCCAGAATATAGACATTATCAATAAATGGTTTAGAAATGTTTGCATACATTTAATAGATTTGTTTAACACATGTTTTAATGCTACCCATACATAAATGGTTACTGACAATAAGGTAGATGGGAGAATAAGAAGCAGAAAGAAATTCCAAAATGATGATCTAATGGGAACATAATAAAGCAGAAACAGATGTAGAAGGAAAAAATGAAAAACAAAGAAAGAGGGATGGGGGAAAGAGGAGAGGGAGAGATTAACTATGTAGGTAGAAAGCATTGTGTCGATATCTTATTCCCTTCT
>JAQHUG010000022.1:322844-352754 GCA_028555095.1 Dicrostonyx torquatus | reverse complement strand
TATTTTGTATTACTCTTATTGGTTGAATAAAGAGCTGCCTGGCCAAAAAAAAAAAAAAAGAAGGCCACCTGGGAGCATTAGTATCCATTAAACCTGGGCTTTTTCTAATTAGGTTGATTTGGTCTGATTTGGATTACTGTGTCAGTGGAGAGGTTTTTTGGGTCATAAAAACTTTTCAAAAGGAAATAATAAAGAAATCTCATCATGGAATCTATAGTGTGAAACAGTGACCCACACAGTAATCCCTTTAGTTTATATTCCTTCACTGCAAGTGTTCAACGCAATCATTGGTCTGATTCAAGTCTTCAAATTTCTGCTACCCTATCAATGCTGGGCCCTCACTAAGACTCCTCTTCTATATCCTGTTCATGCCCTGTGTCATGGAGATCCTGTAGCTTTGTGTCTGAGAGACCAGACACATGCTACACAGATCATGGATGGAGAGGATGTTTGGGGGGGCCATCTCCTAACCCTGGTTATGGGCCTAGGTAGTTGAAGGGTTCTTCAGTTTGCCAGCTCTCCTCTGTCCTCACTACCAGAGTAAGCTCTCCAGCACTGCCCAGGCTAGTCTCCCCTTAAGGAGATAAAAAAAGTTTTCTTGATTTCAGGCTCTCTGCTCTCCCACACCTACACCATCAGAACCACCTCTGTGTTGCACAGCAAGGGGCAGAGGACTTTCCAGAGGTCTCAGCTGGTTAGGAGCAGAAACAGCTCTCCTGCCTGTTCTTATGACTTCAGGACCCTCTCTACCACAGGCCACAGAAGGTGCGGGGTGGGGAAAGGGCATCTCCCTCTTGTCCACATGGTCATATGACAGAAGAGGGGTGGGGACAGATCTCCCAAGCTCACATTCTTGGGCTAATTTACCAACATCCTGTAAATAGGGTCAGCTTTGCTGTGCAGCCCAGGCAAGGTGCTGGGTCCAATTGCCTGAGTGCTGTAGCTGGTAGGGGTGCAGTGTCAGCTACCTTTCCCACCACAAGTGGCAGGGTTAATGGGGGAGAGGGAGATCTTTTCCTCACCCTCATCACCTCAGAGCAGATGAGAGGGCCAGTTCACCTGCACTTCCATTAACAAGGTCAACTTTACTCTTTTGCCCAGGCAAGGAGCAAGGCTTGTTTCTGGAGTACTGCAGCTGACACATGGGAAGGTCAGCTCTTTCATCTGTCAATCTGTGGAAATCAATGTGAGGTGAGACATACGGGGGACGACTGTCCCCTGACCACACCACAATGTGAAAGATGAGTAATAGGCACAGCTCTACCCGTGCTCACAACATCGAGACTGATTCACATACACCTCCACCAATAGGGTCAGGTGAGGTGCAGGGCCTGTTGTCTCAAGTGTTGTAGCTGGCAAAGGGGAGAGTCATCTCCCTCAGCAGCTGGAGGTGCTAAAGCTGAGAGGGGTGGGCATCTTTCCCTTGGTCCTGCTACAACAGTACAGACAAGGGAGACAGTACCAGCTATACCGCTCTCATGACCAGGTAAGACACAAAGCCTTTGATCCTGAGTGCTGCAGCTGGTGAGAGGTTGGGTCATGTTCCCTACCTGCAGGAGGTGGTGGGGGGCAAATTAGGGCATCTTTCCCTCACCCATGCTCCCACATGGTATGTGAGAGAGGCACGATCTGCTCTCCCATTTTCATACTGTAAGGGCCAGCTCACCCATGCTGTAAACAGGGTCAGATCTATTGTTCTGACAGGTGAGGTGTAAAAGTAATATATATATATATATATATATATATATATATATATATATAGATTCATATTATTGGGAAGAAGGACACATCCAAGGAATGAAGGAATCTATTCACCAAATAATGATACCCTATGTTTATCAATTGTAATTCTTTACAAATAATGTTTAATTATCTTAAAATTTTAAAGATAATATAGTTGCCAAGTCTTTCATTGTAATTCAAATAAAATCCTTGACTCTTCTAAATTGTATTTGAATTACTTTTTATCCCAAGGGAAAATGTGAGATTAATTTTCTATCTGTGTATTTATTTATAATTGATATTCTGTTTTCAGCTCAGAGGAGTAAATTCCTATAGCAAGAATAATAAATATTAAAGAATAAAATCTAACTAAAAAGAAAGGTTTAAAATCTTAAAACTTTTTGTATCAAAACAATTATTACTTGAAAAGTGTATGCTGTGTGTATTTATGGCATTTATATGGAATATAAGGGAATCATTTAGAGAAGAAAACATAACTGAACATCAAGTGAAAATGCATTATTAATTAAATACCTTACAAAATAACAATCTCTAAAGTTGAACTGAGGCATGTCATCTCCATTTACAGATTTTTTTTTGCCCACCAATTGTGGGGGACAATAAAATTCTTATTTTATTTAAAAATTAACCTCTACTACAGTCATAGGAAATCCTTCTGATCTTGTCAGTGATATTTTCTTCCAAATGTATTCTCTATAGGATTCATGATCAGATATTGCCTTTGTATATAAAATATACTGTGTGTCATGTTTTAGAAATTCAAATAAGTGTCCTTCATAGCATGTGGTAGACTTTTTTTAATTGGTGTCTTCCCATTTCTATAAAGCAAAGACTCTTCACATGGAACTAACAGGTGAAAATTTCTTCTTTTGTATCCTAATGTTGAACATCAGAAAAAACCCTATGAAATTTTATTTAGAAATTATAATATTTCTGAGAGAAACTTTCTCAGAAAGAGTGTGCTGACGAAAAGGACTCTGAATTTATCTCTGCAAGCATGTGCTTTTGGTTGAGATGGTAAATATGTATATGAGGGTTTGGAGGGAGGGACAAGTAGGGAGAAATGAAATACTGTAGAAATCTCACAACAAAGAAAAAAAAGGCATTTGTAAGGACCATGCAGAAAGATTGCATGATTTTTCTGACAACTAATAAAGAAAATCTATACTCATCATTATCTCCAAACTAATATGAATTCTATAGTATAATTCAATTTACTACTAAAATCTAATTAAAAAAACATGGTTTAAAAATCTTGAATTTTTTGTATCAAACTATAATTATTACTTGAAAATTTGTGTACTGTGTGTATCTATGGCATTTATATATTGTGCAGGGAATCATTTACAGAAGAAAACAACTGAACAACAGATGAAAATTAATTATTAATTAAATCCTTACAGAATGACAATCTCTAAGCGAAATTCAAGATAGAAACAGTACTATCTTTCTTCCCTCTAGCAACTCCCTAGTATCCTCCCTGATGTCCTTCACTGATTAATAATTATTCCATACATATATCTATATTCATCAATTTTTTGGATGACAAAATTTCAGAAAGGAAAAAGTACCTCCAAGTTTTCCTCTGATATTTCACTTTTTAGAGTGCTGTTTGTTAAATAGAATAATAGCACATCCTGTGTCCTGTTTACATTGCTAATTTTTTTTTCGCAAATTTCTTTAATTCCTTAGCTGCTGCATATTTCTGTGTTCACTTCTCGTGCTAGTCGGTGACATAAGGAAGGTTTTGTTGAATGAAACACGTTTCTAAAACACGTTGCTATATTGTTCAGAAGCTCAGGAAAACAAAAATTCATTACAGCTTTCAAATATTTTCTCTAAACAAAAACATCCTTTAAACAACCAATAGCAGGGTTCTTCTCTAGGATGGGCTAAGTCTCCTTCCAGCAGCCGTAAATTACCTGTAGATTATAGTCTTTCATAGGGATATGTGTGAAATGTTTTCCTGTCCACAAATATAGCCACAGTAGATGCTGACAGCCAGCTTCCTGGTATTCTGGCTCTGACAATTTTCCACACCTTAACCTGAGATACTTACTCCCTGAGCCACAGAGGCTGACCTATGATGTAAATGGATCAACTTGTTCAGGATCCCTGGGATCTGTTGATCTTGCCATTGTGTTCAGTTGTGTGACACTGTTATAGGCTCCCTATCCTGCAAAGAGAGGTTTCTTGATGATGAATGATAGCCATGTGTATCTGTGAGTTTAAGAAATAGATTAAGAGTATAGTTAAAAAAAAAAAAGTAATGTGCTAGTCTATCTAAGTGGTACTAGAAAAAAATTTTCTAAGGTCTGTAACCTCACTAGCCCAAGGAAGCTGTCTGTGATGCCACCCACAGTCATGATTTTCCTCCTGTGGAATAGTAGATCCATCTGTGTGTGTCTTACATACATAAATACATATAAATATGTCTATGCAACTATTACTAATCAGTGAAGAAAGGGAACATGTGAAAGGTTTGAGGTAGGATACTGGAGAGGCAGTAGAAGGAAGAAAGTTGAAATAAATATAAATATATTTCAATAAAAGCATATGAAAAATTAAATAATAGTGGAAATATTTTGATTTTTAGAAATGATTTTTAATTAACAGTATCACGAAGCAATCAGCATGAATAAATCACGGGTATACTATCTCAAGTGTTACTATAAATTCCCATTTATTTGTTTTTAGTTTTAGAGTTTATTAATATTTTATTTTTACTTGAAAATTAGCTCTATGTATAATTAAATAAAACTTACCAATGTTTATGATTTCCAAAACCAATTTCATTTTGTGACAAATTATTTTATCAATTATCTATAAATTTGTAATACTGAAACACACATATTCTAATATGAAATAACACAATATATTGAAATGTAGAATGTTTGGTTTTCTGGATATAAATTTTGAATTTAGGCATGTTAAATTAAAATATAAAAAATTTTACTTAAAAGAAACTACCATAAAATATAATTACAAGCCATGCCATGGTGGCTGTACACCTTTAATCCCAGCCCTTGGGAGTCAGAGGCAGGAGGAGTTCTTTGAGTTCAAGGCCAGTCTGGTCTTCAAGGGCTAGTTCCAGGACAGGCACCAAATCTCTAAAGTTACAGACAAACCCTGTCCTAAAATAAACAAAAAACAAAGAAAAGAAAGAAAGAAAGAAAATTACAATTGGTTAGTTTTCATAGCTTTCTGAAGTCTGTTAAACCTTGTGACTTTGTAACTTCTTTCCATTACTTATTTGAAGCTGGATAACATGTTTACATAATGTTCAAATGCAATGTGAATGAAGAAGGAGGCATCTGAGGTAAATCGTAGATCAAATTCTCTTTTCTTAAGATTCTATTATTCATTTTTCCGTCTCCAACTGTATTGATTATTGAATGTAGGATTTGTTAACTTCAAGTTTCGAACTGACATTGGAAATCATCAGTGGTGTCTTGACGGATACAAAGTTTGGTTTCAGGCTTCACTTCATCGGTATAAAACATTCCTCTGTGTTTCATTCTCCACTACACATGGAGGGCAGGTGTTTGGCACTTAAAGTTTAAATTTTATGAGTTATTTAAATAAACATTTCAAAAATAGAATCATTCAGAGTTAAGCATGTCTCTAGCATGTTGAAACTGGATTTATCCAGTTTCAAGATGAATAGATATTTAGACAGATAATAAAAGATGGATAGATTGATGATAGATTGAAGATAGATAGACAGATAAGTAGAATGCAATGGTTCTAATGAAATCAGAAGGTCAAGAGTAAAAACACTATAAATGTATTACTTCAGTTAGAGACCCATGATGAATATCTTTAGCTTCTCTTTGCTCTCCCAAGCCTCGGACCGTCTCTGCAGAGACCACCGACCTAGGGAGAACAAGGGCGAAGGCTCAAGGAGAAATCAGGAATCGGAGAGGAAATGACAGACAGACACACTCAATGAGTTTGAATATGCTGCTGCAACTTTACTTCAAACCAGACACAGTTTTTATACATGTACAATCAAGAAACTTGACATAAGGCTACATCACCAAAGCATAGAAAATAGAAATAAAAGAAACAGCATAATTGTTGATAAATGATCTATTCTCAATATCAAGTTGCGGTCGTTGCCCAAGGACATGATCTATGAGTTCTTTGAAATCTGTCTCACACCACTAACCACATCTTTGCCTGCTTACTCCCTTTAGGAGGATTTCATACCATTGAATAACTCTAGGCTCATGTTGCCATTGTTTCATCCAATAATTAATTATTGGCCACATATTATCTATTATTTCTAGTTTCTCCTTTTTCTCTATACTACACTATGGCTTCCTGGAATGGGCCAGTCTTCCATGAAAGGCAATTTATGCCACAACTGTTTTTTCCTCATAGTTCACCCATCTATTGTCAAATTCATCATATCCCCCTGTATAGGGCAGGGGATCTAGGTAATTTCCAGATGACTTTATCCACCGCGGAGGCGTCCATCATTTATCCCCTAACTTATGCTGTATACAGCCTCCTGGAAGAAATCAACGTCCCGGAACAACCTGGTCTGTTGGCAAGAAACAAGAAGTACACAGAACAAAAAGACAAGAAAGAAACAGCTCTCTCGACGCCAAGAACAGTGAGGCCGGTTTGGCTGATCGGGCATACTGCCAGGGAACCGCCTGGGGCTCAACTCCGGAAAGCTCGGACCCCAATCCGTCAGCACTATCCCACCGCAGTGGCATTTCTGCTACTCAGGCGTGACTGCCATGGATGTAGCAGCTCTGGGAGCCATGCTTACCTTCCTTACATTGGGAAGCTTCTATGTTTCCCATAGATCTAGGAAAATCTATGCCACCACTGAGTATCATGCCATCCACTGCTCATTTAAGTGTTTGGTAGCAGAGCCTCTCAAGAGTTTTCTGTTTTTTCTGCTAATACCGAGTCAAAAAGCCATCTTTTTTTTCTTTTCTTTTTTTTTTAATTAAGAATTTTTTAATAAAAATTTACATAGCTATCCCTGTCCCCACTCTCTCCCTTCCTCCAGTCCCACGCTTCCCCCTGCTCCACCCCCCATTCACATCTCAGAAAGGGTAAGCTGACATTTAACTTCAAGGCAAGATCAAGGCCCTTCTCATATATCTAATCTGAGCAAGGTATCCCTCCAAAGAGAATGTTCTCCTAGACTCAAATTCAGGCACTAGGGTTAAATCCTGGTCCCGTTGCCGTGGCTCCACAGACTCCCCAAGGCTCACAACTGTCCCCCAAATTTAGTGGGCCTAGTTTAGTCCTATGCAGGTTCCCCCACTCTGAGTCCAGAGTCAGTGAGCACTCCCTGCCTCTGCTGTTGAACCCACTCAGGAAAAATTGGTTACCAAGAAGCCCTGTTCGGCTTCCGTTTTTTTCTTTTCTATTTAGAATCGTTTTTAAAGCTTTTCAGGCTTTGGGTGACAATTTTGGCCCCATGTTGGAACACCAGATGAAGTGCAATTTCTTACTATTAAAAACTCAGAGTCAGATATTAGGAGTGAAAGCTGAAAGATCAGAGAAGCAGAAAATCCAGTCACTAGAGTTATTACCTCTACCAATTCCTCTGAAGCGGGCAAGATCCTGTCCCCAAGAATCCTCAGAGGGAATGGGCGATCCTGTCTCTACAAGTCCTCAGACTGAATGTTCAGAATGGATGTCTTCTCTTTGAAATCTCATACTGAATCCTGAGTGCCTGTCTCCTCCTATCTTATACTGATCTCTCAATCACATCACTTCCGATTGCCACCTTCCTAATACTTGAGTTAAAGATGTAGGCCATGGCTCCCTGGTCTCTATGGCTATACAGTGTGGCTAGCTCCACACTCTGAATTTCAGACAAGCTTTATTTTTTAAAGCAGAACCAAAATATACCACACAAGTAATCCACATATGTATCTTTTAATTTCTTTTCAACGAGAGCCTATTCTCTCTCAGCCTCAGCTGATAACTGTCTTGACTATCCAAGTCCTTTTCCCCTTGAAGGTTAATAATAAATTTCCTATCTCTTTAGTAGATAATTCAGTGGGGGCTGCAGCCAGTTAAACTCTCCCAGAAATCCTTGAAAATCATTAAGGTTTTATAATTTTCTCTCCCGGTTTATACATTCTGTGGTAAAATTTTCTGTATATCAATCTTATATCCTAGATAATTTTTAGAATCTCTGATTTGTATTTTGTCAGAAGCAATTGTAATCCATAGCAAGTCAAACTTCTCTTTTTCTTCATCATTTTTTCTAAGGTATCTAAGTCTGAATCAGCGACAAAGCTGTCATTCATTGAATGATAAATTTTAGGATGAGGAAACTATTAATTAGTTCAAATGACTGTTTTACAAAATATTGACACAAGTGGGGTTATTTAAAAATTCTTGAGGGAGAACTGATACCTTTCAACAGGTTGAGCATTATTATAAGTAGGCACTGTGAAGGCAAACTTTTCTTTATCTTGATCTCATGAAGGTGTAATAGAAAAAGCAGGTTTTTTTTTTAAATCCAATCACTACAATTGAATCCCTTAGATAACAAAGAAGGCAATAAAATTCAAGGTTCTAAGGAGCCCATTGACTGAATTACTTTATTTATTTAAGGCTCTTAAATCTGTTAACATTCTCCATTTTCCAGATTTCTTTTTAATGACAAATATAGTAGAATTCCAAGAACAGGTCTGTTCTTCAATACATTGAGTACTTAGGTGCTCCTATACGAGCTGTCCTAGAGCCTGTAATTTATCTGATGTCAAAGATCCTTTCTCCACCCACACAGGTTTGTCAGCTAACCATTTTAAAGGGAAAGTGGTTGGTAACTTTGAAAGACCAACATCTCTTTTGTCTTCCTCATGCAAAATTTGAACAGTCTGCAGCTATTTTTGAACATTTAGAGCAGTTTGCCAAAATACTTGTTTTCTAGTTTCTTCTATTTTTTTAACTGTAGATTTTTTCTGTCCTTCCTTGACTTGATCACATCCTGGTGTAGTGTTTTTGTTTGTTTGTTTGTTTGTTTTTAAGCACATGTATTATTTTTAATTGTTTTGTGAATGTATTTCTTAAATGCTGCCAGGAATGATTTAATCACATTCAATATTGGAGCCTGTGGAAGGTCCCTCCTAGTGTTTCCTAATGGCAAAGGGCTATCTTCCCTGTCCCTTGTTGACCTGCATTCATTAGTCCAATGCCAACGTTTGTCACAGTTTTGACATAGCACAGAAGGCTGAATCCTTCTTTTTGATTATCTCTAATCAAAAAGCAATAAAAATTGCTTTTAGTAATGCTTTGACTAAAATCCCTTTTCAAATGACTTTGGTTATCAAAATTAAAACATACTAATTTTTAATTTTTCTTAAAACTTTTAGAAATTACTTCTATCAAAGCAGCAACATAATAATGAAATCAAATATCAGCCATATTTCTAATTCATTCATCTATCGTTGCTGGTATTATCTTTAAAGGTCTAATCACCCTATTGTACTCTGAATTAGAATTTTCAAAAGTCAAAGATCTGATTAATATTTCTCTGACTTCTGAATGTGTAACTGTTCTCTTTACAGCTGAAGTGAATCTTTGCAAAAAATCTCTTTTTTAAAAAAAGTATTTTTTTAAAAATACTTTTAGAACTTGGATAATTTTAGTACTCAGACTCTTTCCTGATTCTTCAACCTTTTCCCACATATCTAAGGGTACTGACTAGCTAATGCTATAGTATACTCATTAAAATTAAAAGTTGCATTTGTAACTCAGTTTATTGACCTTCACCAAGAAACTGATCTTTGGAAATATCAGCCCTCTAGCACTATTTCATTTTTCTATTACACTAGCTACATCTTGTCAACATGTAACCTTTGTAACAAAGGACCAGCTTTCAATACTGCTGTTTCTAAAACTTTCCATTCTGGGGACAATTCTGTTCTGAGTTGCCCATTAATTTAATATCTGCTTCACACATGGTGTATGTATAACGTATGAAATAACCACTTCCTTAAATATCCTCAAATCTAATACTTTATAGGATTCCAGTTAATTTATTGATAACCTTGGCAATGCTTATTGCCTCCTACTAGTTCTTGTGTGTAACTGGATAAACGTATTCTTGGTTTTCTAACAACCTTGGGTGACCCTCTTCGGTTTCATTATGTGGTAATATGACAGTTCTTGTCAAAATTCCTTTCTGTGTCAGTATTTTTCTCATTTTCATTTTATAAGTCTCTTTAAGGCTTGAATATTATCAGTCTACTTTTCATATTTGGCACAATTATCAAACCACTTTTTATATTTGGCACTGCAAGAAACAATTGTGACTACTAAAGATAATTATAAATTACGAGACTGATAAGAAGCATACTTGGTAATATGTCAAATTCAATTAAGTCATTTATCTTTTTGTATTGTGCTTTTGTTTTCAATCCATCTTAACAGTTTCATGTTTAAACTGGAAACACTACACAGTTTCCTATGTCCTATATTATGATATTTATTATATTTGTCTTCCTAAATATGGAAAATATTTTCTTTTAATATTATTTAACTCTGTCCTTGAGGTTTTCCAGGTGTCTTACCAAACCTGATGACTTCTCTGTTTTTCCACAGCTGAGGTAATTTCTCTTTCTGTATGGTTGGTCATGTCATGCGTTTGAGCACTAGAGCCAAATTCTGGTTTTAACAAGATCTCAATTGTTTGATTATACCAATAAAGATTTAAGAGGCAGATGCTGTGGTAAAAACCTGCTTACTCAGAGAGGCAGAGAGCATCAAGCTGAACTTCTTCCCCATCAATGTCCCAGAAAATTATTTTCCCCTTCCATCTCTAAACAGCCTCCTCAAGCTGAGTGTTCTTCCCTTCTTTTTCCAGGCATCTCTGTATTCTTCCGTCTGACTCCCTCTTATTCTTTAATGCTTTATCTTAATAATTCTATGTTCCTTTCACATCAACTGGCTGCTTGTTCTGTCTCTTGACTTATGGGTGACTTTATTTAATCCTGTTTAAAATATTCATTCAGATAGCTCTTGGATTAGAGATATGTGATAGGAGTGAGCCATACCCTAACTAGAAACAGGTTTTCCCAGTACATAATACAATCTTGTCATTCCTAGTATGATAAAATATTGTGCAACAACTTATTTTTTATTTCATTTCATAACAACAATATTTAAATGCCATACTTTTTATAAATGTCAAATTTTCTGTAACAATTTTCTTCTCAGTATTTTGTCATAAATATCTATATTTCAATGTTAAAAAGATAATTATTTTAATAAGTTAATACAAATAGATATTTTATTTTACTACCATTTTAATTACCCAGATGGAAAATACATTCTTTTATTATATTTCCATTGTTTAAAGCAAAATTTAAATTTAAATATATTTTGATCATATTCTTTCTCTTCACCAATTATTTACTACCAGATCCCCTCCCCTTCCCTACTCATGCAAATTTAAGTTCTTTCTCTGAGGACACACATAATCCCAATGCAAATGTAAATGCAAAAATCCAAAAAAAAACTAAAAATTAAAACACCACCCCCAAAATATATACATACATATATATGTATGTACATATATATATGTGTGTGTGTATACGTACGTACATACATACATACATACATACACACACACACACACACACACACACACACACACACATATATATACCAATCTCTAAACAAAATCACATGCATGAAAAAATCATTAGAATTTGTTATATATTGCTCTTCTATTCCTTAGTGTGATGCCTATCCTAAAGTGGTTGATATATGCAGAGTCACCCTGTTTCATAAAACTGATTTTCTATTCCCTATTAGATCTAAGTGACAGTACAGTTGTAATCTTTTGCCCCAGTGGCTATGTTTTCCTTCATTATTCATAACATTGGTTCAGCTCAAATGAACTCACAAAGACTGAATCAGCATACATAGTGTTTACTCAGACCTGAACTAGGTCTTCAGTGTATATTATGGTTCCCAGGTCATTGTCTGTATGAAGTTCCTGAGCATGTAGCCAAGTGGGTCTCTGATTCCTGTGCCTTTTCTTGTGCTCTTTTTCTTCTGGCGGCTTGCCATGTCCTACTTCAATGTTATAGCTTTTGATTTATCTTAATATAAAAAAATATTCATAACCAGGATAATTTTTATCAAGAATCTATTGCATATATGTTGACAGCGGTTTCTGTCCTGCTTGGTTCTTGCAGTCATTAAATCCCAAATAAACACACAGAGGTCTACGTTAATTATAAACTTATTGGTCTATTAGCTAAGGCTTCTTACTAACTCTTATAACTTAAATTATCCCATAATTCTTGTCTATGTCAGCCAAAGGGCTTGGTACCCTTCCAGGGAGCCGGTCACATCTTGCTTCCTCTTCAGCTAGGTCATGACTGTAGACTGAGCCTTCCTCTCCCGGAATTCTAATTGCCCCACCTCTACTTCCTGCCTGGCTCCTGGCTAATCAGTATTTTATTAAAATACAATTGACAAGGTAGAAACCATTTTCCCACAGCACATATAAAGACAATAAAATTAAATGAAAAAAAATGCTATAGTGTGTAAAATATGAAATATTTCTGGACAATTTGTAAAAAAAATTGTATGCATGTTATACTTTAGAAAGTTATTTTTCATCTGTTGTCAACTTGTGTTATACATTCTGATTAAGGGACTAAATAATTGTTCTTTATATAATTAAGCATTGAAAGAAAACAACTCATGATAAAATATACATTTTTTTTTATACACCAGAGCATTGTTTTCTAAGTAGCATCACTTGACTACTACCTTGGTCCAGTGAAAATAGAGAATGACAGTTATTGTGCAGGAGAGCCCTTTTTAGGCTCTGTGCCAAGTGTTTTGCATAAAGTAACAGAGCACATTTTTGTAAGAATTGATAGGTAATTACTGACATTATCTTCAATTTTTATTGGGAATTGAGAATTATAGAAATTAAAGATATCTCTCTATATATACATATTTAACCAATCAGGCTTCTGTTTATAACTTGATCTACTTTAATTCATAGTCTCTGATTTTATCCTGGGTATTTGGCTATTAGTTCTTGATTTAGGACTTAAATCTTGGTACTTTTTGTTTCTTATCCTTCTTCATGCTCTATAGATCAGACATGCACTATGATTTTTTTCTTCAATTACTACAAGTGACTTCTTATTGATTTGTCATCTCCACAGGATAAATCTAATCAACTTATTCACTCCTGTTTAAAACATGTCGAAGAAAATTTATAACCTACTCCCTGCTTCTCTTTGTTGCTTCATTTCTCAAAACTCCCTCATCGATAGAGTGAACTTTAATTTTGATTTTCTGCTTTTTATTCAGTAGGGATTGCAAACTACCCTTAGTGTGATTCCCCTGCTTCTGCTAGCAGTTTCAGTGGCTTTCACTAGACAGTGATATGTTGGTCTTTACATTTTATCTCAAATTGTACATCTTAATCAAAATTTAATCTTGTCTAGAAGGCGTTATTAGACTCTTGCAGTTCAGCTACATCCAGGACAGATGATGTATAGATACATACATCAATAAAATGTTAGAGCAATTTGGATATATCTGAGGGAGAGCTGTTGGGATGTTAAAGGGAATCACAGTTATCTCCCTAGTATACCACCTACTTTTTTATTTTATTTTCCCAAAGGCTAAATACTAGCATATTGTTTCTAGTCAGTTTTCTTTCAGATCTAGTAAGTATCACATTTAAATATTCCTACAATTTAAATGGATGATAATCTAAAATTCACATAAAATAATTAAGAATTTTTAGCTTCACCTTCATGACAATACCCTTCTGAATTTCTATAAATTATAATTTAACATCTTAATATTGCACATATTTGTGAGGTTATACAGAAGTTAGCAAAACCCAGTGTCTGCTTCATTCCTCTTTATTTTATTTCCCATTCCATATCTTTTATTACATTATTTTCTTTTCAAGACAAGGTTTCTTTGTAGCTTTGGTGCCTGTCCTGGAACTAGCTCTTGTAGACCAGGCTGACCTCAAACTCACAGAGATTCACATGTCTCTGCCTATGAAGATGTATAGGTTTGGCCATATTCAGGGAGTGTTGAGAATTAGTTGACAATTGCCTGTATAGTTGCTTTCTGTTCACTGCTTATTTTTTTTTTCATGTTAACATCTGGGACATCAAACATCATACAAATCGGGTCCATTCAGAACAAATATACCAATAATGATTACAAGCCTTATCAACAAATAGGAGCTAAACACATGTTTGATACTCAATGTATTGCAATTTGTGTCAATAAAAAAATCAGATATTAGTGAGTGTGAGTGTGAAAGTTAAGTAAGAAAATTAAAAATAATCAGCTATTTATTTAAAATGATTGTTACAGTTGCTTATAAAAATAATGGTAAAGACTATATGGTATTATGTATAACTTTTGTCGATATAACCAACTACCATTAACTATTCGATTTCAGACTCTATAGATGTTCTTTTCTTCATCTGGAGGCTGAAAGTCCAAGATGAGTGTACTAACATTGTCAAGTTCAGTCGAAGAACTTTCTTATGCAAATTTCCAATGACCCTCTTTTTCTCTATATGTCAGTAAGAAATATAGAGATTTATCCACTTTTATAGGGAACTGACATCATTCCTAAAAGCTCAAAGACTTGCAGCAAGGCAGAGTTAGTACATCACTTATCATACAATCAAGAAGAACTTAATGCAGATGCAGAAGCAATGAAAATGAAGCCAGTAATGGTGGTACATAGGCCCCCTAGTGCCACACAGGTGGGACTGTGTATATAACTTGGTCTTGGTCACTATCAAGCTGGCCATATTTTTTTTAAATCCCATGCCTGGGTTGTTTGGAAGGTTATATTAGATTCATTTGGCCAACAACATCATTAGATGTAACCCATCTCTGGTACTTAGAGCTTCATTTGTGGACAATGTCCAGATAGGTCTCTGACCTCCTCATAAATTTTGTGACTTCATTTAGATTGCATTTAAATAAGTGATGCAGGACAATTGTCTATATTCTGTCAATCATGTTTTAAATAAACGTTGATTGGCCAGTAGCCAGGCAGGAAGTACAGGTGGGACAACCAGACAGGAAGTAGGGGTGAGGCAATTAGAACAGGAGAATTCTGGGAAGGAGGAAGCCCATTCCTTCACAGTCCTGTCCAGATACCGAAGAAGCAGGATGTAATCTGCCCTGCTGAAAATGTACTGAGCCATGTGGCTAACATATACTAGAATAATGGGCTAATGTAAGTTATAAGAGCTAATAAGAAGTCTAAGCTAATGGGCCTATCAGTTTATAAATTATGGAGACCTCTGTGTGATTTTCTTTAGGACATGCCATTTGTGGGAACCAGGTGGGACAAAAACCTCCAACAAGCAAGCCCTCATGTTACATATAAGTATATAAAATAGGAAGCTTCTAATAAATTAGCTTTCCATATCACTTGTCAAATGTCATTTAATTTTACCTGTCCCTCCTATTTTTCCATTCTTTTCCTCTCTTCCCTGACCCACGTTTTTGTGAAGATAATTTCTGGTTATCTACAAACTGAAGACAAATCCCAGTTGCCGAAAATAATACCTATATAGCTCATAAACTATGAATAAATTCACATAATGACTACATAATACCTTCTCACCTGTGTACTAATGTCCATGGTGCTGGAAGATACTCTTCATGCTACAAGTGGGGAAAGGTAAACATCAACACAGCTGCAAACTCTTTGATCTACTAGTGAACTGGCTGCAGGATAGGCTATTGAAATAGTGGCACAAAGTTTCTGGGAATAACAAACCAATATCTGATTTGATTTAAAAGACCCACTCCATGACATGGAAATCATGTCCAGTGTTGTTTAGGTGCACAAGAATATGAGGCCAGGTAGCAAGGGAATTTGAAAAAAGAAAAAAAAAAAAACAGAACACAACAAATCTTACTATTAAGCTAAAGAAAAAATGGCTCCATATGACATTTGGCTACTAATATAGATGGCCTTTCTCAACTAATCATCAGAGAAACTTCCTCTTGCAGTGGTGTGGGAAGTCCTTCTATATATGTGTTGCTTTTATTGGCTACGAAAAAATAGAGAGAATAGGTGGAGTCAGGGAGATGCCATGTATCTCTGTCAGAGACAGACGCTGGGGATGAAACTTTACCTGGTAAGCCACAGCCACGTGGTGATACTCAGATTAATGGAGATGGGTTACTTTAGTATATAAAAGTTAGCCAAAAATACGGTTAAGCTATTGGCCAAACAGTATTGCAATTGATAGCGATTTCTGTGTTATAATTTTGGGAGTCTGTGTGCCCAGGAAAGCAAAAAGTGGTGCCCACAAACACGGCAGCCTATGGGAACAAACACAAAGACTTAGAGCCAGAAAATGTGAAGGGAGTGAGAGACCTTGGAACACTCTACCCTAAAAGAGAGAATTCTATCAAATACCTTCACTCAGGGACCAGGGAACTCTGTGGAAGATTATAAGAACAGGAGTGGATGGGGAACATCATTTAAACAAAACCCTTTAAATCAATAGGATTGATGCACACATGAACTTAGAAATGGAGGCAGCATCTAAAGAACATATGCTTGTCTGCATCAAATGGAGTTCTAGAGCTGAAAGGAGAAGTAGACCATATGCCCCTTCTCTAACACAGAAACAATCTCTGATTGACAACTACCTGCAAATGAAAAATTTGTTTTCGCCAAGGGAGTCTTATAGTGGAAACAAATGACTCATAAGGGGAGGGCTCATGCCAAAAGTAGATGGCCAGCACAAAATATACTTAGGAGCATCTTCAGAGGTTCTCCAGCCTTGTTTGGTGGTTTTGTCATATTTTGATCTGATTGCTTTTTTTATTTTCTTATTTGATTATTATTCCTTAGATGCCAAATGTTTTCTAGAAAGATACAAAAATGATATGGACCTGCATGTGAGGGGAGGATGGAAAGAAGTGAAAGGAGTGGGAGGAGGGAATTTATAACCTAAATATATTATGTGAAAATATATCTCAATTAAAAAGTAAAAGCAGATACACTGAGAAACAAGTTGTTTAAGACTGGAGGTATAACTTAATAACAAAGTTCATGTTTATCATGAACAGAGCTCTATATTCTATGCCCATCAACAGAAATGTTGTTTCTACCTAAAAATAAATAGATAAATAAATAAATAAAAACCCATGCCAGTAACAGAGATTGTTTAAAAAAAAATCACAGAATAAATTGAACTTGAGGAAGGATACTCTAGGTTGACCTATGGCCTCCACCCGTATGACCTGGATAACAAACATCTACTTGCATATGTACAAACATGCTTATACATTCACATACTTGCATATGAGGAAACACACACACACACACACACACATTCACTCATTTCATTCTTCTACTAAATATCTCCTAAAAATATCACTGCTTAATACCACTACATTATGGTAAAGATTGCAGGATAATATCTTAGGGGATACAAATTTTAATTCATAACAGTAGTCATGATAACCTGATGATCAAGAAAAAGTAATTTCAGCATTTTACATCCTCACTGCATGTCCATTTTGCATCTTCACTGCAAACTAAAATCCAAGAGTTATTGTACATAACTGGTTGCCTCAGAGAAATTACAAAATATCTGAAGGACCTTACATTTTCAAAGGAAATGAGACCCAGTTTTAGATACATTGGTATACTACTTGGCTATGTAACTGCTACAATTGTATTGGGGAAAAAGAAAACCTCGTTATTAATTTATTAGGTAAATTATAATGAACAAGCTTTTTTTCGATAATTATATTTAACCAGAAGAAAAATGTTAAGCAGAGTGATTTAAGGAAATATAAATTGTGGCAGTGTGTAGTATTGCCCAGTGCTCTAGCAGAAAGGGCTGAGGCAAAGCCAGTCCCGCCAATCTCTCTCTGGGGCTGAGAAGGATGGTGAGTATAGATGACCCAGACGTCCCTCCTGTCCACTTACATAGGGATGAAGTAGTGGGTGGGAGTCTTGGGATGCGGTGCGGTGGAGTAAGGAATAAGGACCAATAATATCTTGCCACATCAATATGGCTGGATAGAGGCGGGCCTAGGTCAGGCTGTGCTGAGTCACTCCTCTCCAAACTCAAGTTAGGCTCAAGAAGTTACCCTGGGCCTCATCACACTCAAGTTAGGATCAGGAAGTTACACTAAGCCTCATCACACTCCGTAAGTTACACGGGCCTCATGAGACCCAACATCTCCCCCTTTTGTTTTTATGAAGGAGAACTGCCTCGCCCTGGGATCCTTCTGAACTGCAGGAGGTTGAGGGATGTGTGGGTCACCAAGGAAAAGAAATCAAGGGAACCATGAAGCTGAGCAGCTACAATCCTCCTGTTCAGGAAGACAAGGGCCTGAGGAGACCTCCTTGCTGCTACAGCAGAGCCCCTCCTTCAAGGGCATCCGAAACCTCCAGCCAGCTGCTAGTGTGTCTATGTGAGGATTGTGTCAAGTATAAATGTAAGGAATGTCCCTACCCAAGGCCCCTGCCATCAGACTGGATCTGTGACAGTCAGTGTCTTTTCTCAGCTCAGAACATCATTGATTATGGAACTTATGTGTGCTATATAAAAAGTCTCTTCTATCACTGCTCCAATGACGATGCGGTTGCCTTGCAACTCCAAGTTCCAGATAGAGTCGGTTGTGCTGGGGACCCAGGCTAGAGGAGGGGAGCCCCTCTTGGGTGCAACCTCCTCTTCTTGAGAAGCCTGGGACAGTGGGAATCCAGGAGAGGATGGGCACAAGGCTGACATACTCATGAAAGACCCCGGGAATTAGTCTTAACACTGAGGAGCCCCCAGACCTAATGACCAGACCGTCAGATGCAAAAAGCAAGAGGTTTATTCCACGATTGCACAACCGGGTGCACAGCTCGAGATAGCTGAGCATCCCGAGCATCCAAAACCCACAAGTTTTACATGAATTATAATATGGGTTACAGGTACAATTGGGATTGGTATAGACATTCAAACCGGAGTTCAACCCAGAACGAAATTAGCATAGTTCGGCCTATTCCCCGAAAAACTGCAAGTATGTGACATCCTGCTGATTGTATCATTCTGTACATGACATCCTGCCTGTTCAGGCTGTGACTCAGTTTGCAGTTTGGTAATCATTTGTTGCACCGGTTCTGATAACTATCTGCCCAGTGGGAGGAAGACTGCAACCCATCCTGATAACCACTAGTCTTCCTGCCAGTGGGGGAGGAAGAATCTGCAGAGGTGCAGGCAGCGGTCACATTTTGTAGTTTTCTATTACCTAATTTACTTAGTTAGTTCCTTCTTATGCAGAATTGGTTGGGGTCTTTCACTCACAGGAGCCAGGCCCTTCTCCTGGTCTCTCAGGCCACTGGACTTGTACACAGGCATCACTTTGTGGCACAATGCAATGGCCTTAGCCTCACGCACATGACTGATTATGGTCCTTTGTGATGTGAGCCAAGAATAACCTCAAGAGCATAAGAGGAAAAGGGGATTCCAGAGGCAGGAGAGTGTCCATGTCCCAACACAAAGGCGTTCGGTTATAGACATCCCTTAGGAACCCGAAGGCCAGAATGTGGACACAGACTCGGAAAACAGTGTGAGCCTTTGACTGTGGGGGAGAAAGCTACCCCAGGATGACCAGCCTTGGGAATGGAACCAGGTCATCATCCGTGCCTTAGCAGGTGACCTTAGCAGGTGACTACTCAGATTCTTGGGAGTTGACCTCCTCCTCCTTGTCTCACTTGTAGCATCATCTCTCCTCCACTGCCTCAGGGATGATGGTGACAGCCAGCAGGAAGCCCAGCAGAATGCAATAGGTGTAGAGGATGCTGAGTCTTATCTCAAAAATGAAAGCATCCCGTGCACGGCCTGCTGTCAGCCTGCTTTTTGTGGCGCACTGGCTACAGTGGAATGCTGTTTCTCAGAGACCTCGTAGCCTGTGCATCAGCCTCTCCGCCTAGCAGGAGGTAATGAGGCAATGGACTGCAGGACTGGGCCACAGTGCATCCTGGTTAGCATACTCAAGGGATGGAGAATCAGCCCTGAGTTAAAGGTTAGAGAGTGGTGAGTTGACATGAGCCTGGCTTAGAGATTTAGCCCTGTCTCTGTGTTCAAGCAGCAGACAAATGGGTCCAAAGCAGGAGACTACCCCCTCCCCGCCGCTCTTTGTCAACAGCTCCTATCTAAAGTAGTGGAGGCACAGCTCGTAGAGGAGGTGTGGAAAGGGATGGAGGAAGAGGTGACAATGAGCCAGCTCTGAGCAGCTGCCTCATGGCACTTGAGCTCAGTGACTCCCCCGCATCACAGCTCGGAAGGCATGAGGACTGCTGCACACCTTTCCACTCCTGCATGGTCTTCTGCAGGACTTGCGTCTTCTCTTTGTCCACTTGGACATAGTCTGTCATTTTTCTGATGTGACAGATGATGTGGATGGCTTGTGGTGATGGCTTGGGGAGCCTGGATGAAGGTCCAGGGCTATCCAGTGCTCTTCTTCAGAGCCAGTCTGTTGGTGCCACTGGGAACAGGAGGTGTAGCTCTGGAGTCTGTGCTGGTGATGCTTTGTGTGGAGATGGGATTGCAGTACCAAGACTTGGTGATAGGTGACTTGAAGGGGAGCTCACCAATGACTGCACTGTGTCTCAGGTCAAGGCGTGTTGGGTGTGCTTTCTGGTCAGGCTTGAGGTTCTGATTGACCAGGGGTGGCTGGTTCTCACTTCCTCGGCTGGGGGCCTCTGTGAATAGAAAGGGCAATGAATGGGTAGCTAAAGAGATCAAGGCAATGATGCCCTGGGCTGATGGGAATGTAGACACTTTTGGAATTGTCCCCTGCTCGTTCCATAGCCAACATGGTAAAAATAATCTGTGTTCAGGGGCACATATAGTTGTCATCAGAGCTGGTACTGTCTGATTGGCCCATGTTAGTCTTTCCAGCAATATGTCCACTTCATTGCCCATTGCAGGGAGGGTATTGTGCCTGGGGATGGTAACAGCTACAGATCTGCTGTTGTCTGACTGACTTGGCTTGGGGGACCAGGATGGGGGCGCTATAGTTGAGTCTCCAGGAGTGGCCACTGTCATGGCACTGTGGTTCTTCTCCAGTGTGAATATTCTAGGAATCTGTTAGGCGGAGAGAGAAGTGGTTGGAACATCAATATTGTCCACTAGGAGGTCTTCAACTCCCTGCACAGGGTGTTGCTGGGTGTCCTGATTGTGTATGCATTCTCATTATCTGTATCAGATTCAGTGAGGTTGCCCTTGGTGTGGCTGTGTGAAGCCAGACTATGAGGGAGGTCCAAAGTACTGTCTTTCAATTCTGTATTGTGTCGGCTTGGCTTGGGAAGACTGTAGAAGCCAAGCCAAATTGGATTTTTGGCACTGGGGAGCAAGCAATGGCTCTTAGGTATGGGAGTTTACCTGGAAAAAATCCTGTCTGAGTTTTCATCTCTGTAATTAGGATAGGCAGTTTGTCCCTGTTTAAATTGTACCTCATATTCCTTAGTGTAAAAGGCCTTATGGTCAGTTGTGATAATAAGTCTCAGCCTCCCTGAGGATGTCTTGACCAAGAGGGTTGGCAGTGAGGCCCGAGACCACCTCCCTGCAATTGGCATCAGAATCAGCCCAGGGCAGCCAGCTGGTCATCTTCTATAATGTAGACTGCCCATCCATGCCAAGTAGAGGTGGCCCTGGGACTAGCTGCCAAGAGGGGGTTCTCTTCTTTTCTGATGACCATGCAATTGGCCCTAGTGTCTATCAGGTATTTAAAGGTTCAATCTCCAATTGTTAGTGTCATCTTTTGTCTCAGTTTGGGTATTAAAGGCACTTGTGGTAAGAGGGCCACTTGTTTGTTTCCCAACTGCCCAGCAGCTCAGACTCTAAATAATTAAACATAAACTATAACATTTAAAACACTGTTTGGCCCATTAGCTCTAGCTTCTTATTGGCTAACACTTATATCTTAATTGAACCCATTTCTGTTAATCTGTGTATTGCCACATTGCTGTGGTTTACCAGGTAAAGTTCCCAGTGTCTGTTTCCAAGGAGCTACATGGCTTCTCCTAAACTCTGCCTTCCTTTGCTCAGCATTTATTTTTGTTTTCTCTGCCTAGTTAAGCTCTGCTTTGCTATAAGCTCAAGTAATATTTCTTTATTTATTAATGGTAATCATAGCAGACAGAGGGAAATCCCACATCTGGCACTGTCCAGTTTGCTTTGACCGCCCTTTTCCTGTTACTTAATGGGGCTGGGGATAGCCCCTGGCAGAGGTTAAAGGCTTCCACTAAAGATTGGACCTATAATCCTTTACCCTTTTTGCACGGGGGGCATGGGGCGCATGGCACACCAGACTTTGCTGGAGCTGGCTGACTAACTATCCTTATTAGGACATTCTCTTTTGAAATGCCCTTCCCCTCCACATGCAAGAGAGGTCTGTTTCCCCACTATAGTTACTTGCTGGAGGATGTTAACCAAGGTTGCCATCTCTTCTTTATGTGTGGCCTGCATGGAGGCGGCCATAGTCCTTGCTCTGGGAGCCAATGATCCACTTTCCTATACTACGATTCCTATGTCCCACACATGCTAGTTTATGGTTGGCATTAATGCCCTCCCACACCAGCATTCCAACAAACCAGTCCCTAAGTTCCCCAGGGGGCTCTTTCCCTTAAGGCTTATATTGACCCTTTATGTTAAAGGACACAAGGTCCTAGTCTGACTTCTGGGTGATCCCTCACACCGGGGCTTCAGTGGGACCGTCTTCAAGCTTCTTCCAAGCCACTAAACCTAACACCCTATCCTGGTCCTGATACGGAAGGGTGATGGCTGCCTGCTGAAGGCCTGTGGCATACTTGTAGACGTACCCGAGAACATTCCATAATTGATGGGGATAGCGTGGTTAGCTGCTTGATTGTGCTCAGTTTGGAACCGGCACTCTTCTCTAAAGAAGGCATCCCACTTGAGAAACAGGTCCAGTAAGCACAGCCCTGGCCAGATCTCTCCAGTCCTGGGTGGTACAAGATTGATGGGCTAGCCCCTAGAGAATAATCATGACCCAGGATGAATCTGACCCACTTTAAGTTACAGCCTTCTTTAGGTCCTTAAGATCCTGGGCTTCCCAAGGCTACCAGGCATTAGGCCGGTTACCACCTGGGTTAACATTTCCAGGCAACAGGCTTGCTGCCCCTCCCTATGTGGCTCCAGAAGTAGTCACTTCCCCTCCTAATGCTCCGTCCTGGCTCTGAAACTGGAAGGCAGAAGTGACTTCCCTATTGGGCAGGTCCCTCCAGCAGTAAGGTGGCAGCAGGGCAGAGGGTGCTTGAAAGGGGTTTGTAGGCCGATCAAGAAGCAAAGGCCTCCCTTGAGTTCCAAGGAGCACTGTCAAAGGGGTCTAGGTGCGGGTACACAGTACTAGGTTACAAGGCAGGATTTTGTTTAATAAAATACTGCCCCATATTTAATGAGGGTTCACTCACCTGCAGACACGATTCTTCAGTTCCTCACATGGGGCAACAGTCTGCTGGGTTCTCCAGTGATAGGTATGAGGCAAAGCCTGTCCTGCTGATCTTTCCCTGGGGCTGAGCAGGATGGTATGTGTTGATGACCCAGACCTCCCTCCTGGCCACCAAGCAGAAACACAAAATGAGCTGGGAGTCTGTTGAAGCAGGATCTTACTTTATTGCATTAGGGCAGGAACTTACATAGGGCTGAAGTAGTGGGCTGGAGTCTTGGGATGGGGTGAGGTGGAGTAAGGAATAAGGGCCAATAACATCCTGCTATGTCAGAGGTGGCTGCGCCTAGGCGGGCCTAGGTCAGGCTGTGCTGAGTCACTCCAAACTCAAGTTAGGCTCAGGAAGTTACACTGGGCCTCATTAGGCCCAGCATAATACAAACTCTTGTAGGCTAGTTTTGATAGCAAGCATAATATATGACCATGTCCAAACTGGGATTATACTACTAAAAAGTGCTCATCACCTATACTTTTTGTCTACGGCATAGTACAAAATTTGAAGTATCAAAAATAAATATATTAAATAATTTTCAAGAATCAAAATACTTCTGCTATACTTTAAGTAATTTTTGTTAATAAATGCACTTCATGTTTTTTATAAATATTCCATATCATGAATTAAAACTGATAAGTACTATTCGTTTATCCAATTACAAAATATAGTATGCAACTTTTTCTCTTATTGTAGAACATTGTTTTATAAAATATTTTTAAAAATGAAATAAACATTTAGAGTTCTTATTTTTATTAAGAAAAAATATTTTTCAAACTATTGTTGATACAAATGGAAGTATGTTTGTGTTCATTAAATATGATTTTTGACATCATATAATCTTTAGTGAATAGACAGGGGTTACTTTTTTGAGAGTACCTCTTAATAATTTGAATCCAATCACATCTTAAATAAGAGCCTTAGTCTCACATATTTGAAAAGTTGGTACACATTGGTGATACTGGCGAAGTGTTTATAGCTTCACCAACTTCCTGTTGTCTTTGTCCTCTGCCTCTGTCTGCTTGTGTTTGCAGTCAAGAGGTCAGCTCCCAGCTTCCTGGCCTCACAACCAACCACTGTGACTACCCCATCATCATGGACTTTTCCACTTGAACCCCAAGCTAAAACAAACTCTGTTTTTCAGAAGTCACTTTTTTCAAGGTATTTTATCATAACAACAAAAAATATAAGTGTGAAAACCTTGTGTAAACTGTATAAAGAAATGTAATCACAGTTCTTTACTGGTAAATATAACCTTTCCAGGAGATTATTTGTTTTCTTTCCTTTGGAGTTGACTTTAACTTCTATGATTATTACAACATGAGAGGTCACTGTGAAGGGGCAGATTACATGTCACATTTTTATAGGAGGCCACTTGTTTGTTCCAGGCTGTTTAGACCATGAAATAACCACACAGAAAGAATATCATTTACAATACTGTTTGGCCAATAGCTTAAGCATATTTCTGGCTAACATATCTTAAATTAACCCATCTATATTAATCTGTGTATTGTCACAAGTCTGTGGCTTACCTGGTAAAGTTCTGGCAATTAATGCATATATACTGAAAATCTATAAACCAATGACTAAATATAAACAATAACTTTATAATTGTTGAAAAATATAATATTAATTTGTCAAAGGTAGACAGTAATTGTATAGGATGTTGAAATAGCAAAGGTATTTTTGATTTATAATATTTCATCCCTCATAGAAGTCATAATTTTTAGCTTTACGTATGGGGACACTTTTGTTGTTTTACTATTGAATAGTATGTTTGAGAAGAACTAACCATCTTTCAAAGTTTTGTGTTTCTAAATAATAAAATCTTCTTTATTATTTTGTCTATAAAAGTCATGTCTGAAAAAGCATTATTTGACAAAAGTTTCTTTTTGTTTAATCCTCCATGCAACATCTTCCCTCTTATTTACTCTTCTTTAAAACTATTTCTTAACCAATATATTAAGTATGTGCCCATATTGCATAAATGACTGTTCCTTTAATGTTTAAATTTGATTAAGAAGTGTATCTGCTTGTGACGGAGGTATGGAGAACCTTATCCTCAGTCATTGCCTGACACCCTATGGTCATGAGAGTGCCCTTTATTATGATGAATTGACTCCATTGGAAGGCACAGTCCTCCACAGGCATAGCCATGGAAGGAAAGGTATTACAATGGAACTGGTACCTATCTGAATTTCTTAATGACCAGGATATGGTAATAAATGTGACTGCTCTTTGTACAGAGAGGAAATACCTCAGTTGCCCATAATTCCCATCCTTAAAATGCTTACCTCTCCCCCAATAGAGGTACCTATTAAACTGTGGGAACCAAAATCGTGGTCATAACATTGACTAACGCAAGGTTTACTGATGATTCATCAATCAGTGACTGAACCAAACTAATGGAAAGCAGCAACCTATGAAGTGGGGGTTGGGATACCCAGTACTTACAAAAAAATCTACAAAACTAACAGAGCACTGCTGACTATAAGATGAACAACTAGGAAAGCAAAAGAAAAAAATCTCTGTCTTCTAAAAGTCACAATGTATGTGCAATGCTATAACTATATGATCTTCAAATTGGAAAACCACTAACTGACACATATATACCAAAGATATCTGTTCATGAATACAGATGGCAAAACACAGTAAAACTTAGAACAGATATCAAATTTTGTGTAGTTCATGCAAGCAATATAGACAAGACATCTGAAAATAATAAAATAGTGGATAATGGCATAATATTCAATTAAAAGTCAAATATTAAAATTTTCCATAGAACCGTCAGAATAAATCAACTAGAATGATACATTATACATTGAAAACCTTGAAAGTTTACCCCTAAACTAAAATATAAGGGAAGATGGAGAACTAAATTAAACAAGGACAACCTTATGAGAATAACTATTATAAGGAATCTACAGCCAGACATTAGTTCACATTTTAATCTAATCACTTGGGAGGCAGAATCACACACATAAGTATTACAGGGATTAAAATTTAAAAACTGCTTGCAAAAGGCAGGCTGAATTTCAAAATAAATGCCATTTGTGATCTACAAATACATATACTTAAACAGTAAATTTATTTGGAAAAAGAAAGGGGCATATAGGTATATTTTTCCACATATACTAAGGTATTTGTTAAAAATTTTCAAAATAATTTTTTAATTGAAAGATTATACATTTTCTGTTTCCAAAAAATCGCCTTTTTCTTCCTAAGAAAAGCACAACCTTCCATATAAGGAAGCCCCTGATCCCACACACAGATTTAGGCTTGGGGAAGGGTTTTGCTTTTATTTTCTAAGAAAATGAAAGCATCCAACTAAGGATTCTGGAGACCATTGGACAAATGAAATATCTGAAGAAAAAGAACAGATCACTAAAAGACAATGTCTCAAAGAAAAGAGTAAATTGGCCAAACATTGTTGCCCATATTTTGCTAACCAGCCAGAAATTCTGGCCCCAGGTTAGCACAGACGCCGAAGCTGCCATTGGTCCAGGGTTGCCCCTAAAATAGCAAACAAACATCCAAAGGTCAGTGTAGGATTACAAACTGCTCAGGACTTTCAAATTACTAAATTCAAATGAGACTGACACAAACATGAGAACTTCAAACTCAAAAATATGTAATCTTAAAACTGCTACATGCAGCCATGCTGGACATTGTGGTAAATGTGGTAGAAAGAGCTTCATTATTGTAAACAGTTTCACTGTTAGAGTTAAACTTTTTCCTCTTTATTGAGGCATAAAGTGAGAAAGTTACAGAATATTTGATTACTGGAAAAACCTTTTTCTAATTGTGGTGTGGCTTAGCCCTACTACATACCTTTAACCCAAGAGCTTTCTGGTTGAATATTTTAAAAGTATTAAATAAAGTCAACCATAGGTCAAGAGGTGTAGCAAAGAATGATTTGACAAGAAATTAACATACAACTATAAAGAAAATAAACATAGAAGAAAAGAGGGAGCCAGAAGGATGGATAGAGAGATGCACAGGAAAGAAGGTTAAAACATTGAGTTTCAGGAGTTTTCTTTGATACCTTGTAGTATATTTTTTGTCAGCCTCGTGCTTTCTCTGCCTCTCAGGGCTAGCTGATTTTCAGTTCAGCATCTAGCTTCAGAGTATTTATTGGAAAAGTTGAACATTTGAGATTAGTTAAAAGCAACAAATGTTAAAGAATGAAATATTAGACAAGAGGATGGGGAGTTGAAGGGAGAAAACACTGTTCTTTTGTGTCTTATAGGGTTATATTAATTAATTTTCTCTGGCTGTGATAAAATACATGATCACACATGGGACTTAATGGCAGAAAAGTTGATTTGTCCTTGAAGTTCCAATGGTATCCACACTAGTGGGAGGCAAAGCAACATTGCATAGGCATATACAAAAGCAGCCATGTGAGGTTATATTCATAATCATAGATGTGAAACATACGGTGTGGATGGAGTAGAGACTGTGTAATTTCCAAGCTTACCCCAGTGATCTAATAACTCCCCCAACAAATCTCAACCAACAGGACCTCCTGAAACAATATCAATAATTGGACATTAGCTGTTCAAACATATGAGCATATAGAACCCATTTCTCATTTAATCTATAGCAGGTGACTTGTGTAGTCCTCATCCTATTGAAATTATTTAGGAGAGTAGTTTAGCTCATGAATTTTTTAATTATGTTTTACTTGGAGAGATTTTAAAGGTGAGTGCATATTCATGGCATAAAGGTAGGTTGAGCTAATGGGACGTGCTACCACCTTTGACTTCAGGCAATATCTTCTGTTATTGTCCTAATTATATCCATAAACATATAGAAAGAATGATCAATAATTAGATAGTCAAAATAAGAATGCTACAGTAGTTCTACTTATAGCTTTCTAATTCAAAACCTAATGTGCTTTCAACTGAAATTAACTACAATTGCCTAGTATAATATAACATAGCAATGTAACTAATGATTTGAGGATGTGCTCCTATTGTGTGCATCTTAAAGTACTTTTTTGTCATGGAGATTTTCTTCACTTCATGAACGTTCTACTCCCAGCCTTTCTCTAACAAGAAATGTTTAGAAAGCACAATACTCTGCATAGGCAAAGCACAGACAACAGAAAGGAGTAAGTGAACAATGTTTGCAGGACACTCAGGACACATCAGGCCATGTCATCCACTTCACTTTGCTTCCAAAATTCACAGCAACAGAAAACTTTTATTGTTGGATATTTTGATCACACGCTGACACTTCTGAGACTGACAATAAAGCTTATTTTGAATCAGAGGGCACAGCTTGTTACTAGCTGACCAAAATTAGCCATAGAGGTTTTGGAGAAACCAGGACACACAGGAAATAGAAAGGAGGAGGTTAAATCCTCGACCCTTTTGGATCAAGGAAGAAGAGAAAGAGAGGAGGAGGTAACTGGTAGCTTTTCCACCAAATCTCTGATCATTCCAGCTCTAGCCCTAAAATCTGACTCCCAAGTTTATTTTTTTTTAAGGATTTCTTTATTATGTTAACAGTATTCTGCCTGCATGTATGCCTGCAGGCCAGAAGAGGGCACCAGTTCTCACATAGATGCTTGTGAACCACCTCATTGCTGCTGGGAATTAAACTCAGGACCTTTGGAAGACCAGTTAGTCTTCTCAACCTCTGAGCCATGTCTCCAGCCCAAGTTTTGGTTGATAAAGAATAATTAGATAAACCTTACATCTAGCATCCAATAATGCTGAGCAAGAAATCACGAGGCAGGCACTTGCTGCTATTTTTGCAACTGCCAATCATAACTGCAGCTGGCTTTCCCTTCCCTCACCCAGGCCCTCCATGGGAGTCTAACATTTTCCAATTGTAGTCTCTCTGCTGCAGTTTCTAGCTGCTAGTCAGACTCAGCCCCAAATGCCACAGGCGGCTAATCTCCAAACACCAACAGAGTTTGCCAATCACTGACAGAGACAGCCAGTTGTGTTATTCAGGTGGCCCTTGCGCCCTGCTCCTCCACATGTGGGCTTCCTCTACCTGGTTCCCTATGTCTGCTTCTCAGATGTTCCTTTCCTCTCCCTCTGGGTTGTAAGCTTCCTCTGGAGCCCCTTCTCAGGACACTACCACACCAGGCGGTCACCTTAACATGTACTTGGTATTTCACTGCTGCTGTCGCCATCATATATTCTCAACCCCCAGTTACATGTAAGCAGCTGCAGGGCACCTCAGCCACTCTAAGTACTGAACATGTTCTTTACCCAGCCATGTTGCACAGCAACAAACAGCCCTAGACTGCTGTCATCAGCAGCAGAACTGGTGAAACAGCTAGGAATTCTTAAAGGGGGACTTAGTCTTTAAAAAAAAAAAAAGAGTTTTAGCCAGGTGTTGACACATACCTTTAATTCCAGCACTCAGGAGGCAGAGACAGGCGGATCTACTTTTATACTAAAAAGGCAACTCCTAGTCTTAAATATTGCACATTGGTATGGATTTTTGCATATGGATACAAATTTAAGACTATTTTTGTTATATTGCATATATGTTTCTATATTTGTTTAAGGTATTGTACCTATGAAGTTTATTTCACAATACAGTTATTGCTAAAACTAATGGTAATCAAAAAATACAGGTTAGTAAGAGTCATCTATAATTATCAAAGTTATAAACATGTTAAGTATGCCTTCAAAGTCAAACAGATA
>JAQHUG010000022.1:285139-298457 GCA_028555095.1 Dicrostonyx torquatus | reverse complement strand
ACAAACAATACACACAGGTATATAAACATTCTCTCACACACATAATTAGGTAAAGGTTAGGACAACATGTACTTGAATGCATACTAACAGTCTTTGAAGTTTTTTCCAACTGTAAGGTCCAATGTCATGAGTGTCACCATATGGTTCTGAATATTTTTCTGAACACAGTGGTTATAGTCTTGATTTATTTTTCCTGGTTATATGTTCATTGACCTTGATCCTGCTTGCATCTACTTCCTTCCACTCCCTTCTAATGATGCTGTCACGCTATGAGTCCATCAAAGTTGATAAAGCTTGGCTACATTTTGTCTAAGTAAAGATATTTATGTTAATTGGCTGTGCTTACAATTTTAATTTACTTTATCAGTTTGGGAGTATTTCTTGTCTTTGTGTCAAATATTGTTCCCTTTATTTTCATTGTCTCTTTTCAGAAGGCCAATTGACAGTGTCTGTATATCAGAATGTCTCATACAGTCCTGTCTGCCTCTTGGCTCTACTCTGAATTCAGAATTTTCATCCTCTTATTTATATAAGCATGATGTGACTTTCTGAATTCAGTCTTCCAATTCAGTGACTGTAAGTTTGTGTTTAGTTTTCAGAAACAAGCAGTATTAAACTTAAAAATTTAGTGAACATATTTTGAAACTAGTTCTTATTGGATATTATAAAATGTCACATGTTATGTATAGTTAAATTATTATTTCCTCTTCCTTTTCTTATTTTGAGTTTCAAAATTACTTTGACAATTAGCTTATATATGTCAATGCTATAATTTCATGAATACTATTCAAATATATGCACTCTTTGTATGATGATTCTACTTCTATAGCCTCTGATGAGTTCTTTCTCTGGTTTGGTGATTAAAGCCAATCTGCATATAATTAGATTTTATCTCTCACTCCCTTTCTCTGTATGTGTATGTGTGTTCACATATTCACTTATATGTATGAATGTGTGTGTGTGTGCTGTTCTATGTGCATGACGTGTGTACATCTCCATATGGGGACTAAAGACCAATTTTAGAGATATTTTGTAATAGATTCCCATGCTAATTTCTCAAACAGCTCCTCAATATTGACCTGGAGCTAACCAATTTGGCTAATTTCACCACCTACAAAGCCTCTGGAATCCCCTTCCCTCTGTTTGTTTGGTTTTTGTTGTTGTTGTTGTTGTTTTGGTTTTTTGAGACAACGGTTTCTCTGGATCTTTGGAACCTACCCTGGAACTAGCTCTTGTAGACCAATTTGGCCTCGAACTCACAGAGATCCGCCATCCTCTGCCTCCTGAGTGCTGGGATTAGAGGTGTGAGCCACCACCGCCCGGCTCCCTCTATGATTTTAACTTTAGAATTATCTACCTCTGGCTTGCTTTTCTACATGAATGTTGGGGATTAAACTCAGGTTCTAAAGCTTAAGTAGGAAACACTTAGGCAACACAATTATCTCCTTAGCCTTTAGATGTTCTTAATCAGTAGTAATTTGAACGGCTTGGCATCATAAGAATTTTCTTTATTGAATATTTGTATTGCTGCTTAGTCATGTTTCAGATGCTACTGATATTAAGAATTTTAAAAAACATTAGATCACCCACAATTTTTTAGCAAATAAGGCAACATGAAAATATTAATTAGAACATTGCTATAATTTCATATCATTATGAAAAATTCTTCTCCGGTTAAAGTAAAAATAGTCTTCCTTCGTGCACCTCACAGAGTGGACTTTATGATACTTATCATTCACTTCGTGTTCTTCATTTTGATCCTGGCATTGTCATGTACATTTTGAAGTCTACAAGCCTTTGGCTTCGTTACTTTTGGGCACTACTACAATGTAAGTAACTCATTCCTTTAACAAAATTCCTGTACAATGTATGGCTACTCTTTTATGTTATTCTGTTTGTTATTTGGATTTCTTTGTTTTACCTCAAATTTCAAAAATTTTGTTCCTACCCTCTTTGAATTCCGGTCCTGACTGTTTTCAATGACAGTGATGTAAAAGTGTAAGTCAAACAACTCCTTTCCTCCCTAAGTAATAGTGTTTAATAACTAATAGTCACCCTAACTAGGACATTTAGCCTCTAATCTAATTAGCTCCTCTCTGGGTAGTAACATGTGAATATTTTTGAGTCCTTTATGCCTTGGATTAATATCATTTATAATTTACTTTGATATAGAAAATTCAGTTATATTTTATTCTATTTTAAATAATTTGCATTTATATAATGACTTAATCCTTGTGAAATGCCTTAAGTTTTGTTTGTATTTTAATCTTTATTATCTCAAGATGAGGTATGTACTTGATCATGTTTTAAGATTTATTGACTGTTATTTTATGTTCATGGAAGTCCTCATGTATTTATTGTACTGCAAATATGTCTGGTTTACTTAAGGGCCAGCAGATGTTATTTGATCTTCTGGAGTTGAATTTATAGATATTTGTGAGCCAGCAAGTGAAAACCAAATATGGAACCCCTGAAAAAGCAGCAAACTTCTTAACCAGTGAGCAAACTCTCCAGGCCCTCTGTTACATTGTGTTTATATACACTCTATGACTGAGAAAATTGATTTCAATAGTTAAAGCTGGTCTTCCAAATTTGGTTTTCCAAGAGTTTAGAGATAAACTGGGTTAGTATAGCCTATCAGTATTACAGAGCTGCTTCTAGTTTTAAATATACTCAAAGGGTAGTATTTTTAGTATGCTGTACAATTACAACATTTACATATGCATTAAATACTTGAAACAAATAGCTATTAAGTAGTCACTGCCTAGATCAAAATTGTTCCCTTTCTGTTTAAAATACAGCATTAAGTATAAAGGGAGACATCTGTCCTGATAAGTGCTTTTTAACACATTCTGTGTCTTTGTTTGTGCAATTCTTGTGAAGTTTCAAGCTATACTTTTTCTTTTCTATAGATATGTGTTTCTAATAAAATTTAATTCTCAGCATAGACAAAATGTCAGTGTAATTGATATTCCTGTTGTTCTCTGTTAACCATGCCCGATGATTCAGTGACACAGTGCAAAGCACCTGGCATCTGCCTCAGGTAACTTCATGGAGGAAGTTGTTATTTCTCCCATTATAGGGCAGTTGTGCACCTGCTTTCATAAAACCCACTTCTGTAAGTGACAGAGCATGGTCCTGTTGACCTACTGTATTTCCTACTCTGAGAGAACTTGAGCAAAGCAACCTCCCAAAGGTCACCACTAAGCCTTAAGTGCACACAAAGTCATTATACAGAGTTACCTCATTTTGAAGGATTCTACCAAAAGTATTTATATTGCTGACAAGTCACTTCAAAGAAGTGACAAAAAAATCAGTGACTTAGCAGTAATTTCATAGACACTTAACAGTTAGTAAATGTTATTCTAAAAGAAACAGTAGTCAGTTAATATTGGTAAGATATAAAAATAGAAGACAAGAAATAAAACAGGTGGAATGCTATTGATCAAGTTCATTATTTTCTTGACAAGAGCTTGCAAAACTTCATAAACTTTTAACAATGTTCATGCCAGTCTTACTGTGTGGAAATATTAATATTATAAAATAAGTTTGTATAAAATATCTAGGTAATTTTCTTTCAGTTATTTACATTTATTCCATTTTAAATTTTCATAGAAGAGTTAATTAACCAATATTTATGATTTCAATTAATCTAGATAAAAGTGTATTCTTTTACATTTGCATGGTATATGTGTCATTTTGACCACAAATGAACTTTAAAATTCACTATGAGAAAAGAAGAGGCTCATGTCATTTTCTCTGATATTACATGTCATCTCATATTCCAGTTTACTAGCCATCTATAGATACATGGGATGACTTATGTGTGAAGTCTTACCTTTTAGATAATACTTGAATGTGTAATACACCTTACCATCTTAGGAACAGAATTTCTCTTGTAACTGCTTAATAGTTATATGAGGACTGCTTTTTTAATGCTTTCTGGCTGTTTCTCATAGCAGATTGCAACCATTTTCCATCTGAGTCTTTGATTTTCTCTGCTCAGATTTTCATTATCAACCTGTCAGAATTAGAATGATTACAAAGAATTTAGTCAATTAAAAAAATCAATCTAGTCTCACATCAACAACATGCAAGACAATTCACTGGAAATAAGTTAGCTCAGGGTAAAATGTATCTGACTTTGGCTTACTTTGGTTGCAAACTGATGAATCACCAAGTTATAATAAGTTTTGATAGAAAATAGTTTTTTTAAAAAGTGTTCAGTCATGTGTGTGTGCATTAATCACTGTATTTTATAGAACTGTATGTTTCACATGATGCACTATTATACTGAAGACTCTGATTCATGTGTAGGGAAAATCCAGAGAGCCCTAAGTGATACTAATTCTGCAATTCTGTGAATATAAGGTTTTAAAGCACATCTAGGAATACGTGATATTTATACTTATTTTCCATTGTTTGTGTTTGGATATATTCTTAGTTCACTAGTGAGAATTGTGAAGAGTATGACCAGTGAGTTCAGGATGCCAGAGCATTCTCAGCAAGGAAAATATATTGATATATCAAATATTGCATGAGAAATACAAATCAAATAGAGAGATAGAGTCACAGCAATCATCATTCATTCATTCAATTATCTCTGAGTTCTCATGAGTTTGAAGGCTTCTTAACCTGATCGCTCTAAAAGCTGTGATACCATTATGAACTGACTTTGTTAATTAGAAGTTAAGAGTTTGCTTTCACACATCTATTACAAAATGGTTTATGCTTTCAACGGTTCATCATTAGCCTATTTCAAAATTGAACTGTGAGATATAATAGTTGAGATGTTTTAATATACACAATAGTAGATGTTTATTTTTCATGACACATTTGACTGATCCACAGTTTCCTTCCTGTTACAACCCTGGCTTCCTACAGTCAGTTATCAGGTTTCTCTCCATGTTTTCTGCTAATTACAGCTCATGTGGCTTCAGCCTGATAGCAAAATATAAATATCATATACTCCTTATAAAGGACAATAATTCACAAAGGTTTGGTTATATTTTAATGCTGATATTTTTTTAAAAAACAATTACATGCATACAATTTCTTGCCCTTCTTTTTCACTTTTTGCAAAATTGTTCATCATGAATTTCTGATTCAAATGCAACTCAGTTTGTCTAGTTTCTAGGCACATGATGTTCCATAACAATACTTAATCTTTAATAATCTTATTTTTGAGTATATATGAGTATTACCTTCTTCACAACCTAGAAGCATTTCATATCCCTAATGTTATTCACTTCTCTTAACACATGCACTTAAAAATAGTAATATAATTAATTTTTTTTTGTAATTCTATACAGTGTATTTTGATCTTATGTACTGGTTCCCAACTTCTCCTTGCTCAATCCTTATTTCTCTACTTATGCATTTTAAATCTCCCTTCCTGACCACCATAGAAAATTGTTATGTCAGAATTGATAAAAATTTAAATGTATCAGTATTAAAGTTCATGTAAAAGTAAAAAAGTCTTCATGTTTATTGAAATTAGTTGGCCAATGCTCTAAAAATACAAACCTAAATGTTATTTAAAAATATACATATATATTCACTTTAGAAACTAATACCCATTATTTCGTTAATGATTGCAGTGATAGAACAAGAAAAAATATATCTTCAAAATACAAGCTATATTAGAAACATTTAGTTCTTAGGCTGATAAGAACTTTAGAGACTAAAGTTTTGGAGATGAAGAATGCTTTTTAAACCAATGAAGTATTCCTATTTTTTATGTTACCTCTAGAAGCTATTAAAAGAAGAAATAGGAATTTCCTAACTAATGAAAAACCAGTGAAAAAAATCAACAGGTATGTGTTCTAATGTACAATGTCAGAGTTTCACCAAAGTCAGCGTTTTTTAAATTATTATTTTGCTGTTATAGTCATTGTTTATGGTTTGTTTCTTTTTTCCAGGACACTAGCTCTGTTACATCATGACATTTAAGAGTAGAAGTCCTATACACCATGTAAGGTGGAATCAATCTTTTAAGTTACTTCAAAGACATCTATCTTTTTCTTCAGCTTAGATGATCACATGCTAATGTTTGAAACTATTGCATGGTGCTGTAAATGTGGAGTGGCAAATAATGAAAAACATTTGCTCAATTTTTTATCATTTAGGTGCAAAGCATCCATGAATTGTATGATTGCAATGACAGGAAATGTGGCAGTGGAACATCATAAGTGTGGTAGAACTTATCCAGACTTAGAATTTTATAAACCTAATATGAGCACCCATTCTCTTCTTGAGGGAGTTGCCTATAATGACTACAAATGTGGACATTGTTAATCACATGGAAACTGAGAACTGATCATATATATTTCTAAATTCTATAGCTAGTACTCCTTACTAGAGTATAAAAGATAATAAAGTTGTAAGTTTTCTTCTCAAACAAAATGTCTTTTATTGTTTAAATAGTCCTACAGAAAACAGGGAATCAATCTACCTCAAGAACCAGCATTACCATTCTCAGGTATATACCCAAAGGATGCTCAAGCATACAACAAGGACACCTGTTCAGTTATCTTCATAGCAGCATTATTCATAATAGCCAGAAACAAGAAATGTCCTAGATTCTCCTCAACTGAAGAATGGAAAAAGAAGGTGTGGTAATTCATACAACGGATTATTAATACGCTACTATAAAAAAAGACACGAGATTTGTATGAATGCGGTAACCCAGACCCAGAAAGATGAACATGGTATACCCTATTCTTAAATGGATACTAGACGCAAAGCAAAGGATAATCAGATTACAATCCACAGCTCTATAGAAACTAGGCTACAAGGAGGAGTCTAAGAGGGATGTATGGATTGCCCTGTGAAGGGAAAATAGATGAGATCTCCTGGGTAAACTGTGTCAGGGATAGTAGGGAATAGAGATGAAGAGCAATGAAAGACAGATATTGATAGACAGAGCCACTATTGAGTTAGGGAGAAACCTGGTTCTAGGAAATTCACAAGAACCCACAAGGATGACCCCAGCTAAGATTCCTATTAATAGTGGAGAGGGTGCCTGAACTGACCTTCCTCTGTAATCAGATTGGTGAATACCCTGTCATCATAGAACCTTCATCCAGTAATTAAGGAAGCAGATGCAGCGATCCACAACCAAGCAACAAGCCGAGCTCCGGGAGTCAAGCTGAAGAGAGGGAGGAAGGATATTATGAACAACGGGGAGGGCAAGATTATGAAAGGGAAATCCACAAAGACAGTTGATCCTAGTTCCTGGGAATACATGACTCTAGGCCCACAACTGTGGAGCCTGCATAGGACCGAACGAGGCCCTCTACGTTGAGCGACAATTGTTTTGCTTGATCTGCTTGAGGGGCCCCTGGCAGTGAGACCAGGATCTATTCATGGTGCATGAGCTGGCTTTTTGTAGTCTATTCCCTATGGTGGGATGCCATGCTCAGTCTTGATGCAGGGGAGAGGAGCTTGGTCGTGCCTCAACTATATGTGCCAGGATATGTCAACTCCCAAGGGAGGCCTTACCCTTTCTGAGAAGTGGAAGGGAAGTAGATTGGTGAAGTTGAAGGGGAACAGAAGAAGGGGAGAAAGAGGTAACTGTGGTTGGTATGTAAAAATGACCTTATAGTTCCTATCTGCATTTCAAAGATTAGCCTGGTGTTATAAAAACTTATTGTCTGTTTTAGGACTAGGCTTACTAACTAAAATATTCATTTGCCACTATTTATGTATTTTGTAATATGAGGTACACAAGCACACCTACTACAACTGTGGACTTCTTGGAACTGCTCTTTTGCCATAAAATTCTTTGAAAGCTCTGAACATGATTATCATTTTTGCTTGAACTTCAATTTTGAACCCACTTTAACCTGTGTGCTTTGTCATATTTTTGTAGTGATGATTGTGATAATTTAGCCTCCACTGTAGTCTTTATCAATTACTGTATTAACAGATTATGATGATGAAAACTGCTTCTGTTTGTGTTTCAAAGTCTGTTTGTACTTCATTTATGAAAGGTAACTGAATTCACACATTTAGCTCACTTTATATTTTGATCTTGTTTCTTTTCAAAATTTGTTTTGATTATTTTAATATATTTATTAATTCTTTGATATGACTCTTATTCAACCTGCCAAGATTTAGTTGGGAGGGTGTCTATGGCCTATTAAGGATTACATTAAAAGTGACTCAATTGTGTTTGTTTGCTGTTTTCAGAATTTTTTCTTCATCTTCAGTGTTTAGTAGACCTAATAAAATGTCATTCTGTAAGGATCAGGAGTTTAAGCTCCTGGCCGAGTTGTCCATGAATCCCAAGAGTGAACTTTACAGCAGTCACCTCATGAAATAGGTCTTTCTATGCATCCTTGCTTTAATTGTTTTTCTGGACCAAAAGCAATAGAAATGTTTCCTAACTTACACTATCATACTAGTTTTTAAAGATACTTTTAAAAGTATCTTTCCTTTCTTCTTAGTTTATGTGTTTTATCTTTCATTTTAGCAACAGTTTCTCTTGCCTAGTAAATAAAGCTTTAGATGCCCTCAGCTCTGTTTCATTTCATTGACTGTCGTCTTTAACAATATAGTGTGAGAGCTAGGAGATAATAGGCCAGGCAGAGTTTAAATGAATATAATTCTCAAGTTGTTATTTCCGGCATAAGCAAGCAACCACCAGCTGAGCGAGCCCCCGGCTGGGGGTTGAGAGCTGGGTGCCGGGAACACAACCTACACCTCTCCTCTAATTACAACAATATAGTTTCTGTTAATGGTTTGTATGATTTTTATCTACTTCCTTAATTTTTCATTCAAAGTTTGACTGTCTTCTCATTAAATCATATTTACTTTCTGCATCCTTTTTCCTTACTTGGCTTTCTAAATATGTAACTAGTTTTTGAAGGCATTACCATGCTGCCTGTCACCATTTTTGGGGGGGGGGATGTATTGCCAGGAAACTTTGTGTTCCATTGGATTTATCTGGTTATCATGTTTGTTCATGATGCCAGCGTTTCTTGGTATTGATTTATTTAGTGAGTATAAAATATACAACAATATGTATATTTTGTTGTCAATAACAATGTGGTCTGGAATCACGATTTACAATTCTGTTGGTGGTGTGTCCTATGGCATTCCTTGTGCATAATACATTATAATTTTTCAGGTGAAATCCTTGTTCACACAGATTCATCAACTGTAGTAAAGTTTTGCATGCCTGGCCTTTGTTTCTTAGTTGTTTGTGTTTCATGGGATGTGGGAAAGATTTAATGACAAATTGTAATTCAGCTCTATTAGGAGAAGTGGATTCATAATAGCTCTGTGTGAAAATTACTCAGCTGTTTCTATGGGTCATATACATCAGTAAATAAGGTAATATGTGAGTTCAAATATACCCAGGTGTATGCATGACAATGAGTTCAATAACAGGATGATTATCTGTGCATAAGGGCAGTTCTCACCCATCATTTAAAAAGTCGCTAGAGGGGATCCCAGGTGTTCACAGGGATGTCCCCAGCTAGATACTTGGGAGCAGAGGAGTGGGTACCTGAACTGACCTTGTCCCATAGTTACTTTGTGGAATATCTTAATTGTCACCATAGAAATTTCGCATGATGGATGGAGATAGAACCAGAGACCCACATTCACATCAGAGCAAGGGATTGAGCTACCAAGGTCCAGTGGAAGAGCAGAAGGAGGGAGAAGATGAGCAAGGAAGTCAGGACCATGAGGGACTGGCCCACCAACAGAGACAGTGTCCTTGATCTATTTGGAGCTCATCAAATCCAGCTGGACCAGGACTGAATGAGCATATGACCTAACCAGACTCTCTGAATGTGACTGCCAATGGGGACTGATTGGGAAGTCAATGATAATGGCACTGGGACCTATCTCTTCTGCATGTATTGGCTTTTTGGGAACTTATTCTATGTGGATGCACACCTTCTTAGACCGAGATGGAGGGGGGAGGGCCTTGGGCTTCCCACAGGGCAGGGTATCCTGCCCCATCTTAAGGAAGCAGGGGGAGGGCGGTGGGGTAGGGGGGAGTGGGAGGGCAGGGAACAAGGCGATTAAATGTAAATTTTTCTTTTAACAATAAAAAAGTTGCTTACTGCAACAAATTGAAACTATCAAATAAATATATAAATGGTCAAAATACAGAGAAATACAAACTACTGATTGGAGTGACTTCCCCCCATTTCTTATGTCTACAGTGTATCCTGATAAGTTAAGCTCAGGATACACCATATGAAATGTCAGAAAAAATTTAAGATCTAAAGACCAAGATGTCTTTCGGGAAGTAGTGTCTCCATGTACAACAGAAGTTATACTTAGGTAATCTGAACAATATGCTCATTTAAAGAGGACCAGTACAGTAACAATTCTAGCTGACATCCAAATGGGAAATCTAGCAATGTGCCGGCCCTAGATGACTAGCTACCGGAAATTTATGGTGGCTAAGGAGAGTCAGTCGTCCTCTGAGATATGTTCCTGATAGGTTATTCAATTACACGTGGAGAACCCTTAACACATCTGAGGACAGGCAATACCAAATTGATACAGCAAATTCTATTGCTATTCTAATAATAGTAATAATAATAATGAAAATATAAGGGGTCTTAAAATTGAGAGAAAGATGGAGCACAAAAGGAGCCAGAGGTGGATCATTGAGGAGTGGAAAGGTAAGCATAGTAATTTTATATGAAATCATCAGAAAGAAAGCCAAACAATTATATTTGATTTAAACCAATTTATAAGTGAAAAAATTTCAAATTAAAAAATTTTTATCAAAATAGGTTGAGAATGCAAACTAATGACAGTGATTATACTATAATTTATTAAAGAATTCCTATCATAACTAATGATACATTTGTTTTCATTCAGATGTTTCCATATGATTGGATTCTTTTCAGGTTTTGTGATAAACAACCATCATATGATTTTTAGGATAACTTTCTATGAACATTTTATGGATTGAAAATCGACCTACTAGAATCAAAGAAGGTGATTATGGAGTGCAATGCTGTTGAATTTATTATTTAATGAAATAAACACTTTCTGAAAACAAGCATTAATGAACTTTAATTCTAATTAGATGTGCTCAAGTTCAAATGCATAGGATCTGTTACTGTGGTTGCTGCTTGTGAAGAATAAGACTATGTAACTCTCCAAGGAAAACAGTGTGTACATAAACCGTCCCATTTGCAGAATTGATTGGTTTCCTTTTACGAAAGATAATGCTAAAGTTTAATTCATTTTCTTGAATTGTATTTAAGAAATGGCCTGGAAAGTCCCCAATTAATAATTTTTGGTACTCCAATTTATAATGGATCTATGGAGATAAGCTCGGAATTCTTTTTGTAACTCCCTATGATCCATTAAAACCTTTGCTGTTTCATAAACTCTTCTTTGAATTTTGGCCTTTTCACTTTTGCTTAACTCCCACTTTTGTTCATCATTAACCATATTTTCTACTTCAGAATTCAAGTCCAATATGCATACTACATGAATTCTAATATAAGTGATATTTCATATATCTGAAAGCATAATAACAAGAAACCAATGAACCAGAATGCTTCTGTGTGATGTTTCTAGGCAGCATTAAGTGACTTAATAGCATTCCAGGAATACAAAATAACTTAAAGTGTTAAAACAGGACATGGTGATTTGTATTTTTTCCTGTCTAGTTCAGTGAATTTTGATCTTGATAATTAGAATGAAGGAGTGACTGCTCTAATACTTAGGGCTGATGAATATACTTGTGTCCCAGTCATCACTATCCAAGAGTGGTGATGGATGATCCAGGACACACATAATTATTATTTTGGCTGAGACAGAAAAGCTGGCTGTAGGAGCTTATTCATTTTAGGTTTTCACACTTTGAAATGCTTTAGTCTGTAAATTGCTTTTTATTTTACAGTAGCCTTTAAAACACACCAACCTTTTTCTTTCCTTAAATTTTTTGCTTGTATTTTAAATCATATCACCATTGTTTTGGCTATCTTTCTAAGAACTCTGGGTTTTAAAAATTCTTTTACAGTTTTTGCTTTGGTAATATCACATATAAATTCATAGACAATTTTTAAAAATCTAATTCTGGAGTTAAATTTTCTCTTTTAAATAAAAGGAAAAATGATAAGAAATCAAATTACCCCATGGTACAAATAACATAATAGCTGTATACCCTGTGCATTATAAGGTGTTCAGTAGTGTTTGGTGTCTACATATTCTTGATGATAATATTATTCTCACATGCCCAATGGATCTTCCTGAAGCAATATAGCTATTTACTATTGAATGTTAAATTTTCAATCATTTTTATAAAGCTCACAGTAACCTTATGCAAAATTCAAATGTCACATTATGGGAGAAAGCATCCACTATTTGATGAGGTGTAAGACACACTCTATGAGATGGAACCCATACTCAGTAATTGCCAGAATAGGCAAGAAACTGAGGCTAGATAAGTCATAGACCTAGGGTAAAATACTACTATTAATATCCAAATGTTCATAGCAATAAAATGTCTCATAATGCTATCCTTCTATATCTGTAGATCAATCGCCTCCAGTTAGAGAATCTGTTGTAGTAGATGGTGAATAACACTGAGGCATATAAGTGGCAAATGTTCAGGGAGTGAGACTTTTTGGACCACCGAGTTCTAAATCAAACATATTCATTGAAACCCTCCCCTCATGGATAATGGGGAATAGGAGGCAGGAAGATTATAAAAGCCAGAGTTGATGGATAAATCCAAAGAAATCATCAACAACACAACAGTACAGGTTCACATATGAAGTCAGAGACTATGGCAATAAATGTCAAACCTGTGCAGCTTCAAGTTAAATAAGGTCTCACACTGAACGGAAGAAGTGGACATGGGAACCCATTGCTAACCAAAAATCTATTTGTGACTGGTATCTTCCAGAAAATGGATAATTAATTTCTTTAGTGAAATGTCACTGGATGTATCAACTGCATCCCAGGGAAGGGTCTATGTCAAGAAAAAGTTTGTCAACACAAAATAAAATAATTTTTTATTTGTGGACCTTTGTTTCTTTACATTTTTTACTTTTGGGGGTGTGTTCTTGGTCCTTTGCTTATTTAGTTTTGTAGTTGTGCAGATCCTTTTTGATTGTTGTTTGTTATTTGAGAAAGAGAGAGTAAGAACATACAGCTGAGTGGGTAGGAAGGTGGAGCAGGTCAGGGAGGATTTAGGGGAGAGGAAACAAGAAAAACATATCACATGAAAAAACAATTAAATATTCAAATGATACAGCTGGACCTATTGCAAATTTTTCTTTTTTAATATTTAAAAATGCTAGATGGTTCTTCTAAAATAAAATGTATT
>JAQHUG010000022.1:266305-277482 GCA_028555095.1 Dicrostonyx torquatus | reverse complement strand
ATCTTCACCTGCCTCCTCTTCTCTCCCCTTTCAAAATCTACATCTTCATAGTCCTACTGTCAGCATTTCATCTTTCTCATCACACTGAGGTGGCCCCTTCCTGAGGGTATCAGTTTCCTATACCTGGTCACCTGAATTGTCTTCAAATTTCTTGCAGAGCCGTCATCATCTAACAGTCTTTAAGAGCCTTCATCAAATTGATTTCTTTTTCTAGCACCATTGCAATAGACCTTAAATCAGGAAGGTTTATTTAAAAAATTGCTTCTTCAAAATATTTTTGTAAAAGTTTTTTTTTTAAATACGTCTTTAAAATTCTCCAGCATTGTCTCCAGTCTAGTTCAGAGTGGATATTCTGGTTCTCTCACTGTTATTCTATCTGACCTTTCTTTTTTTTTAATTTTTATTGTTAAAAGAAAAATTTACATTTACTCCCCTTGTTCCCGGCCTTTCTTAAGATGATCCTGTTCTCTCAATATCTTGTTGGGGACATCATTTTTAGACTTTTGATCAAGGACTTTCTCTTCCCAGTCATTTGTGCTTTTCCTCATACCTTTTCTTTCTAGGCCATTCTCTTGCACCTTCTGTTTGAACTACCTTTTTAGACTCCTTTTAAGGACAAACTTCACCATTCTATCTCTTGAGGACTGTAGATGACCTAGTGGGAGTTCATATATTTTTTTTGAGATTTCTTTCCCTGTTTGTTTTTATGCTTGTATCTTTATTTTCTTTATCAGGTTCATATTCTACAATAATTTACCCTCTTCCTTCTCAAGTGGATTCTTACTAAGTTCTTTAACTAAAGCTAGGTTGTATTTTCCTGAGGATGAAGTTTTGATGTACTCAGGCCTTCTGAAAAGTCCTTTACTCTGGAACACCTTACTCATTCAGAAGACACAGTTGGACCATGAATGCTGAACACTTATTGTTCTTGAAAATACAAAAGAAGGGATCCTAAACCTCTTCATTTTTCCTGGAGATATCTTCCTTTTGTTAATCTGTAATAGCAACCAATACTTAGTCAATGATTTTATGGCCAGCCTACTACATTTAGTCAAGAGTTTAAATATAAGTGAAGTGATTCCCTGTTTATATAAAGGACAGCATGTTCATAGCATCTGGGTGTCCATCAGTGAAAAGTAATTTTCTTTATTGAACATTCTGCTCTTTTGTCTCATTCACTACTACAATATCATCCTGAAAATCTGTGTGATGAAGCATAGTTTTTAAAGTTAAAATTCATTTGTGACTCATCTACACTCCCATGGCATGGCATATCATCAGATTATTTTTTCAGTANTCAAAACCATGATGCAGAAACCCACAGAAACAGCTGACCTGAGCTATCTAGCTCACTGACTCCACTGACAGCGAGGGAATCTGCATAGGATAAATTAGGCCCTCTAAACATGGGTGATAGATGCGTGGCTTGGACAATTTGTGAGGCCCCTGGCAGTGGGACCAGAATTTAGCACTAGTATTGGTCTGGCTATTCTCTTTGGAGGGATACCTTGTTCAGTCTAGACATAGGAAGAGGGCCTTGTTTCTGCATTAATCTGATGTACCAGACTTTGTTGACTCCCAATGGGAAGCCTTACCCTCTCTGAGGAGTGGATAGTAGTATGGGGTTGGGAAAAAGGTGAGGGAGTAGGAGAAGGACTGGGATTGGTATGCATAATGAGAAAAGATTGTTTTAACAAGTTAATTGAAAAAAGAGTACAAATAGGATAATAAAATCAACATTTTTGTCATAACAAAAGTAAAAATGAAAAATAATTCCATCAAAGACAAAGTTTAGATATTTTAAAGAAAATTTAAGACACATAAATAGTATGCTATCTTACAAAAAATTGAATCTTTCTAGTAATACAAATAATATGTAATTACAAGTCACCACTATCAGATATTAGGTGATTTAACACCCAGTTATATAATGGCTATATTAATTTAAGCCCTGAATGTTTTTTAAAGAAAGAAAAAAGAAATTTTTATATACTAAGAAGACAAAATTAAATCAAACCGATGCTGCATTTTTCTAATTTATTTAACATACTATAACAGTATGGTGAAATATTACTAATGTATTAAAGACAAATGTGACATCAGGGGTTGGCAGTAGCACACGTGATTTGTTATATAAGTTTAATGGCTATTTCCTGTGCATATACAAGAAGGATAATAAACCCTTTCCATGAAGGTTGCTATGAATAATAAAATTGTGAATAACAGTGAAGGTGATGTTTACAGACTTTGGCTTGTAAATGTTATACAAACATTTATTTTTTGTCTTAATCAGGGATCATGGTATGGAAATTAAGGTGGTACTTCCTTATTGTTTTAAGATTTATTCATTTTTATTACATGTGTATGGGTGTTTTGCTTGTATATGGGTCTACACACTATGCCTTGAGCCCATAGAGGCCAGAAGAGGGCGACAGATCCACTGGAACCAGAAATACAGATGGCTGTGAATTGCTGTGAGTGCTGGGAACCAAATCTGGGATCTCTGCTAGAACAAGTGTCCTTAACTACTGAACAATCTCTATAGTCCCAAACTCCACCAGTTTTATAGACTGAGAACAGGATTTGCAGTTGGTAGTTGGAAGACTATTTGGCCCAGGGTATAGTTCCAGTTTGAGTGCAAACTATAGGCAGAAAAGAAAATGCCAGAGAAAATGAATTCTGGTGATATCCAACTATAATTCTATCACTCAAGAAGCAAAAAGCAGGGCCTGGCTTAGTGGTTACAAAAACTGATTGTTTGGCCTGGCAGTGGTGGTGCACGCCTTTAATCCCAGCACTTGGGAGGCAGAGGCAGGTGAATCTCAGTGAGTTTGAGGCCAGCCTGGTCTACAAGAGCTAGCTAGCTCCAGGACAGGCTCCAAAGCTACAGAGAATGCTGCGTCAAAAAAATCAACCAATCAAACAAATATAATAAAATAAAAAAACAAAAATAAAAACTGATTATTCTTCTAGGGAACCCAGGTTGGGTCCCCAGCACCTGCATGGTTGCTCATGACCAAATTCAACGCCCTCTCCTGGCCTCTTGGAGCACTGCATACATGTGGTGCACAGGCCTTACAGGACAGGAAGGGGCAAAAACAGGATGATTACTTGAGCTCAAATGTTCACCAGATATGGTGGTACAGGCCTTTAAAAAAAAAAGCTTCTTATACTTTTTTAAAACAATCTTTTTTATTTTATGAACCAATCCCAGTTCCCATCCCTCCCCTTCTTCTGCTCCTCTCATCTTCTCCCCCACTCAATCCCCATCCACTCCTCAGAGAGGGTGAAGCCTAGAATGGGGAGTTAATAAAGACTGTCTAATCATCTTGAGGCAGGACCAAGGCCCTCTGTATCTAGCCTGAGCACAGTATTCCTTCATAGGGAATGGGCTCCAAAAAGCAAGTTCATGCAGAGGGATAAATCCTGATCCCAGACTCCAATATCCCCACAATTTACCAAGCCACACAATTGTCACCCACATTCAGAGGGTCTAGTTCAGTCCTGTACAGGTTTCCCAGCCGTTGGTCGAGAGTCAGTGAGCTCCTATTATTCAGGCAAGCTGTTTTAGGCGACCAAATGGTCTTGACCCTTTTGCTCCTCTTATCTCTTCCCTCTCTTTTTGTCCTCCTAGCGCTCTGCCCATTGAGTAGCTGTGGCTCTCTGCATAAGATGGAAATTTTTAAATTATTCTTTTGGTTTCTTCGAGACAAGGCTTCTCTTTAGCTTTGGAGCCTGTCCTGGAACTAGCTCATGTAGACCAGGCTGTCCTCGAACTCACAGAGATCTGCCTGCCTCTGCCTCCTGAGTGCTGGGATTAAAGGCATTCGTCACCACTGCCCGGCAGCATTTTAAACACCTATGTGTCTATCAGTAATGCCTGTGAATAGAATTAAAAATGTAACTTCCGCCCTTTGAATACTACAATGAATTCAAATTAAGTATAAAGTGACCACAGTGGCTAATCTGAAGCGTTGTGATCATTTTGATCTGAAATTCTCTAGGACAGTTTGCAGATTATCAACATTTATGAAGTTCTCAGGAAGACAACATTGTTTAGAGTACTGGAAAAAAGAATGAGTTACAGTTTAGACAAAATGACATACTCTTAATATTTAATTCCTAACTTTTCTCCGTCCTCCTAATACCATGGCCTTTCTATTGTCATCCTGACTTATGTTTGAACATTAGGAAGACTTAATTCGTATATAGAGTATTCCTTCTTATCATCTCTCTGAAGTATAAAAATAGCAGAAATTCTAGGAGAAAAAATTATGATTTTTAAATTTAGCAAGCAGAGAGATCATGTCTTGTGTTGGTAGTTAAGTAGCCAAGAAGGAAGTAATTTGGCATGGTCAATATCACAAGGTATGCAGAATTAAGCTACAGTCGAAGGAGCATCCCATCAAGCACAGAATTCCACACGTACATGAGAACAGATTCCAGATTGGGTGACCCTGGTACTTAGACTGTAACCTGGATACATTTAAAATTGAACTCCAGTGATCTTAGGCCCACCGGGGAGCTCTTCCATTGATTGAAAGCAGCAGGCATACTGCCTGCTGGATATTGTACTTTATTTCTTTTCCTCAGCGTTATTCTAGCCTAGGAAATCAGCGTATTGCTAGAAATAGGAGGGATACTATTTGTAGCTTTCATTTGCACTATTGCCTTTATTCTCTATGGTCTGGATGAAAGGTTTTCATTATAATTTCTTCTCTTCCAGTGTAGTCACAGTTCCCAAAACAGCTTTCAAAGGTGTATGAGAGGAATAATATTATTTTATAAGATATTTTCAAAAATAATTGAATATAGATTGATATACAAAGAAAAGATACTGGCTATTACATAAAAATTTCTATCATGTCTCTCCATTTGTTTTTTGCATAGATGATGCTAAATACATTATTTATTTAGCAGTCTCCATATCCCAGGGAAAGGTGTGTGAAGGAACTACTACTTTAGGCCTGTTTATTTAAGTTTATTATGGTAATGCTAACTAAGTGTGAAATCTTTACATCAAAACTAACTGATATATTGTTTTTCTTTATGAAATATCCTAGCATAATAATTTTACAAACTTTTATCAAAGAATTTGGGAAGATCCTGGAAATTTCTTTTGGTGCCATTTCAAATAATGTGAGAGAGATTTTGAATAAAGTGCATACAAAGAAGGAATAGTTGAATCAATCAAATTGATAGTAATATATGTATAAGCTTATATATTACACATATATTAAATACTTAGAACATTCTTTTGATATACAAAATTAATATTTCCCTCATAAGGGAATAGCAATGGTTATTAAATCCTGGAATTGCCTTATGGAAAATTGGGTATTGAAATTTCTTATTTCTAAGTTTTATTTAAGCAGTTATTTTAAACTAATTTTATGCTTACCAATTTTAGTTCACATGTTATATGTAATTATCTTAAACACTTGTAATTGATAACAATAAACTGACAAATATTTTTATTTCAGATATTACATAACATACAATACAGTTTATTAGATATGTACCAATTGTGTCTTTCTTTCCAAATTAAACTTATCACACATGATGACATTGAAATTTGTTTCTCATGAGTTAATCAAAAATCTAAATTTTAGAGGTTGTCTTAAACCACAAGTAAGTTGTTTGTCATATATGAGTATAAAATTAGACTCCATATAATTCTCTGCATTTGACCTATCCTCTCTCTACTTATCAGGAATGATTTAATCATATTGCAGAAGGATAAATGCATGCCTAGAGAATTAAGGACAAAGGTCTAATGGCTAAGTGGTTCTAAAATCATTGATAATAATGAATTCAATATCCCAATTATCACCTGTTATAATTCAGGTACACTTTCATATTTCATCAATTAGCATAGTACTTCTGGTCAGGTACTTAGTGTGTTCCATATGGCATCTGTGTTAGCAAATCTAAAGACAGTCATCTCTCCTTGTATAACTTGGACCGATGGAACAAGAATGTTTTATATAATTAATTGAAACCTGGTCTAAAAGTCTTAAAGAATGTTTTTGCCTGCTCTTTCCTAAATAAGTAGAAACTCAGAGATTTAAAGCAAGGGGACTAGACATGGAATTGCAATCATGAAACCTATATTAACAAATGCTAGAGAATGTGTTATCCTGCAGCCAAGAAAAGTCCACAGAAGACTCTGATTAATAAAAGGCAGCAACTAAGCCAAGATGAATTAACTTACAGAAAAGAAGATGACTAGGAAGAAATATTATTGTCCTAAGCAAGACCCTTGCAATGTCACGTCATCCCAGACTACTCACCCAAATGTATTAAGTACACTCTTTCTTTGCCTTCCTTGATTGTCTCACATGCAGACATCAAAATATCAAACCTCATCCACAGCTAGAATAGCAGAAATATCAGGCTTCTTCAACCATATAATTATTTATGCTTTGCAATTATTTATAATGCTTCTTATACCTATAATTGTTAATCACTTTATGTGCAATGGTTTTTTTGAAATTTTTTAAGTTACTCTAACTCATTTTGCCTGTATGAGAAACATGATTGCATTATTAAATTGATATTTTACTATATATATTTGCAGCACACTGGTGATATCCAGTTTTGGTTTCTGTAATCTACAGATTATGTGGAAATGAACATATTTTTTGTTATCATTCATTAAAGTACATTTCAACATAAAGTATAACTTAGTAAATGAATTATATGCTCTTTCATTTTTAATTCCTAGGAATATCTAGAGATATAATGCTTAGAATTTTAAGCTTATGTAACTTATGAAATATTAATCAAAGAAAATGTGGTCATTTATGGGGTTATAATTCAAATATTAAATTTTTATCTATACATTCATCATTTTAATGCTCTAGACAATTGCTCCCTATAATATCTTATTCACAGGTTCTGACTTTTATTGAACTTTCTACAATTATACAATAAAATTGTCTGAAGGTTCTATACTTGTTCAAACTTTATATGTATAAATGTCCTATTTCTCAGTTTTATTTGATGGTTAGGAAGTCAAATAGTATCATAATATTTCTTATCTACAGAGGTATAAAGTTTGACAGGATAACAAAAATAATACTAAATGTCTTGACTTTCTATTTCCTTGAACATGAATATATATATATATATTCATAATCTTTCTCTACTTTTTTCTTTATCATTGTTTGAAACCATTTCCCCTTTCATCCTTATAATAAAATAGTTAATTTAACCGCTTAGTCCTATTCCATAATTTTTGTTCAAATAAAATATCTTGAAATTTTTTTAGTTTGAACTACATCTTTATATTTTGAATTTTTTCATTTTTGAATATAAATTCTTCTTTCAGAAAATATATCTTCATTACAGTTTCCCCTCCCTCTACTTATCCCAGTCTCAATATCATCTCCTCCATTCAGAATCTACTCCTTTTTTCTCTCATTAGAAAAGATATTACAATAAGATAAAACAAAAAATTCTCATCTTTATGTTAATAAGCATTTTACTTTGGAAAAATGCTACCACGTGGTTTTGAAAGACCATATCAGTATATCAGCATTGTGCATCTTTTTTCATTGAGACTGAAGGTTGATCCTATCAATTAGATGTCACTGAAGAAGAAATTTTATTCACTATAATAATTACTACATAGAAAGATAGCTGCTATACTCAAGGAAAGAGTGAAACTGGAAAAAGGAGAATGTCAGATTGTATGGTGTGCCAGTATCTAAAATCCAGAATGATGTCTTCTTCAATACACCTTTAAGCAAATCCAGATGAACCAGACCAGGAAAGTACGAGGAATGTGTGCTGTGAGTAGATCATTAAATGAGGAATGTATTGTCTGTTGATAGTGTATTCTCAATAAGGTATTTGGAGAATTTTGGTATTTGTTCAATAGCAGATGAATGTGTGGCTGACTTTAATGTTGTGTAACCTAAATGTTACTGAAATTTGAGTATGTTCTGTGTCATGAGTAGGAGGACAGCTCTTTGCAGGAATTATCCTTTCGGACATAATATGGTATGGTGATTCCCAATCTTGCCTGTCTTACAGAAGCACAGAGTCCAGGTAGAGTAACCAATATTAACACCTATTTGTCATAGGCTTACCACAGTATGTAAGTATTTACCTATATATCTAAACGTATGGTGTCCTGGGTATTAATTAATGGTTAATTATTCAGGAAAGAAATACCTGAATGTCATGTTTCAGAAAACAATTGAAGCTATTTCTGGTCTTTCTGGAGACCTGGTTGAGAAGTAATTTTGATGTTTTATTGTGGTGTTGTTATTGTTGTATCTTTGTCCCTCAATAACTCAGGTAGAGTAAATACCCTTCCATTGCCGAATCAAAGATATTGCCTATCCTACAAAAAGCATTGATCAAAAAAAAATGGCTCATAGTTCGAACCTGGAGTCATCTGGTGGAGGAAATTCTTCAATGGAGATCCATTTTTTGCATGCAAATTTTGTCTGTGTCAGGTTGATAACATCTAACCAGCAGATTACCCGTCACACTTTTGGTTAACTCTTTTCGAGGAAACATTACGTGTTTCTAGGCTTTTCAGCTGAAACTGCTATAAAACACATGTGAAAGATTTTTTTGTGTGTGTGGGAACATTAACTTTCAAATCTTGTGAATGAATCTCAAAGAACATATATTCTTCATTAGAGAATAAACAATTATTTAGTTTTTTAAACGAATGCCAAAATGTCTTCGAAAGTGTCTCCTGTATTTTACATTCCCTCCAAGACTTTGCTTTATTTCCTTACCAGTATTTGACATTACTGGTATTATGAATCTGGCTATCATAACAGAAAGTTAATGGTGTGTTACTATTTATTGTTGCTTGCAACAATTACTTCCGATGCTGAGAATCTCTTTTTTCAACTTATTGATGAGATTATAATATATTTATAACATTTCTCTCTTCTCTTTTCTCATGCCAAACTGTTCTATGCACCCAACTCTTATTCAAATTCATGGCTTCTTCATTCATTAATAGTATATAATGTATATGTATATTCCTAAATAAAACTAGCTCAGCATATGTGAATATTCCTAAATACAACCAGCTCAGTTCATATAATACTACCTGTATACTTTTCTTCAGGGATGGTCATTTAAGTATCTTTTTCTATGATTATTTATTTGTACTCATATTTTGCTAACATAGAATTTATGATATTTGAACGTTTTATTATAGAATATTATTGAATAGTAACAGTATTATTTAGTATTTGCTATCCTGGTAATTTGTAGACTGACACTGCTCATTTGGTTCCCAGCTGCCCACACCCAAATAATGACGCAGAAACTATATTAATTACAATATTGATTGGCAAACGTCTCAGGCATATTTTAAATTAACTCTTACAACTTATTTTAACCCAATTCTAACATTCTGTGAGTCGCCACAGGGCCATGACCTACTGGTAAGTTTTTAGCTGGCCGCTGATCTCTTTCTTCTTTGGCAGCTACATGGCATCTCTCTGACTCTGTCTCTTCTTCTCTACCTCTGCTTGAAAGTCCTGCCTTGCTCTATTCTGCTCTGCCATAGGCCCAAGCATATTCTTTCTTAACCAATGTTAATAAAACATATTCACATCATACTGAGGGGAATCCCATATTAGTAATCTACCTCTAATATATTTTTTTTTGTAGGTTGGACCTGTTCTTTGCATTCTTTACACAGTGTCTTTAATAAAACATTAATTTAAAGTAACTTATGAAATAAAAAACACACAAAACAAATATATTGCTTTTGTTACTCTAATCTAAAATGTATCTCCAATTTCAAGGTTACCTAGGCAGTCTTTGATGTTCCTTTAAGAAATTTTATAGTTTGACATTTTGTTCTGGGGGTGGCATCTTCTTTGAATCATTTTTTAAAATTAAGGTATTGGATTTGCAACTATATTCTTTTCTTTAAATACATTTTCTTTATATACATTTCCTTAAATAAATTCCTAGTTTTTACAGCTCTGTCTTTAGGAAAACATTGTGTTTTCTCCACTATAATGTATCTGCTTACTATCTCGCATATTAGTTGAGTTTATAACTGTGTCTTGTGTCTTTGAGATTTTCCCTGATTATAATAAATTCTATAATGTGTTGGTAATTATAGGTTATAGTAAACCTCAAGGACAGTCTTCCTCTATTTATGAATACTTTTTGAAACACTTGTTCATTTTCTATAATATATACAAAACTAATCTATTAGATGAATTAAATAATAAGTGAATAAAACAATATTTTTTAAATCACTACAGCAAAATGTTCAAACTTTTACTGCTTATGTTAGAAAATGTTGGGTCTTAAGAATTACAATCTGTGTAAGATTCACAATTAAATCAATTGGTAGACAAAATAACTAACAGGTAATAGATATGAATATAATCACCTTTGTGTCCATGAACTCAGTATGTGGCTGAACTGTCAGACTGTTAACTAAAATAATTTCAATTATGTATTCAAATAAAAACTTGATTAAATGTGTGTGATTAAACAGGTAAATTTAAATATGTGACATGCCAGTGCTAAATCTTATGCTAATTCTCTCTAGTCTGAAGATATGTTAAGAAAATTAAAGTGCCAAGAGAAGGAATAATTTGTAATACTTCATCAAACATAATTCAATTTGAGAGGACTATGCCTTATAATGAAAGCCAAGTAATATCCTCCTAATCTTGCATTTCAATGAATGGCAAGGTAATGTGCTTAGTGAGATGAATGCAAATTTCATTTTCTGAAAGAAATTATAAAGAACTCAAACACTTTCCTTTGGTTATTTGAATGAAGTTTTTACATTTTCTATGGATCAGTTTCTTTACCTGAATATATGATTGAACATTTTCTAGAGGAATGAATAATGAAACTAAAATTATGAACTCTGAAATATGTTCTCTTTAGAATCCTTCACTTAACAAATTTTTATGATATCTAGAAAGCAAAACTGTTCCTTTTGTATCTTTTAAACAAGATATTTGATATAAAATAACTCATTCAGACCTAATTATCCTAATCTCTTTTACAAAATTCCCACATCAATTTTTATTTATGTACATAGCATCTATAGTTCTATTCTTGGAAAATAATTTTGCTTTATTTATTTAATGAAGATTAAATTGGACTCAAAATAACATATGTAGTTGCTTGATTTTTCCACTTGAATAAGTGTGCTTTTTTTT